>CACRXP010000089.1:858050-935196 GCA_902702965.1 Spirometra erinaceieuropaei | reverse complement strand
TGCCCGACATAACTCGTCCTTTAGCTTTTACCCACTTTCGCAAATATTTTATCAGTGCACCGACTGAGAGAAATGGGTCATAGCTGACCTTACAAAACAGAACCTTCGGAAACTAGAGTGGTAAAGTAAGGCCACTTCTAGACTGCCAAGATACTTAAGTTCGTGCACTGCTCTTGCCGCTTGTTTCTTGACCTCTTGCATAGTTTATGCGGGCATTTTCAATCACGATATGCATGCCCGAGCCGCATTCTCAATATGTGATCGAAGCCTTAACCTGATCAGTACATGTTGCTCACTCCATCGCATATGTCATCCGCTCTTTGAACGGGAGTTTATGGTCATGTGTTTTCCTACCGTAGCTCTGTTACCTTCCGCAGAAAAAAGGTTCCAAAAGCCTAAATAATGTGGCTCTTAGGGAAAACGCTAGTATGGGACACAGTCGAATTCAGCTTACAGTAGACAGTGCTGGGGATGTTTTTTTCACAGTCGGCTCGGCCCACTCTATATTTATTTTAATAGTGGTAGGAGGGCGCTCACCGATCGTGTTACGGAACTCACCCGTCCGTTTTGCCTTAGGGCTCTCTCACGAGCCCAACCAGCAGGTGTATGGTAGCGCGTACAATAGGCAGAGTAACACTGCCGACATTATCAGTCTCCCCTGTCTTTGTCAGTAACGCCATTCTGCTATTTTGATAGTGCCCGTATAGTGACATACAATACTATTAATTATGAAATCAAGAGTCAACATCGACTGGCATTGAGTTTAATTCTTTAATAAGTTATTCTATTTGTGACGCTATGGAAATTTTTGCACGGATTCGTGACAAGTTGAGAAGTGGGCTGCAACATGTTTTGTGTGTTAAATTCCCAGTTGATAAAACTAACGGTCGGCTAGGTCTATCATACTCGGTAATGCACTTAGGAGTTCGCTCCTCAATTCGAAGTCCTGTCACGGCATTTTGAGAATGTCTTAGCTTTTTGGCTTCGAAATGTAGTTGCAGGAATAGTTACATGGGTTCTTGCGTCCAACGCGTAGAAAGGGATTAGAGTTAGACCGTTTGGAAATAAGAGGGCATACATATTAAAGAATGGCTAGCTACTGCTTACTAGGTATGCGTATGGTATTAACGGAGTAGTTGAGCCGCATCTGGCGGTTGTGCGTAACGACTAGGAGGCCTCCTGAATAATTATTTGTTTATTCGCCTACATTGTGCTGGATGTACGGCCCTTGGCGGACGATACTGACAGCAGAAACGGTCGCGTGCAGTGCAGTAGGTTATTCCTTGCAAGCGAGTCGAGGTATTGGCCCTGCTGATTGCTGGTAATTGTTGACTGGTTGTTTTACTAATTGGACTGCTTGGCATGTGATCCACAACCACTACCCGACGAACATAAAACAAAAAGGCCTCGTGCGTTGTGATGGGCTCCTTTCCAATCGTGCGGAGACTTGTTTGATCGCTAGGCACTTCAGTTAAACAGGGACAAGCAGTCGACCCCATCTTACCTTATCGCGTACTTTAACACGCGAGTTTACGATTGCGAATTCTCTCAAGCAAGTAACCGCTAATTCTACCATTCCTGCAAAACAGGTGGTTCACGGATGCTTTGAACGGCTCGGCTCGTGGTTTTCAAGAAGTCAATCAAACAGTAATGGCGGGCCCGCATTGACGTCGTCCACGCCTTCCTTTTCCTCCGTGGATTTAGGTTCAGGCCTTCGAAATTTCGCCCCTCTCACACTCTTGGTGGGTAGGACATATACTGGCAGAGAAATTCGTTTAGAATCGTAGTTAAGCGCGTCTGATAAAATGCATGCTTGGAGCTGACGGCTGGCATCGGCTGTTAGTTTGCGATGGGCATATTAAAGTCACCCTGCCTTTGATTTGCCTCCTACAATTTGGTCGGCGCTGGTTTGTTTCTTCAGCCCTCTTGGTTTGGGGGTCTAAAAACATCTTTTAAGTTTATCTCTACAGAGGCATGAGCAGTATGCTTGCATTGGATAGGTTTAATATCATTAGTACCGTCTCTGTATGACGGCCTGGTGGTCGGTGATAAGCCAGAAACCGTCTTAGCCTATTGTTTCTGATTACCTTTCTTCCGAAAAGTCCCATAAGTCGGACGCTGTCGTAGAATCATCTATCGAAAATTCCCCTGGCAGGTACAGTAACAGTACTGCTGTGAACACGCTATAGATATCATCTCAGGAATGTGTTAATGCGACTTTTTAATATGGCCCAATCTAACAGTTTCACCAAGACAGGTCCAGTACTTTAGCTATTGCAAGTTCTAAATGAAGTGAGTATTTCAACCAAGAGGCGAAGTATACAAGAAAACGTGAACTGTAGTAGATATTGCGCTAGCCTGAATACTGCTCAACCGGAGGTTCAGATTAAAGTAGTGAAGACCATTACTCTTGCAAACCGGGAAGAAGTACAAGCGGTCAGAATTCTAACGATAAAATACATTCACTAGGGTGACAAATGCTCAGTCCGAAGATAAAGGGCCTGCGTGAACTTACAATAATTGTTTAAAGTTCTGCAGATTTTTTTAATGAGGCGTTTGGTGAAACAGGATGCATAGCCGCATTAAAACAGACTGGACGATGTTGGCTGATGATCGCTCTCGGTGTTCCCCCCTGTATGCGCACCATCCACTTTGCACCCAAGTGCCTTCTTGTGTACGTTAGCAACCGAATCTTATGGGCGCTCCTATTGCTTCAATTTAGCGCGGCCAATTTGTAAGTCGCGTGAGTCGAGATAGCAGGTAAAACTACGCGTAGATGTATTATCTCATGAAATGTCACCCGAAATTCTGAAATATGCTTTCGATTCGGGAAAATCACTTCAGTAGGGGTGTAATATTAATTATCATGCAGCATAACACGATACTAGGATGTCGGCTTCTAAGTAAGCTTCTTTTCGTCTGTCTGCAATAACTGCACTCTGCAAATAATTAATAGGCATTTTGTCAGATCTTGGATTATTCATTCTGAACCAACTGCGAAAAACTCGGCACCTCGGTGTTATTCGAAACCACAATAGCAAGGGGAGAGGCCCCAACTACCCGAGCTACGAGGCCTCATCATCAGACTTTGGTTTAGTCACGTTTGGCTCAAGTTACCCTGTTAACCTACTGCAACGTCTATAATCCACCAAATTTGATACGGTAGGCTGATAACCCAAGCAGGATTTCCTTAGTAATTTATCTAGAATCCACCAGATAAGAACAAGGCTCACGTAATAAACGCGTGTTTTGGCAGATTTTGAATAATTCATTTTGGCCCAATTTGACCCAAATGTGATTAAACTCACGTCTGCGGGAGAGGCCTTATAGATCAGGTGGCTAAAGCGTTGAATGAAAGTCCCTCATTGATGTCCTGGGTTCGAATCCCACTGAAGCGCCGAGTTTATCACAATTGGGTCAAAATACTTTATTGGTTTTGAATTTCTTCCGAAATTAACTGCGAACTTGGAGTAGATCAGTATATTTTAGGTCTATAGGCTCAGACCGATATAGCATTGTGCAATAATTTACCGATATATTCATGCATGAATATTTGAGCTGAATTCCATCAACCACAGCGGGTAACCGCGCAATATTCATTACCTGCCGATTGGCGGCTAGTAGTATATTTTCAGGGTAAGGGTATACCAAACTAACAACACAGGTACTAGCCAAAAGCTAGTACTCAAATCCGTAAACAATAACTACTTAAATCGCATGCATTTTCTTGTTTATTTTCGCGGCAATTATAAATTTTGTGGTATTTTGTAGAAAACGCGCACAAAAATATTCTTTCTTCTACTCATTCAGTAGCAAACTACGTCTCCAAAGTTTGTGCTTGAAGAGAGAGTACCTTTCGGTCTTTAACTTTTTTAAATTCCTGATTAATTATTTGCCTTCTCGGTCGTTGCATTTGCATCTGAAGTTTCAAATTTACATATTGCATGCTTCCTATCCAAGGAATACCGCACAATTCCCTACACTGCTACGAAGACGTCATATGGGACTCATGGACTTGTGCAATGGATGTAAACCAGGTTGCAGACTTTATAATTAACGTTAGTTAACGTGCTGGTACAACCCTGTACGAATGAACATTTCACGGTCTTAGAAAATCTTACAATTAAAATTTTTAAACCGACAGAGCGTTTCTTTGGGTAAAAAAAATTGAAGAAGACGTAATTTGCTATCAAATGAATACAAGAATAAAACATTTTTGCATGCGTTTTTTATAAGATATAGTTAAATTTATGAGAGTATTAAAAATCGATGGGGGAAATTATACTAATAAAGTAGGCACTTTTCTGCAGTGTAGTTTTTGCAGACGGCCTGGAAGAATTTCATTCAAAGGTCGACATCCTTGTACAGCGAAAAAACACCGAATTATGCTGCACGATAATAAGTATTTACAACTCTATTTAAGTAACCTTCCCGAGTTGAAAACATATTTTAGAATTTTGATAAGCATTCTATGAGATACGCTGTTCCAGAAAACTGTATTGCCCATTAACAAGCTGCAGTCGCGCCAAAGACAAAAAGTCCTCCCAAATAAAAAACTTGCAAATGCAGAGTAAAACTGCAAGAAATAGGGGGAGAACCAATAGGTTAGAAAATAATTTTCAAATAATGTTTTCCCTATATTTCTGGCGGACGTATATCATTGGGAAGTATTACACAGGTACATGAAATTTGTTCGATTTGGACGGCGAAATATCAAACTGAAAGCATCAGTTCTATGGTCAGAGTTCTCGTTAAAATGATCTTCTTGTGTAACGAAATACAATATCGTGTTTGTCACTTTATAATTTCCTCAGAAATTAATCGTTAACTTAGAGTTGGCCAGTTCGAATTAAGGTTTATAGGATCAGGCCGAAATTTGATATGGATATTTGAGCCAACGTCTATCAGCCACGACAGGATAACTGGGTAGTATTCATCAAACTGCCAACAGGCAGCTAGGGTTACTGGCAAAGGTACCAGCGTAGTCAAGACAAAATCGGTGCCCAGTAGACTTACACTGCAATTACCGCACTCTGACTCTGTCTGCCTCCCATCACCCTCCTGGTTCTAATGTTAAGTGAGAGCCAAAAAAGGCCGGAGGCGGGGTCGGGGCAGATGGTTGGCGCGCGCGGACCGGCGCTTTAGCGTGCCTCCGCACACAAAATACCAGGTCTTCACACAAAAAGGAAGGAGAGGCGGCTCGAGCCCCAACTGAATGCATGTCATTAGGGCCACAGCAAGAGGGAGCCATCGCAATCTGACTCTCCGTCCTGACAGGAGAACAAAGTTATCCTGTCAGTTTACTGCCTACAAAGCCACGGCTTTTAACGTACATTAATAAATTCAAGCGTGTCAGATTATTTAGTGGAGAATATGAGCGGAGACAGTCGACCTCACTCGCTCTTCCCTGCCCCATGCGCCAGTCGATATTTCGAACCGGTCTGTCCACTAAAGCTGAGATTGCGCGCCGATTGACAGAGCTCGACAGCCCATCTGCGTGTGCCACACACACGACGCGGTCCCCACACAACACACCACGGCTTCACACAAAAGGGAGAAACTGCTCAGATATCATACGTGTTAGAGTGTCAGGGAGGCCAGATGAGGGAGCTGGACATCGTGCTTCCAGCTTGGACGAATGCCTGTTCGGGCCTACAGTGAGTGAGTGAGTGACGTGAGACGGGTTCGTGTGGGGATTGGTCTGCGATTTGCAGATTTGCACGAAGACGCACGCGACCGAGCGGGTGCAAACGATGGTTGAATATGCGTAGTCAGTGCGGTAGTTAGGACGATGGCGATGGGTTATTTTAATGCTTATGGCACTAGTTCGCCAGTCTCAGGGGAATGGATTCGCAGGTGACCGACAGGCAGATGCGCGGGGTGCATGTGGGGCGACAGCATGAACAGGATAGGTTAGAAGCTGCTGGGTCGGTTGAAGTGATGCTGTTGGTGGTGACCGCGCTGGTGAGTGGGGAGTTCGTAGTGCTGAAAATGGAATTCATTGTCCTCGTGGATTTTTTCCCTTCACTAAATTCTGTAATTCGCAACATTACGTTGTCTGTGTAATATCTGCTTGGCGCAGTTTTTCCCGTTTATCACACAGATAAGCGAATCCTACAGCCACTCAAGTTCACTCTCACTCTAGATGAAGTAAAACGCCACCTCTCTTTAAACCGTAAGAACATCAAAATTTCCGATCAATTAAGTGAGCCTGGTAGTCATCTGGTGGATTCTAGACCGACTGCTTAGGAAATCCTGATGGGGCAGCCAACGTACTGAATCAAAATTAGTAGGTTACATACGCTGCAGTAGGCTGAGCGGGTAACTTGAGCTAAGTGTGATTAAACTCACAGCGTCCGGTAGGACATCGTAGCTCAGGTCGCTAAAGCGTTGGTTCTACTCTACCCTTCTCCTTGCTTTCGTGGGCCCCAATGCCACCGAGGCGGCCGAGTTTCTCACAATTGGACCAAATGAATTACTTAAATCTGCCGAAAACACCAATTGCCCGTTTAAAGACCTACTGATATGAGAAAGGGAATCCTTTACGGTTAAAGGCGCTAACCTAAAAAGAAATAGGAGGCGTGATGCACGGGAAAATAGTCGGTCCAGTTTAAAATTTTTGACTAAACATACTTCGAACGAAATTCTACATTCATAACGTTGAAGGCACTAAACGTGACTTCAACGTCACCCAGTATAAGAATAGAGGTAGGTTAGTGCGTGAGGAGTAAATAAAGCTGACTGGAGATGACCTTAGCTTGAATTAGCTACATAGAAATCATAATCAAGGTCTTAAAACGTCAAATAGAGAGGAAAACGTTCAACTGTCAGCCTTACCGAACATCCCATTTCACGTAGGGCATCCAGAGAACGTTCCACTCTGTTTGCCTTGGTGCTGATCGCAAAGGCGCGAACAATGTGGGCGCAAAACTCCACAGAAATGCCAATGCACTAGGAGAAAACAGAGAAGTGAAAGATAATAGTTCCATGTACGGTGGCGGGACATACCAGACTAATCCCAAGTTTTATGTAAAATCCGAGTTTCGACGAAATAACCTCTTACACACAAACCGTACTGTCTAGCAGCACAACTTCCAAACTAACTGATCTCATTACCTAAATGCGAATACATAGTTCTGTGTGAGTAACTAGGATAAAAAACAACCTTTATTTTAGGTCTCATAACAGAATAATCTCAATGTCAGCACTTCACTGTCGCTGAATATTTTCCAGATATGAAATTTTGAGGTCTGCTGAGACAGTTTAAAAGCAGACGGATAATTCTTCGGCGAAAATGTCGATGAGGATGAACATTTTATAATTTTTCAAGGCATGACACCGGGCATCAAATTAATCATTTGGACGACTATGACAGGGACACTTTTCAAAAAAATTCTAGGAAACTTGCAAATTCAAGTCCACATCTCTTATACAATGCGGTAAACCACCTTACTTGTTTCCCTAAAACGTAATTCTCCCCAGAATACAATACACTCGAGACTGCTTGCGCTATAATTTAAAAAAATTGTCTTAGCATTCGGGATTGCGTCTTCTTATACTTTCTTCCCATAGTCTAAGAAATTTGTGAATACATCTTGTACTTTGCGCTGCTGCAAAAGTCAAGGCCTCAGCAGTGTCTGTGTAATCAAATAGGGCAACCCAACTAGGCATTTGCCACCACAAGACAGATTCCTTGAGACGAGCTCTATCCGTCGACCGATCGCCTTAGCGTCGAGTCTTCTACGCTAGCTTATCGCAAACGCATCCGCAATCCACTAGCTTTAATAGCTACAAGAGACAACTTTAGTCTGAAATTTTTTCAAAGGACTATACTGCAAAAGACAGATAATTGCGATGGACAGAGGAAAATAGGAAGTGTTTGATGTTTAAATATCTTTTAAACGGCGGATTATTCGAGTTGTGTTTTTTTTAAAGTATTATTTTGTTCCGCTGTTTCATTATCGGAGCTTCATCAGCTAATGCATTTTACTAGCCTGTTCATATAGCCAGCAGCCTTTGAGAGTGTAACGTTAGGTTGCGTTGCCTGATATACAGCCGGGAACGGAGGTATATTTAAGCCTAATTAGAAGTCCACCTCAAAGTAAGAGGTAGATGCAGCATAAATCACAGCTCACGACTGGTTACGGCGAAGGACGAGGTTATACCTCGCCCTTTAGCCATCTACTGGTTCTTGATGGCCGGAAGAAGTGACAAAATCGATTAAATTATGCAGACAGGGCGAGCGCGTTGGGAGGGGCTCGGATTTTGTCCTCTCTATTTCGAGCAATCGGGTGTGTGAAGTATCGCAAGCGCACTCACTGGCTATGGAGAAGTGAACAAGTTTACTTACAGTGCAAGCTGAGGTGACAAATTAAATATCTTGGGGCGGAGCGAAATAAATACGATGTCGCGAGGCCAATCTTTTGGGATGAAGAAATCCTCCCGAAATATTGGCAAGTTGCGACAGCCAGCATTGCAGTCTCCTCTGAATTAAAACCAGTTGTCTCCTGGCCAAAGTCGATCGCTAATCAGCCGGCTATCCAGGGTCGGATGTCCCAGCTTTCACCGAAATGCATGTAAATGAACTCCAGAGTGCCAACTCCACTGGATACACTGATTCATTATGACAGTCTATAGGCCCGTGAGTGGAGTTAGTCACCGTCCCTGCTCCCACCGCTGCTGCAGCTGTGGGGCACACGGTGGACATCGTCGAAATCGACGGTCGAACTGTCGAGTGGAGTTAGAGAATTATCCGCAATGATGTCCATACTAGAGGTGACTTCAATCGGCCAGAGCCAGAAGGGCCATTTTTAGCTCTTCGGACAGAGAATGATAGTGCCATTCGCCAGTAGGTCGTTGTTGAAGTGAAGGAGGACTTCCATGACTCCGATGGACAGCGACAGGGGACTCGCATAGCGTCAACCACATTCCCTGTCTAACCCCACAAACACGGTGCCTCAATGATGAAAACAAGACAATGCAGTGGTCACAATAGCTTACCACAATTGTCATGGAATGACTGGCTTCTCTTTTGCAACCGAACAAGGTTTCACAAATTAATCCCGTAACGTAGAGAGAGTCGCCCATCAAATTCGGTCGAAGTGACAACCTAGGTGTGTTTACTAGGCCTAGAGCACGCATGTGGAGGAAAACTGAGAGCCGGAGGCCAAGTTAAGTGGCAGTGTGATTAACACCTCTTGAAGCTAAGCATTTATTGTAAACGCCGATCTATCAAGGTAACTCTCCCTTACAACCTCATCCACGCCGCATAGCTCAGTCGGCTGAGGCTGTCGAGGGGAAAAGTAAGCGTTACGTCACTGCTGCAGAGAGTTTTAAGAGCGAAGGTTCGCCTGAGAAGGTCGGCGGGCCGACCACCCTCGCAACGTTATTAACGCCATAAATCGTAGACATGCAGATAGAGTTATTGGAAAGCATCTCGAGGGCGTTAATGCATAAGGGAAGAAAAAAGGTGATCGAGCACCAGAACACTTTGTTAATTGTTATGAGCCTTCGACCTCGCGCAGGAGTCCAGCGTCAGAGGTAGTAGCAGCAGCAGCAGAACAAGGAACAATCATAGGGTGTGCAAGCCAACCATCGACCGACGGCGCAAGGCTCTGTACGTCGACACCAGATCGATAAATCGATTGACTGAGTTCTCATCCGAAGCCCAGGCTTCAATCAATCCTTGGCCTGATTTGTTTTCGGCGTGGGCGACTATTTTGGTGGCTGCGAGGTTAAACTCATGACCTCTTTCGTAGGTGTGGGCGGCCACTTGTGATCATGCGCCGCCTCGTCGCACAGCCAGCTTATGTTCGTGTATGCGTGATCTGAGCTTGAGTCCAGTCTGGCCTGGACAATTTAGGCACAGGATGCGATAAAATACTCCAGATTGTTCCCCAAATTTTAACCGGTCTTTTATTTTCATGACCTTACTGTGCATGGTGGCTTTGGGACGGTGTGCAATCCCAACACCTAGCCCTGGAGCAGTGCGCTCGGTTGCTTCTGAGGCGCCCTTGATGCCTTGCAGAGAATGCTATATCGTTGGTGGTGTTAATGTTCGGGTCCCGTGGGGGCGACCGCGTAGGCAGCGACTTATGAATGCATTCGGATAGCCATTTTGCCCAAACTGGTCGCGGAGATAACGGGCCTCACGTGCTCTGTCCTCCGGTTTGCTGTAATGAGCTTGAATGCGTTTGAAGAGCGTCTTCACACAGCTTCGTTTGTGAGCCACCGGATGGTTGCTGTGAAAACTCAGAAGTTGTGTGGTGTTCGTTGCCTTTATATAAACCGTCGTGAAGGAAGTATGTTGACAGAATTCAAACAGGCTCATGAAATGTTCAATTTTGAGTGCATTCTGAGTGTCGTCGTACCTCTCCTCAAGTTTCTTGGACAAGAATTCGCGGGCCATGTTTGGTTGGATGGTAGTAAATAACGTCGTCACATCGAAGGTGAGCATGATTTCTTCCGATTGAATCCTATGACCTCGGAGGTGTATGAGAAATTGAGAGGCTGATCGAACTGAGGTAGCCGAATTGTCCCGGAGAAACTTCATTTTTGAGTACAATTACTTTCACTTTGACCCGACTGTGGAAAACCCGGTGCCTCGGTGGGATTCGAACCCACGACAGCAGGGGGAAGCTTTAGTGCAGCCAACGCTCTAACCATCTGAGCTACGAGACCCCACCGGACGACGCGAGTTTAATCACATTTGGGCCATGTTTACCCGCCCAACCTACTGCAACGTCTGAAATCCACCAAATTTGATACAGTAGGCTTAGTGCCCAAGCAGGATTTCCTACGTAATACATCTAGAATCCACCAGACGACTATCAGGCTCACGTAATTCATTGGTAAACATGACCCAAATGTGATAAAACGCGCGTCGTCCGGTGGGGTTTCGTAGCTCAGATAGTTAGAGCGTTTACTGTACTGAAGCCTCCCCTTGCTGTTATAGGTTTGGGTCCCACCAAGGCACCGAGTTTTTCACAGTTGGGTGAAAGCGAATTATTTGAAATCTGCCAAAACATCTCTACATACACTTTGCCAAGTTATAGATAGTGCTACCTTTTAGAGCAACGACTGGCCACAGTGGGATATTTACTATATGTATTTTTGGCAGCCTATAGGATCGAGTTAGAGCGGTGTCAGTTGTTTTCATTTGATGCTATTTATTCTCCGTGATCACACTTTTGTGCTGGTATTTTCTAAGCAGTTTACTCAGCCGATCTGTCACTGCCTCGACTTGCGAGTTCTGTGCTGGTCGACAAAATTCTCTGTCATCGAGAAGGGTTTTGGCCTATTCATTATAGTCTTTTCAATGCATCACGACGGTTGATCGTTCCTTGTCAGCAGGCACAATGATAATTCTTTCGTCCCTCCTCAGTTCCCTCATAGCTGTTGACTCGCTCTGCAAAATACATTGGGTTGATCTGTGTGTCATCAGCAAGGAGGTAACACGTTGTCGGACAGAGTGTTTCTTGTCGTCGGATGTTTCACTTCTCCCAACCATAGCTTCCGGGGCTACATTAATGTATGGACGGGGGTGTGACCGCGTTTATAACTTAAACAGCACGATCCAACACACGACATCGGAGGAGCTTCGTTTTGAGAAAGGACGCCTACAGTGCTGCGTCGAGGTCACGCATACTGCTGATGTGCGCGAATCTTACGTGGAAGAGTATGAAAGAGGGCCGTGCCCGAAGTTGCACGTAAATTTTCAGCGAGGAAAATCGTGACGGCTGCGAAAGGCAAAAGGAGTGAGAAAAGAGGAAAGTAATAAGCGGGAGGATGAGGAGGAAGAGAAAGAGGGGAACCACTCGGAATGCCTTCGTCTTATGCGACAGTTGGTCTCAATAAGCAACAGTGCTTCACGGAAATATCAAACAGTGGGCAAAAGGCCGAGTATCGTAAGACCATCGGTTATTGTCATATCCAGTGCACCCCCTCTGTCAACGCACGATAGACGGAGGTTGAAAAATGAAGTAAAATGAAGTAAATTGAACCCTGAGCCTCGAGCACATGTTCCGAATATCAATAATCAATAGCATGAGTTCGTTGACAACGCGTCCGTAGCAAATCTTTGGTAGCAAGTCTTTGGTAGGCCCGACTTATTTGACCCCTAAACAGGATATAAGAACAGGAACCGCCCAAAATACGGGTGGCTTTGAGCCACCTTCCAGTGAAATTAGGGTTAGGGTTGAGTATAGGGTTAGGTTTAAGGTCAGGTTTGAACTTAACGGTACTGTAAGTCAGGATTAAGTTTAGTGTTGAGGTTGGGGATAGTGTTAATTGTAGAGTTAAGGCAAAGGGAGGGTAAGGGCCAAGATGAGGGCAACGGTGCAGTTATATCTTAGGGTTATTGTTGGGGTTTAGGCACTGGAATATTCTTCCCCCTCCGAAGTTATGCACAGGTCCACCTTTATTAGTTGGGTGGCGTACCTATTACGATGTCCTGTTTAGAGGGCCACATAAGTCAGTCCCATCAAGTCTCTCTGTCTTTCTCTAATCCTTAGATCAAGTCAAAATGCAAACATTGGGTCATGACTACCATAAAAGGTCGAGAACGGAGAGTAATGTAACGCAGAATCGTTATTCACGTGAGTTTGGGAAGCAAGAACACGAAGAAATTCTTCTAAAATTTCTCATGAGCGTGACATAATTATTGCGGATATATGACACATGCTTGCCTTAGGCACAGTCATCTGCAGGATTGCGGACGCTGCGACGTACAGATACCTCAAAATAAACAAATTTCCCTCCGCCTTCCTCAAGAAAATCGAGGCCAAAATACGCCAAAACCAGGGGACGCGCAAGACAAAGATCGGACTTGTGAAACAGTAAAATGTAATTAACAATCAAAACAATTTGGATTGAATGGCAAAGAAAAATAGTAGAAAGCATTACCGTACCCATGCGAAAATTATAATCAGTAATGATTACATATCTAAGATTTAAACCAGTAATAAGACTTTGAAAAATTGCAGAAACCGTCACCTACCACTACCAAATTGACCAGTGATATGGCGTTTAAAGAGATGCCCCACAAAACCATCATGCCCATGACGCTGACGAGAATTGAGGCTACCCCGAGGATTGTGTTTAGGGTTGCAACCACGTCCAGACCCAACATGATCCAAGTGATGACGGTCACAGCCGCGATACTCATGCTCAGTTGCACTGCCGTCTCCTTTGCCACTGTTAAGTACTGCTCATAGAATACGTAGAATATGCTGAAAATGTATGAAGGAAATATTTGCATTAAGTTAGGAGAGATGCAGGGTAATCTAACTATCAGATCTAGCTCAAATAAGTAATAGATAAAAAACTGTTGTTCTGCAGCTTAAACTGCCTCTTGAATGACAGTATAATGGAACGAGTGAGAGTAGGTAAAACCACATTCTTGGTTCATGTTTAGGGATAGCTGAATTTTCAAACCATCTAGAGATTAGACAATTCAACACACTCATCAAACTCAGAGTGTTAGTTTTAACCAAATGGTTTTAAGTGGTTAATTTTGTCTGTCCACGAGTGTCTAGAAATGATACCCTGGAGTTAGAAGTGTCCAGTTATGGAGTACACCGTGTACGGGTGACAGATTGCTCCACATGCCTCGTGCAGGTGATGGTTAGTTAGCCGGACTCTTAACTGGCGCTCAACTCTTATCTGTAGTCCCTTGGAGTCGGGTTCTGCCTAGCGGTAACGGCTTCGACCGGCGGGTCAAATCAGATGGGGGTATCCAGTGTGCAGGCCCACATGTCCTGACTCATTGTACTGCTCCGCATGAAAAGGCCTGGGAAATAGGTAGAACGAAATCCTGTGAGCTGCCCAGGCTAATTAGTGATGCCTTACAACTAAGCGAAGTTAGCGACTCGGTGAAATTCGACGACCGCCTGGGATTTTCAAGCAACCCTATTTAGGAGCAGCACTGCTGTCCCTCGGAGAAGGGACTAGAAACAGTCATAAGTAAGTGCTGGTAAATCTCTCCGCCCACAACGTTACCACGGCTGGTGGACGCAAAATAAGAGGTCGAAATAACATACGAAAAACGCTCTGTCCTATCCCACAGGCTACCAGAGTGACTCTGCTTAGTCTGACAGTCTCGAACGTTCGTTATCTTTTAGGAAATTTGCTGAACAACCGACAGGAAAAGAGGACAACGCCGGTCGCACAAGAACTAATGCGCTATAAAGGTGTACATCGTTGCCCTCAGTTAAACATAATCCTCCGAACAGGTTCAGTTAGAGATGGGTGCCGGTTACACCTTACGCGGGCGTCCTGAGGAAGAGCGACGCGTCTCTGTAGTCGCCTTTGCGATGAGGGACGAAAACGTCGGACGTCTGCCCTGTCTGCCGCTGGGAACCAACAGTCGCCTTATGACTCTACGCCTGTCTGTTCGGGGAAACGAATTCGCCACCGTCGTCAGCGCTTACGCCCACCCAGTGACCGGCTTTAACGTGTGGAACAGGTTCTAGGAATACCTGCACGTCCTTATAGCGATTGTGCCGTAGACAGACAAACTCGCTGTCATTGGTGACTTCAGTGCCTGCGTTGGTCCAGACCGTGGTGCGTGGGAGTTCTGGGTCCCTACCGTATCGGCGCCTGCAACAAAAACTCTCCCACCCCCTACAGACCGACATGGATCACAAACTCCCCCTGATCAACACTATCTTCCGCCTCCCATTATGGATAAAGACGACGTGGATGCGTCCCTGCTCGAGGCGTTGACAGCTGTTAGACTACGTTACCGTCTGGTAACGAGGCCGCAACGATGTGCTAGTAACAAAGGCGATCTGCGGCTCCGATTGCTAGACGGATTTCTGTCTTGTCACTTCCACGATGAGGTTGTTGATACAACCCCGCAAAGGACCACAAGGTAAGCGACTACCATGTGAGCTAAATACTATTCTTTTAAATATGATTGACCGCCGTCTAGATTTCAGAAATCTTCAGAGTCTACGCCTGGAGGAAATGTTAGCTGCAGAAGACGTCACCGTAAAGACGCAGTGAGATCAACTACGGAGTGCCATCCACTCCACCTCCCTGGGCGTCTGTGACCATGCACGCCGCCAGCATCAGCAGTGGCCTGAGGGCGACGAAGACAAACCCTGCAAGCTGATCTCCGAGAACAGACTAGACATTGTCTGTCCGACCACTGTAACGAAGACAACGAAGCAGCCTACTTCAGATGTTACCGCCTGCTGCAGCAACAGCTGCGGGAGATGTAAAATGTCTGGGTGGATCGTGAGGCTGAAGAGACCCAATGATACACGAAACGCAACAAGAATTTTTATGTCTTTAGCAAGGAAGTCTATGGCTTCCTCAGCAAAGGGACTATACCGTTGTTCAGCTCAGGCGGAAGACCGACAAATATGGAGAAATCTCAGATACTGAAACGCTGAGATGAGCATTTCGGAAGCGTCTTCAACCTGCCCACCACAATCTCAGACGACGCCATCAACAGGTTCTTCCAGGTGAAAACGGACAATGACCTGGACCTTCGACCTTACATTCCAAAAATAATAAAAGCGGTACACCAGCTTTCCAATGAGTGAACACCGGGAGCTGATGCTATCCCGACCGATGTCTACGAGTATATAGGTCCCCAGATCGTAGGAAACCTTGCTTCGCCGTTTCAGGAAGTGTGGCGTCAAGGACAATTCCTCCAAAACTTCAAGGATTTCATTATCCTGTACGTCTATGAAAGCAAAGAAGGCCGCCAACTCTGTGATTGACAAAGAGGTACATCTCTTCTGAACCTCGCTGGCAAAATCTTCGTCCGTATCCCCCTAACTCGCCTCAGTACGCACCTAAGAAAAAGATGCCTCTCGGAAAGTCAATGTGGATTCTGACGAAATCGCGGGGCCACAGAAATAGCTTCAGGGACTGATCATTGTTGAAAAATTGCTACGAGATAAGGATCAACGTCTTTACCACCTTAGTCGATCTGAAAAAATCCTTCGGCAGAGAGAATTGCGATGGACTCCGGGAAATTATTTTGAAAGTCGGATGTCCTGAGTGATTTACTAAGATGATAAGATAACTTCATGACAGGGTGATGGCGTGCGTCACGAACAACGAAACAATCTCTGGAGCATTCGTGGTGACCAAAGAAGTGGAACATGGATGCGTACTCGCCCCCATCCTCTTCAGTCCAGTGCTGATGGATGCCTACCGTGAGGCAAGGCCAGGAATCGACGTCCACTGCCAAATCGGTGGACAAATGCCCGACATCCTGCACAAGCAACCGCGCTCAAATGTCCGAGGCCAGAGTCCACGATCTATCTTTCGCGAATGACTGAGCCCAGCACAACAACGGACAAAAATATACGATGAAGTATAGAACTCTTTGCCTCCGGTTGCACCAACTTGGAACTGACCTAAAACGCAGAAAAGTCAGAGCTCATGCATCAATCGGCGCCGGACTACACACGGACTACAGAGGAGCGCGTATAAACGTCAGTGGAACTCAGCCAACAACTGTGGACAAGTTCGCGAACTCCAGACGCCCAATTTCACGGAGTGACAAGATCGACAGCGAAGTTGTTCACCGGATCTTGAAAGCCGGTCAGACCTTTGGCCAGCTACGGGGCTCAGTCGGGAGATGCCGCGGTCTTCATCTCAAAACGAAACTGCGGATGTGCAAAGCAGTCGTCCTAGCAGTGCTCCTGTACGGGACGGAAACATAGACAGTCTACGCCAACCGAGCCCGGACGATCAACCACTTCCACCTCAGCTGTTTTCGGATAATCCTACGGTTAAGGCGGCAAGAAAGTATCCCCAACAAGAAAGCCTTGGAACAGACCAGAATCTTCAAAACCCATGTCATGCTTGGACAAATGCATTGGCGCTGAGGCGGCCACCACGCGAGGATGACGAGTGCCTGCCTCTTCAGGATCCAATGTCCCCACCATGGTTCGTGTCTAAGTCCCCACAATGACTACCTCCGACGAGGCTAAGACCTGGTTCTACAAAGACCTGCGCGCTCTCCTGGCGTCTTTGTCGAAGACAAACAAGCTGATTGTTCTTCGTGACTTCCACGCTCGTGTCGGGACAGACTGTACTGCCTGAAGTGGAGTGTTAAGTCGCCACGGAATCGTCGGCTGAAACGAAAGTGGTCACCTTCTCCTGCGAAACTGCGCAGAACACCGCCGCCTGCTGAACAAAACACACTTCCGCCTGACTGTGCGAAGGATGGCGGCCTGGATGCACCTCCGATCGCGGCACTGTCAGCTGTTGGACTACGCTCTCGTCCGTAGGCGGGATCGACGGGACGTAGTGGCGACCAAAGCGATCTGCAACGAAGATACCTGGACAGATCAGTGTCTCGTCATCTCTAAGATGAGGCTCTGACTGTAGCCCCGCGGGACGCCATCAGGTAAGTGACCACCAGGTAAGTTAAATACTGTTCTGTTGAATTTGCCTGCTTACCGTTTACTTTCAGCAATTAGTTAGCCCAGCACCTAAGACAACTGCCGGCTCTGGACGATAACGCCACCGTGGACACTCGGTAGTATCGACTGTAGACTCGACTGCTTTGGATGGCCTTGGTCGCGTACCTCTCCAGCATTAGAACAGGCGCAAACAAGAAGGCATTCTTTCGCTATCGTCAGTCGTGCAGCAACGACTGGAGGAGACGCAGGACGCCTAGATAACTTGCAAAGCCGAGGCAATCCAGGGGTATGCCAACTGCAATGAACTTTGCGAATCAATCAAGGCGATCTACGGCCCCCCAACTAAAAAACCCGCGCCACTTCTAAACTCCGATGGAACAACGCTACTAATGGAGAAATCACAGATGTGGGCCGAACACGCCAGAAGCGTTTTCGACCGCCTCTCCACAACCTTCGACGCCACCATAGGCCGCCTAACCCAAATGGAACCGAATGATAACCTGGAGCTGCCGCCTTTTCTCCTACAAACAATCCGCGCCGTGCACCAACATTCCAGCGGGAAAGTCCCGGGATCTGACGCGATTCCGGCCGAAATCTACAAGTACAACAATCCCCAGTTCATGGGTCAGCTCACAGCGCTATTCCAGGAGATGTGGCGCCACGGATAAGTTCCTCAGGATTTCAAGAATGCGACAGTCGTCCATCTCTACAAAAGGAAAGGGCACTGGCAACTATGTGATAGACACAGAGGAATCTCGCTGCTCCATATCGCCAGAAAGATCTTCGTCGTCACCGCGGAACCACTGGATCACCACTGCCAAAGGCAAAAGAGAAGGTCGCAAGTCTCAGGTGCCTCCGACCCGCAAAATTCTCACTCAGCCCCAACGAACATGCTCACGCTTTCAACGAAAGTTCCACGCCCGAATCGGCCTCATTGGACATTTCCGGACCAATTTTACTAACCGCCCAACCGCTGCCTCTATAACAGCCTCTTCTCCAACCCCCGCGCCGACTGCGAGGGTGTCCCTCTTCATTACCACTGAGCCGAATCCCTGTGCTTCACCGCCGTCGATGGCTGCAACCTCCATCATCTCCGCAACAATCACCGTGGCGACGAAGAACACAACCCCTCTACCACCCCTGCCACCAACCGAAACACTTCTGACGCCCCGTAAACCAACAGTTCAACCGACGTACCTGACGATGTCCACCGTTTGTTCCACAGCAAGGTAAAGCAGGCACGGTGACTTGCGGCTGACTTCTTTTATAGTTATGGCGGACTTTCGCTGCATCTACCTCACTCCCTCATCCTACCCCACCTGGGCCAGTATCAAGACAGAGTCAAGAAAATCGGAGGTGCGGGAAGGTGCAGGCACGGCCGAACCCACACACTGGCGCTCCACTCCGCACCCCCTGGTACGCGCAACAGTTGACCAGGAGTTTAACCAACAACAAAAATCAGGGAGGTTACGGATCCCACTGCGCGCGACGTGAGCCGGCAAGTGCAGATGCCACCATTCCCCAAGTGTTGGTGTTTGTTATGATGCGTATCCAGATAACGCTCGTCAGAATCCGATGTGGCTCCATCAACCGCTAACACTCTCACCATCGCCACCACCCAAACCTCGGGCGATGTGGACTCGATCCCAACCTGCCCTCATTGCGGCTGCACATTCACCTCGCGCACCGGCCTGGTCGGTCACTTGCGAACCCATTGTACAGAGACTGGCGAACCAGTACCTGGGACAGCAACATACGTCAAAAGCCATCGCCTCAACTGCTTGCATTGCCCTCGCACATTCAGTCACCGCATGGACCCATTCGGTCACATGGGCATTCATGAAAATCTGCGGTAGAACACCACCGGATTTACCATACCACCATATCTTTGCTCACCAGCATCGACAAAACACACCAACATCATCAATCACCACACAACGCAAGCACGTAATTGGAACCTCTCACGTAAGTGGAAAGTGCGCTCCTTAGCTCTTTCTTCATGTGGCTTCCTCTGCTGTATGTGTGATCCGAGCCCGAGACTATTGCGGTATAGCAGTCACCGTGGCTTGGAAGGTTGCTATTTGACGCTTCAGCTCACTCCACGCAGTCATCCAAGTTGTATGTGCTCCTGTGTAGTGATGGATTGGTGGACTGAGAGGCAGGCTGCAATGGCTCCTTCTCAACTTGACCTCTAGCGCTCTCACGCACGTGAGATGCATGCCGCACACCCCCTGCTATGTGAAGTCTTGGTGCTCGTTTTTTAGGGGGGGTGGAGGCGGCAGATCGTGTGTGACACCCGCAAGCGAGGTCAGTAGGTGTATCAAGCAGTGGACATATTCTTGGCATCAGACGGCTGACCGGCTCGGACAGCGGCTGGAGTTTGGGAGTGGGAATAGAGAGCGAGGTCGACGACTCAGCGCAGTTTCCTTAATATAAACAATCTAAGGCTCTTAAAGCTATCACTGTGCGCCAAGAACTATGGTTTTGAAGGTTGTCAACTGACGTAATAACTCGGATCTCGCAATTGGTCCAGTACGTGTTTGTGTGGAGTGGCCGACTGGTGGACTAGGAGCCAGGCTACAATGGCCCCTTCTTGGTTTGGCTTCTGTGGCACTCCCACCTGGAGGGATCTGAGCCTTGGGCTGGCCTGAGGCGGCTCCGGCTTAGGGTTTGCATTAAGTTTAAGGGTTCCGGTTGGAGTTATGGTTTGGGTTGCGGTTTAGGTTTACGTTTAGTGTTGATGTTGGGATTCGGGTTAGTGTTAAAATTAGGGTGGGGTTACGGTTAGGATTGGGGTTAGGGTTTGTGGTTGACTTAGGGTTAGGCTTGGTGTTAAGCGTAGGTTTATAATTACGCCAAGGAAAAGGTTCACTTTTGAGGTTACGGGCGGGTTTGCCCTTAGGTTTGGGGTATTGCTGCCCCGCATGTCCCGTCAGCCAGGTGTTTTGGAGGGATTCTAGGCTTCCTTCAATTTCGTGTTAGATTTATCATACATCAGGTTGCCTTTCGCGGTTGGGCCTCGGCTACTTTCCCACTAACTATTTCAGCATCCCACTTCGGCTTACATGACTTTCAATGCCCACATTGCATTTACGCTTGGGACGAGGACAGCATAACCGACTGAATATTTAAAGAATAGCCGTCCGAAAAAGAAACCATGTTTTAACTAGCAATATTTAAGCCAAGTGGTCTTACCAGCTCAGGTCATAAGCGGTATTCTTCGTCCACTTGGGGTTAGGGTATAGCGTTCTGGCGACAGAACATGACCCAGGAATGCCTAAGCAAATCTTTCTAATATTTGTCAGCAATACTTCGGATATACTGACAGCATCGAAACATTTGAAATAAGCGCTGGTATAAGTCGCCGGGATACATTACAAGGCGCAGTACATGCATGTTCGTCACGGAACAAAGAAATTATGCAGACCAATGCCAGATGTGAACTTTTTACACAAAAAATGTCGCGACTACACTCGAGACTTTTACAAGACGGAGGCAATGTCTTTAAATGGGCCTAATTTTTTCTTTCGAAAGTTTCAAGGCAGGCATATCTTGTAAATATAAATGAGCTTTTCCCTATCACAAGGAATTCTTATAAGTCTGGTCCCTAAAGTAAACTCCGTAGGACTAGAAAACCCGGAGAAAATTACTAAAATGAATCTCCATAACTCAAAATACAAGGGCATTGTGCTAAGGAATGCAAGAAGTTTTAACCGCAGATCGAACGGAGTCGCTAACCTGTAAGGAAAAACACTGTTTGGCTGCGGCGCGGATGTGGCAGGCGGTGCGCTGCGATCGTCCTCTCTGGCCCACTGGGCGCCAAAGGCGTCGGCAACCTCGCGCGCCTTTCGGATGGCATCAATAAAGTCCGATGTGGTCCTCAGAACGGAGTGGTGCGCCATGAAGTGCGAGGCTACCACCTTCTTTGACCGGCCGTTGGCGCTGTCGGCCAGTGCGACGGCATCCCCAAACTGCGCTTTCCCACTTGAAAGAAGGAGCAGTAGAGCAAGGTTATACGAGGTAAATTCTGGATAAGAGCACATATGGAAGAAAAAAATTTCCTCTAGGTTACTAAACAGTAATGCGAGTGTACAAGACTAAAATTTTCTGCAGTAGAGCAAGGTTATACGAGGTAAATTCTGGATAAGAGCACATATGCAAGAAAAAAATTTCCTCTAGGTTACTAAACAGTAATGCGAGTGTACAAGACTAAAATTTTCTGACGAACCAAATAAAATATTAGGAGAGAATATAAGAAAGTTCTTAAAGTACTCAAAAAGGCTGCCCAGGGACCCGAATTGCTGGCTTTCTGGCTGGTGTTTGCTTGCCTTTTAAAATAAGACTCTTTGTGGGATTTAAAGAACTAAAGAGCTACTTGAACGAGATGTGCTCGTTTGAGAACTAGATGGTGATTAGTCTAAGTCAAAATCTGCAAGACTCGGTGAATATAATAGGAGCTTTTGCACCGGTCAGCACGCTTAATCGGGACCTCACAATTTTTTAACGTAAACGCCTGCACACAACACGATATATCCTTATTTTTCATTGGGCCTACAGGTGAGTATCACAGAAATCAGATAGACTTGAAACCAGTCTTGATTATGCCAATAAAAAAGAAGATCAATCGGATAATCGCATATGTATAGCTTATTGATCAGTAGGCTGTAGTACCCAAACTAACTGGACAGCTGGTTCTTCGATGGTCACCACTTTCTCGGGGGAGCAGCGAAAGGTGTATGCAAAATGAGATCTGATAAGTGGGTGTCTTGTGGCATTTACATTTTTTTCTCCAAAAATCATTGTGCACCAGTAGTAAGACTGGGCAAAAAGGATTACAAATGGAAACGTTTCTTTTTATTCACAGGAAATGGGGGACAAGTCATCAAAAGGCAGCGAGGAAATGTTTCGAGATATGACTTTTAGTCGGTGAACTACTTACGCATAGGCACACCGATCATTAGGTGTTCGGCTCAAAAAGTTGGAAAGCAGCCGATTGAAGGCCTCACCAGTTATTCGATTGTTATTAACGAGACAGGTATTGCAGGTCGCAATGTCAGGATCACAGAAGGTGAGGCGGTCGTCAAGTACTCCGCAGCATTCTGGATAAATGCTCCATAGGGTGTAGTCGTCAATCCACGAAAGCAATGGGTATGAAATACGAGAGCTGAAAATGCATTGAATTACCGGTTGGGAACGAATAACAAAGGGCAAAATAACCCCAAGGAGAAACCCTTAGAAATACGAGAATAGGCTACAAGGAATAGAAACGGAAACTTATACCGTAAAAACACATTTGACGATAGGAATATGTTTTAGTATCACTACTGTGTTTCATATATCCCACTGCGTGAAGGATTGTGAAGTGTCAAAGTTAGACGTCCGAGCATGGCTTTGTGAGATGACTGGCTGGGGATGCTTCACAAGCCGGAAATAGTAACTCTGGACTCAGAGACAAAATAGGCTAACAAAAGCGAGCAGCGTCTACAAAATCGTTTGGCATGACAGTTCTCCCCGAGGTTGAGATTGACACCTTTGGAATTGATAGTCACAGGACTAACCTGGACATGATACGTCAGTCTTACAGCGCCCATCCACTGCATACGGGCGATCACAATTGAAAAAAACCTGTGCTGCCGTCCACATTTTCGACCCATCCACCCGTCTATGTGGCTTGCCCAGTAGACTCTCAGCAGCTTTATAGAGTAAAATGTCCTCAGGCTATGATTAGATTTAAGATGGAGGCATTTTTAAGACCCTTACAAAGTTTTAAGGGGTCTGACATAGGACCGATCATCTTGCAGCGAAGGCAGGAACGAACCGCTAATACCGTGCCGATCCACAATGGTTATGCCATCACTTGTTCAAGAATACAGTAAAGCTTTTCATCTAGCTAAAAAAAGAAAGATTCTTAGGTTAATGTCCTAACAGCTACCAATAACACCTACGAATGGTCTTTGCACATACCAGGGCAATAATTGCTCTCCACTCACAAGAGTAATTAGAGGCATATTAAAACAGTGACCAAGATAATAATTAAAATCGGTTTACGTCTGTTTATAAGATTTTTTTCGAGAAAAGTTATGTTTTGGCCAGAAAAGTTATTGGAGCGTAATCAGGCGTCAGTATTCCTTTCGAATGCAGCCAACAGGTGCATACCGATCCCTTTTGGCTTTCGAAAGTGCTAGTGGAAATCGCGAACGGGAAACTACTAACCAGACTGCCAAGATCAATCGGCAAGTGTGCAGCACTATTATCCCACCCTTGTAATTTAAGCCGACACTCTTGCTACTTATTTTCTAAGGGTGGTTCGGATTGCAGTACTAGAAATTTTGTGCACACGTTGATATCGAGGTGTATGAGCGTGAAATTCTCTTCCTCGTAGACTGTGCACTGAAATGCCGCTTTTAAACTTTAGAAATAACACTTTTCTACTCATTCGCTTCTGCTTGATTGTTCGCTTTCTTTTTAGTCGATGTTAAGATCGCGCCTCGAGGGACAAGGTGTCTTGTGGATTTTTATCCTCCCCACCCTAATAGCCCCTATTTCCACTGTACCGTAAGATAAAAGGTCTTGGTTGTGATTTTTGGAGCGGTCAAATTACACTCTAACCGACCAAACAAATTTCAGCAGACGTAAAAAGACGAAGGAGGGATAGAGAGTTGCTGTTTCAGACTCAAACATACTTTCTTCACTCAGCAATACAGTAGGTTAATACGTACGACAGAGGACAAACTGGCGCACACCGACTGACGAGCTTGCGGCATCATTGAAAAGGAGTTAATTATGGCTTCACCAAATTGCTAGTATTTGTGGGGGGTAGTGTTCCCAGCTAAGAGAGGTTGCTGAGCGTGGGACTAGTTGAAGAAGGCATGAATAAACCTGAAATAGCTGCTGTCCCAGGCTTGGTCGTCTTCGTGCAGTCTACCTTAACCTACTTTTGACTGATGCAGGCGCAAAATTGCCAAAATGGCAGGACATTTAATCAAAAGATGTGAGACCGAAATGCTGCCTCTTATTGCCTCTTACAAACCTGCTTGAAAAATGGATTGAAGTCACACGCTATAAAGTCTTCTATGTTCCCAAGTCACTTTGTCTTAGCGAAACAGGGGTGAGTGAAGCAGAATGTTCCTCTGCAGAAGACTGGGACACTGATAACGAGATAGGTTACATTAGCAAGAACTTGCCTATCACCCTCAGCGATGCGTGCCTTCAGCACCTTCACGAGGGAGTTGTTATGGCAGCCTACGCGGCCGCAGACTTGGTTCTGTCCAGTCAAGGTGTCAAACGCATGACCCTCGGTCACAACGAAGTAGACGGGAGGACCAACAGCAAGCAGTTTGGCTACGTCCTTAAAGTACGAAAGGACGTAGGAGTCGAGTGGCATTGAGAGTTCCTGGTCAAGCCCGATTATAATACCCTCTGGAATGATCGCAATGCAGAAGCAAATCCAGCCGAGGAAGATGATAAAGAGAATGGGCCGAACCCACTTTGACAGAATGAAAGGAGCCAGGGCATAGTTGACAAGCCGGTAGAGCCAAGGCTTACTCTTTTTCGAAGCACTGGCTATAAAGAGGATCAGACAAAAAGTCAGACGTAACTTGATGAAGTTTGACGTTACTATTAGTCGTGGCAACAAAGCTGGCAAGAAGCGTTTGCCAAAGCCAACCTTCGGCCAGCGTACTCCGGCACACATGCAAACTCCTATTTAAATTATTTATTTGTTTTCCCCGCCTATGGCCTGTGTTTGAAGGACTGTGTCCCTGGTACAAACTTAAAACAAGCATGCTCAGCAGGATTCATTGGCGCCGACGAACAAATCCCACTAAGCATGGTCAGGTCAGTATAGGTCAGTATATTTTAAGGGTAACAGGCAATGCCTTTGAAAACCCTATCGTAAACGGTACATGCAATATGTAACTGTAAATTAACACAGTACTAAAATTGTATCAGTAATATATACACTTAACATACTTGTTTCATTTAAAATGCAGGACCGAACCTCAAACACATTCACTTGTAGATGATATCGGTAAAATGCAATGACAGTCATCCGCATTAGCGGTAGGTGTATGCAAGACGTTGGTTTGGCACCACAGGGCTGTTCTGTCCAGACAAGCGGTATTGTCCAAGCAAATATACGTCTAGTCTTTGCTTGAACGTCTCCGTGGTATCCGCCATTATTACATCCTTGGGAAGCCCGTTCCAGGCACCGACGACTCGCTGTGAAAAACAGAATCCTGGAACGCCCAGGCGGCATCGGGATCCTCTAAGTTCTAGGGAGTTCCCACGCAGGTTTGTTGTTGTGGCCAGGGCGAAGAAATCGTCGAGGTGTAGGGCACAGTCCCGGTTCCTCAAGATCCGATAGGTGTTCTTTGGTAGTGTGAAACTTGATTTAAAGTGTAGATGGTGCTCATGTAGAGGATATTCTTTGTTAGCTGACAATTGTCCGAGTACTTTACTGCAACATGGCTGTTACCTCGCGTTGCCACGTCTGGTAACGCTGTGTTCGTGTGGCTGCCGATTCCTATTAACTGTTTTGACTGATTGCCTATACTGAATGAATGTAGGCAGTGTTTTCCCTGCGTCGGTGAACTTTTTGTGTTCTTTGGCTAATGAAGTAGAAGGGAAACACCTATGTTGTGGGCCAACAGGTCTTCTACTGTGTCCAGTTGTACTGTCACTCGTCTTATAGTAGTTTTCCCGCTGGACTACGATGAGACCGGGGGATACGGTATGAAGCTGATGGTGCGCAATCCCTGCTTACCGTAACTCCATGCACAATTCGGCTTTGCCGTCCAGTCACTTCTGACACCAAGGCCGTTAACCTCGTCTCAGCCTCAGCTCTCCTGTCCTTTAAAACGGTTCGAGAGAAGACAGTGCGCAGCACCGCAAGGAACCCTGACTATTTCCGGTCGTTTATGAACTACACAAGTTGCAAACTACAGTGAAATCCGGCAGCTGTCCGAAAGGTTGAAAGAACCCTATTAATGGATGCACTGTTTACATCCTCGCGGACGATTGTAGATTGAATGCCACGACTGAAGCGGACATGCGGTGAAGCCCGGGTTCCATCGTCTTCGGGTGCATCGACCTCACATCAAATGTCAGAACGAAGAAAACTGTTCGCATGCGTCAACTGTTGCACATCGCGCACTAAGTGGTACCCAAAATCTCCGTCAATGACAACTGCCTCACCGTCCTGGACAGTTCCCATCTTGGATGCACCATCTTAGGCAGCATAAAAATCGACCAAATTCAATCCTCCAAATGACATCACCAGGCATGCTGAACGACAACCGAAAATTGTCCAGGGCTACAGTTTGGACCGAGTTTTTTGACGGCGCAGTGACTCGAACAATTTATCAAAATTGGGCGTGCGAACTCAACCACTTTAAATTAGGACTTGCTTAGAATCAAAATGGCAAGAATGTTACCCGACAAGCAAGTCCAGCATGTTTGTGAAGCTAAAGCCAACCCAGTGTCGATGGAGCAGCCACATCTGGATAATGTCTAGTGAGTGCCTGTCAACCCAACTCATCTATGATGAAGAAGCTACAGGCGGCTACCACAGGAGGACAAAACCGCCACAAGGACACCATGACAGCCTCACTACCTTGTCACGCAGTCCACCACGGGGCCTTGCAAGGTCCATGCGTGGACCAGCAAGGATGTTACACTACATTAACACCTGCAGCTCAAAAGATAGTCCAAGTCAACTAAGTGGACAACAGCAGGGGGGCACTGCCATACATTGAGAAAGCAATCGACGCGGTCGCTCTTCTCTCACAACCACTGGGAATCGGCGTCACCCACAGACTCAAGGCAGAAATTACAAGACATCCGGTCCTGAGAGTAAGGCCGTCCTGTCACAAAACGAAACGGCGAACACCGTATGTCTTGTTAAGCGCAGCGCTTGTGAGATAAGCCATGCTGGGGAGACCGACAAAAGACCAGCCTGGGTGAAACGCAATGGAAGTGAGAAGAATGGACGGTTAGTCGAACCGGACACGGTCGCTGACATCCAGACGGGCATGCAAGTACAAGCGGCATAAAGGCAGGTGGAGATGGACCAAACAGAGAGCTGGACCACGAGACATCTTGTCAGACATGAACGACGATGACCTGGCTTGCCGACAGAGGCATCGGCACTAAAGTAACAACCACCGGCCACACGGATGCGGAGAGGTGCAAAGGGGAGGTAGGCCAAAATTTGCGGGTCGGTACAGCAAACGTGGACGCTGCAGATGGCAACAATAGCCGTTGCCACGAGCACGGCTCAGTTCCCAACGTGAGGAGGTGTTTAATACATTGGATGCAATCGCCTCCACGCGACGATGCATATACACATGAACTTGGAGACGCCGACACTCCAGCATGAGCGACAGCTGTTAGATTCTGTGAAGTGTCGTACTAGACCCATCTCCGAAAAATGGAAATGTGTTTGCTATTAAAAGGTCGAGACATTAAACCTATTGCCTCCATGATTGTCCGTCCTGTTCATACAAATAAGTGTTTTATTGGGCGTTATGCGACCGCCTGAGAGGGCTCTAGATTGAGCCCCATGGCTCAACGGGAAGAGTTTGTTCCGTAACCTAAGCGGCGGACGACCTTCCCATGAAACAGGTACATGTTAAGGAAAATTTCAAGAAAGACAAACGTGACCGGGACGGCTATTTCTGACTTTACAGATGACGACTAATAAGCCAGAAATGGCCATCGCATTCTTTCTCGCCTTTGTCGGAATTTCATTCAGTACATATTCCTGGCCGCTATGCGACTGTCATCGATGGCTCTACATTGAGTCCATACATACGCGGGCCTTATAACCCGATCAGGGAACACATTTGCAACATAAGTTAATATTCCCAGTCACAACTATCATGGCAGCGGGTCCGTGGCTCAGTGATTAAGAGCATTGCACTTAATAACGCTCAATGGCCGAAGAACGCGGGTTTGAGGCTCCGGTGGGCCAAAACCTGGATTCACCTAAGATTGGCTGACGATGGTAAATAAGCCAGAAGCGCCAAACCCAGTCTCCCTTGTCTTTGTCGGTACTCCCTTCACCATACACATCTGGTCGCCATGCGACTGTCCACGAGGACTCTACACTGAATGCCCAGATATGACGGGACTAGTAAGTCCCGTAACTCGATCAGTGAGCGCACTTAAAACGTATATACAGCGATCCCTCCTCGCATGCGGGGGTTGCGTTCTAGAACCCACTGCGAAAAGTGAAAATCTGCGATGTAAAAACCATGTAATCTTCTGGGTTTGTATATGTTTTAAGTCCCTCCTACATTCTTATGAACATTTCTCATACAGTTATACAGCATAAAACTTTTGTATTCTCGTAATTATTAGGTAAGATTAGTTAGAATCCGGACACTTAGCATCGTGCTCTGATTGAGTACCTTCTCAATCGTCCGCCAGTAGCATCTCGTACATAAAATCAACTGGGTGAACCAACTGAAGAGGCAAGCGGCCAGGAATAAAAAGGTCTATTCTCCATAGAAATTCGCGAATTTGCGAAAAACCCGCGATAGAGTAGAGCCGCAAAAGTCGAAGAACAATATAGCGAAGGACTACTTTATGTATCTTATCCTGTTCATGATCCCAGAGGGGAACGAAGACGAGGAAGCGACTTCATGGACTACATTGGATTTGTCTTGACTTCTCGGAAACTTCCTCGTTTCCATCACCAGAGTGGTGAGGTGTCTGTTCGCGATGGCTTGGATTTGTTCTGGCTCGCTGTCTTTCTCGTACTAAAAGCAAGCCTGACGCATAAACTCTGACTTGCCCGGTGGTTGGCCTCCGTGGCTGACCGCTGGCGGGCTCTTGTGACCTCTGTCCACTGCGCGACTGTCGTAGTTGCCGCAATGTCGATGTACCCGTGGGCCCTCCCCTCAACCGGATGGGTTGATCAGCTATAGCCACATGTGTGCATCCCATTCGATCGTTTGGATGCGTCAGAGGATAGTTATCTAAATCCGGTTAGGTAACCCCTATATGCCTCTTTCCCCCTGCGGCGAATATGACAACTGTTGTAGGAGACGCGAGTTGTGCACTAGCGCTGCCGGCCCCATCTGGAATGACTTGAGTTTTGTACGCAGGTCCAATAGGCCGGATACGGGCGAATGGTCCGGTTAATTGCACAAATCCAGGGTCGACTGTCGAGCCCTATTTCGGCCATCACCTCATTGGCTCGATCGATTACTCTTGCTTCACCAAAGGCGAGACTATGTTTCTGCTGTTGTATATGACCGTATATTAGATGCGGCCCATCCTCGCGGTTGATTGGAAACTAGTGCCCATGCAATCGTGTACAAAGGCGTTTGCCCGTTTCATCAACATACCCCGCCCTGCAATCTCGGCACGGCATGCTGTAAACCATTGCTGGTTTGTTCCGTTGCCCGTAGCAAGTCTCTGGATCCCATTATCCGCCGTTTGATAGTAGATTTCGGTCTACGGGCCGCCCTAGACCCAAAAGGATTCAGGACACTTCCTGCCGCCTCTGAAGCGTTCCTAACGTAGGGAATCGCAAGCTCAAACTTCGGCTTCTTACCATTTAATCGTCCAGGGGTAGGCTTCTTTAGACACTCACGCATGAATAATCATGAATAACCACTAACTGTGGATGCTGAGTGCAAGTAGTTCGCTTCGTTCTTTCTCCCGTCATTGTCGTTGCAGTGTTTGCATGCGGTGAAAGAGAGTCCTGAAACAAGTGCTTTTGTGGTCAAAATATGTGTGTATCATCGGAGCACACGGTCTGTAACTAAGCATTTAAACGGCATGAAAAAAGACACCGTAAACTGTTTGTGAATCGTTATTTTGAGGGATCCGAATCGTCAGAATTTCACTTCGATGTACACCTAATGGTACATAAATTCTCAATGTTAAGTAGACGCGGGTAGGTAATTAGGTCGCTGGCAAAAGTGGCGAAACAACAAAGACAAAAAATGGATATCCTTGCCTGTCCTTGGCGTCTCGATTACTTCTGAAGAAACTGTACCAGCATCCCCGCGGTCGAAGCTCGAAGACTCCAGCTTGATGCAGCAAATGAAGTCCAACCGGTTTCCCTTTAATAAAATTAAAAGAAATAAGGAGTGATTGGGACCGAGTCCTCCAAAAATAGTTTTTTCTCTATAAAGTGCTATCTTAGATTCAGCGGAGACAAAGTTGAACATATACAAGAGCGGACTATAAGGAAATGTAAAGAAACATATAAAAGAACGCATGCATGTGCTGCAGGCTTTCAGATCCAAAGCAAGGCAGAAATTCCTATTTTAGTTTTGTCATCAGGATGGATCTGTGAATCCCGCTCCCATATGACTAAACGGTCACCATCCCAGTCAACATGACGCGGACTCGTTAGTGCAGGGGTAAGAGGGTTGCCAAAGAGCAACTGATTCAGGATTCGAATCTCGAGTCTTTGCCCCTGATTGGGGTGGCAGTGGCTGTGGATGACAAATAAGTCACAAATGGCAATTAAAGAGTCCCTGTATTTGTTAGTGGAACTGCCCAACATATGAAAGAGTTCGCTGGCTGGGGTCGAAAACTATCTTTTTTAGTTATCGCGGGAAAGAGGAAGGGCGAAAAAGGCATAATTTATTTCATGCAAGAGACAATGGCAGACAATGTGCACAGTGAACCCGAAATGGCTTCTTCCTAGGTATTAGATTTGTAACCCATTGCATTGTGAGACAGTGCGACTTCAACCGGAAGAGAGCGTCGGGGGGCAAATGCTAGAAATGTAGACTATTCAAGGTTGAAAACGTTCTTTTTTTGAAACAGAAAAGGTCGGTGTGAAAGTGAGCTCCGATTTAGGAAAATTGGCAGTTTGATCGACGCTGCTGGCTACCACTGCTAGAGTGCAGACGATAGTGCTCAAAGTATGTTGGAAAATAGTTTCGATTTTATTCGAGATTGAGAAGAAAAAGCTAAGTGTAAAGTCAAAATGAAAGTAAAACAGGCTAAACTTAAATAAAGGGAAAAAGGCCAAAGAACAGCCTCTTGGTTCAGTAGAACGGCTCCGTAGCAAACTTTTGAGGAAACTTTTTTCTATATGCAGTTTTCTTCAATGAAATTTTTTCTCGAAAAATAAACAAGGAAATTAGTTTAACACGGTCGGGGAACGTAGGTCGCTCTCATCGGACATTTCCACCGGGCCCGCGTTGATGAAACAGAGCAACGCCCTTTTGTGAGGTGAGTTGCACACCAAGGAAGGTAGCAGACTGAAGGGTAATAACAGGCACTGTCCCGGCTACGCCTGCTTGTAAGCAGGCGATGAAGGAAAAAGCGGCGGCTGCGGCGATGCTTTGGCGCGCTCGCGACATCGTACGATCTTTGCAAGGTCACTCTGATTTCCCGCGGCTCATGTTTGGGGCAACGAAAGTGCGCCGCGCTTTGCGGTGGATTCAAGTGCGCGCGCCTCGCCCACAGCCCGCAGCGGCATCGGTTGGACGGCCTATTATGGCCAACTGCCATGGCAGCCCGAGGCATCGCGATTTGCAGTTGCACATAAAGGATATTAATATCCTAATCGACACAGGCCACGAGTCAAAGTCGAGCCACCTATTTCCTTCACTGAATCTCAGCTTGTACCCTACGTCCCCCATAGCTGTTCAGTCAGGATGTTTATTGAAGAGCCTGACAAAGGGGAGACGTATCTTACTTCCGGAAAGAGTCAACCCGTGCGAGCGTTCACAATGAGAAAAGACGATGGGGTTTTAGGTTACGGCTTCGTAAGCATTAGTGGGGGGATGTAAAAAAACTGGGAAGACAGCGCGCCGGTATGTGAGACTCAGTCCACGGCTTGAGAGATAAACCATCAAAAAGGAGGGAGAGAAGATGCTGGGAACGCACTCGTCATCAAGAACGGCGTCGTCATAGACTCTCCGTTTTACTTGCAATAAATAATTGTCTCATAACAAAGCGATTCCCCAATGGCGGAAAAAACTAGCCGCGATTGCCTGCCCCAACGCCCAAAAATGACAAATTGTGATGATGTAATGGAAACATTCTGCGAGGATCTGTGCACCCTCCTTGGAAGAAATTCTTAGTCTCCAAGGCTCAGGTACTCGCGGCTAAAACGGACTGCTACTGAAAACCTGCTCAAGACACAAGCTTTTCGTCACCGACCCCCTCTTTTTATCTCTCACATGGAATAAGACGGCGTGGTTTTATCCTTGCCCGCGTCGCCGGCAAATACAGAGACGTGTGCTTGTCAGTTGAGGCTAGACCGATATGCCGGTGACAAAGGCAATATGCGGCACCGAGTTTTAAACAAACCCTCGCCCGGCCTTTTCGAAAGTGAGGCATCCGATTGCAGAGACCGTTTCTCAAAGAATAAAAGCGCCAGTGATGCTGAACACAAAAGTATTGGGCACGATTGAGCGCCGACTGGATGCCACTAGCCAAATTAACACTAAACGGGGGCGGACGCAAGTCCTGGGAACCGAAGATATTGGGAGCAAATAAAACAGGTTGCATAATGTCATCCACACCACTGTTACAGAAACACTTGTATACGAAAACCGAAAACGCCAGGAATGTTTCGATACCAGCGAAGAATAAAGTCAACATCTGCGCTGAGAAAGACTCTATTTACGGGACATGTGTGGATCTCTCAATCTTGCCGACAAAGCCACATTCTCCCATTGTTAAGACCTAATGAGACGAAGCCTGCATATGAAAAATGAATAGATGACTGGATTTCAGAGGAAATCGAAGGATGCGGTGACCGTGATGAAATCAAGTACGAACTTGCAGTTCGTAAGGCAATATACGGTCCTCAACACATTGGTACAACGCCACTGTTCGGATCAGACAGAGCAATCCTGTTGTCGGAGAGACCAATGTCTTTGAACACTGAGTCAAACACTATGCTTGCATCCTAAACTGCCCATTTTCAGCCTAAGAGTAAGTGCAAAAACTCCTAGTGGAAAAAAATGTAGTTATCCATCACCCAATTTCCACAGGGACGATTAAAGTGGGCTTGGAGATGCCCCATTGGAAAGCTTCGGACGCCGAAGCTACTGCAGCAGAAGTCTATGAATATGCTGGGTCTCCATTTTTAAAAAGACTGGCCGCAATGTCCCAAAAGACATGGAGATAAGGACAACTATGTAGGTTTAAATGGGCATCAATACAAAGGACGAGGCAACTGGTAAGTGCGTGATCATCACCGTGGAATCTTTCTTGTCAGTACTGCCGGCCAAATCTGTCTGCATTCTTCCCCACCACTTGAATCTTCATCCGAAGTAGGGACTTTTTGCTCGGGCTGCTAAAGCCCGATGGAACAGCCAACGTAATCTGCGTTGCGCGACAATTTTGAAAAATGACAGAAACTGAGGTAGGTTTCCGCCAAACTTTCAAAAGTAGTGACGAAATTCGTGTTTAAGGAGCGCTGGTTATCTTCGCTGGCGACGGACAACCTCATTATATTATCGGTGGTACTCCGCCCTTGAGCGCATGGCTAGCCATAAGAAGTTGACTTTCTCCAGGACAGTATTCCACAGTAGATGTTTTCTGCCGCAGCATACAACCTCCTGGTTATGTACTTATAAGTATGATAGAAGAAAGAAACTTTGAATACTCACATTATTCTCCTGGGTTTTTTGGAATCTAGAGCATTAGGTCATGGGGTCTTGAACAACAAAACTTCCATTGAGAAGTCATGTAACTTTGATGATTAAATACGTGCGGCTTTTACTACCAAACTGGACCACTGGTCCCTATCACTGAACATGTACTGTACTACCCAACGGTCAAAGTTGTAAAGGAAACGTTCTTCTGCTGTAGCATGTTCCTCCACTGCATCCCTTTAAGGTAAAGTAAAAACAATACAGAGAACTGCACCGGTCTGTTGAGAGAGCTTTGTGTCTAAAAATGGAATCGCGGTGAGATTCAACTTTTGTCAGTACACACTGGCGTTAATTCATCACGCATGCTGAGCATGTATTGAATCAAGCCCCAGGCACGTGTACCGCCGAAATGCTGCGTCATAAAGCGACTGCGAGGGATCCGGCTCATAACTTCGCCCGTATCATTCCCTGTATGGTTTCTGGTATAAGGGCATTCAAATTTTTGATGCCACGTTTTTTACTTTTTTTCAAAAAATCAGCGTGTGCGTTTAGGAATAGTCCCCAGGGAAAGCCCTGTAACATTTTCTCTATGCTAATGTGCCATTAACGTTTTTGCTGCACATTGTTTTCATTGTACCTCGCACGGTCTCGCTTGCCGGCTCCGTCGTCTAGTTCGATATCCACATTAACTATCGCATATTGCGCAACAGCGGATTGGTGTAGCCAACTGAACGGACAACTGTCTACCAGCAAGCAGATTTGCATCTGAACTGTTTATCTGTATCGGTTTCCATTGTCCCTTTTCCTGTGGTCAGTTAAATCAATGTGTACACTTTTCCTCAGACCATCACGTCTTGATGCCATTGCGTTGGACTGTTGGTCAAGTCAACTCAAATGCAGGTTCACATTCCATTTCTTACTTGTGCTAACTGTACCGTACTTGGCTAGTGTTTCTGCCTTCTTACTGCAGAATCACAAGCATTGTTCGAGATATCCTGGAAGACTTTTGACACCGCCCTTGACCTTGGGCGCGTCTGTTCCCATGGAAAAACTATTTTCCTACCAGAATATTGAGCAAGTAGTAAGAATATTTTGAATGTCCTCTCCGAACGCTGATACGAATAGCTGAGATGAAGTTCGACAGCTTCAGCAGAATAACGGCACAGTATTCACAGATCGCCAGGTGGCAAGCACTATTTGAAAGTACAATGACTTGCTTAAGCACGGACAAACAGATGGCCGGAAAAAGGTCACATACGCTTCGCTCATTTTGTGTCATTGCATAAGGCCTGACTGTCCGTTGAGAGCTTGTGAATGTTACGCGGTTATTCTGCCGAAGCTGATCGACTTTGGCTCAGCTAGCCATAGAAACCACCGGGGCGAACATCAAACGACTTGCCCGGTGGGCTTTACTCTAAGTTTGTACGCTAAGCTCAGAGGAGATTTAAAAAAATTAACTGTCATTGTGTTGCATAAACTGCGCCTTAAAGTATGGAGGCTTGGTAAAAAATGGCAGCAAATTTTATGACCAAAAACTCTGGACGCTGGCCGTAAATAAACTCGAAATCTGCGCAAAAACTTTAATATTGCTCTAGTGCAACAACCATACCGAATCTAATACCCCATTAAATCGGTTTATCCGGTGGAAGCAGTTGCTGTTGCCATGGAGAAAGGCGTAGTGACGAACCACAAAGCCGAGTTTACATGTATGGTGGGGTGGCCGATCCCAACGGCTTTTTATGCGGTCGCCAATTTTGCCTTTAGCACAAAACTACTGTCACCGGAAGAATACTATGCGTTCATTTCTAAAATATGTACGCCAGCAGTGAAGTAGCTCGGAACGTTAACTTTATTAGATATCTCTCAAGACGCGAAATCCCAAATTTAGGGTATTGTGCTATTTTTCATAAACCCTCCCAGTTACGTCTTCAGACTATGGGAACCATCTGCGCAGCCTCCATCCTAACATCTTTTCAAGGCGAACGTCATCTATCGGAGACTTAAACGCATGGAGAAGGATGTTTGACCGCGACAACTGCACTTCCTTCATTTCTGCTTGGGCAATAAAGTTGATAACAGTCTCGTAATGCCCTGCTGCCGAGGTTCGAATTCAGGACACTTCGCGCCGAAACAATCAGTAGACCCAGAGGCCGGCTGGTTCGGCCGAACCAATTTGTCTGACATGAGAAATAAATTAAAAATAATTGAGGACATCTTCACAAGGGACGCATTCAGCTGTTTAAGTGGCCATCGCGTTGGTCTCTGAAACATATAGCAGGCCTGCAAAATCCCACGGCAGACATACAAAAGAAACTCGTATTGCAAATGCCGACGGCTCACCTCTGTCCGTTTGGCATCCAACGTTATGAGGGCCACGAATGCAAAGATTTGAAGGAAGAAGTTGATGAGGATTGCTACGCCAGCGTAGAGTGCGAATACACGAACAGCAGGCATTGAAGTCATGGCGCCTGGTTCGGAAAATGGGAATACATATATCAGGTCAGAACCCTAAATATATCCAGCACAAAAAAATGCGTAAATAAAATCTTCAGGCGGATTTTTTACAAAAATATGGATGACGACCTCCATAAAATTGATAATGAAAGCAACCCAATCGACCATATTTTCTACGCCACCATACGGATCTTGTCATAGGTGGACTGAAAGAAAGAAGACACCTATGCAGACTTTTGTCCAAATCGCTTGGCCTTCTGCCCTATCCCAATCAGACCGATTTGTCCTTCAGTTAGTTGGAGTGCCTATCTGAATTATTCTGATAAAACATTCAGAAATTACTTCGAAGAAGCAGAGGTTTTTTTCAAAATTTAGCGATGTACACGCAAATTTCCGAACTTTGGTGACAATCTGCAGCCCTCCAACATGCGCATAAGTATATGAGAATGGGCATATGGATTACTCTGTTGCACCCTGACCGATGTCTACGTAAACACACGAGAAATATTTTGACTCCCTAATAAATCCGAGGCATTTGCTTAGCACTAGAAGCCACAGGGCATTCAGTTTGTCCGTGTATGTGCAAATATTTACTTAGAAATAAATGACGGGGTAGATGGGCTCTGATCGAAACGGAGGTTCAGGCTGTAATGGCTCCTTGTTATGGTGGTCTTTATGCTACTCCCAATTTGTAACATCCGACAACCTCCCTGAATGAAGCTGAATGCATGTGGAATGGGGGACAGGGGCGTGTATGGCATGCAGGATAGGCTCTGTTTGGATTTGTCAGCCACTGCGCGCTTGTCCACCCCCCGGAATATATTGCCATCGAAGCCCGATATCTGTAAGGTGCGATAGTGGGGTCGATTTGGCGCAAGTCACTGAGAGGTGCAATTTGTAGGGCAGAAGTGGAAGTATCGTCGATTTTCGGATGGAAAACAAGAAAAGCTTACTGCGACAAAACAATGTTTGCGCATATTACAAATCTAAGTTTAGCCAATAACTTGATCGTAAAAGGCAATTGTAAACGACCTTGCGGTTCGTTTGTGATTGCAGAAAACAAGGTAAAAGGCCATTTTCTTAATCAGACGAGGTATCTTAGCTAACGACCTGAGCCAAAACATGGGACACCGCATATATTACACTGTTCGCGTAGAAATATTTTCCAGGTTCTATTTTAACGTAAAAAATACTTTAAATCGGTTAGATTCTGAGGTCGAGCGGACTTGTATACACAAGAACCGATTAGTAATGCAGAATTTGACTTATTTGGCCAATATTTTTGCATTTTCATTTAGATAGCTCCATCGTAACACAGCACCTGGGCAGGGGTAACTGAATATGGGAATTTTTACTGACGACCGTAATTGCGGCGGAGTTTAAAAAGGCAACTTATACACAAAACCAAACAAATGTAACACTGGCATTGAACAGGTCGTTACCAGGAGACCAGAAACGCTTATATTCTGTTTGTTTTTTCACTCAAAAGATGTCGTTTTCAAACATTTGGCTGAAGATTACGTTTTCGTTATTTTTGAAAGGTAAATTGCTCAGATGCCGATGCCGCAGGAAATATTGAAGAAACCAACGAGAATTCGAAACCGTGCTTTGAACCACATAACTGTTTGCTACTAAGGCAGGTCAGGCGCGGTTACTCGGATACGCAAACGAATTCAATAAGGTTTTCAAGCGCGGGCCTATCTTATCTTATGATCGCATAATTTTAGACTAACACCAGCAATATTGTGACATTAAAAACAATCCAAAAAACCTCCAAAATACCCTACGTTTTAAGAACTTGTATTTCTTGCACAAAATTAGAGACGCATGTCCAAACTTTAAAAAACTGTTTAAACTGGAGCAAACGGTGCCTGACGAAGGAATACCAATCTTGTTGCGTCTTAATGGAGCAAACGGCTCACCAGTTGAGGCCCAATATCGCATGAGGCTGAGTAAAGTTATCAACGGTTAATAATTAGAAGGTTTTACCGGCTTTTCAGAAAACAGATGGGCCGATAATTGTCTGAGAGCTTCGTGAGGACAAGCAAGACAGGATAAAATATCATAGGCAAATACAGATTCCAGTTAACCGTGAGTTCTGACAAAATATACTTTACTGTACTCAATTTCTGTGCATAGAGTGCTGATTCCTCTAGGAACCGGTGGGCTCACAAATCATACAAATGTGGGAAATTTCATCAGAGCCACTTTAAGTGGGAGCCATTACAGTCTGGTTGAGCTATATCTTCCGCTGACGGCCTCCCAAGTCGCAACATTTAGCGCATCATGATAGCCCAATTTCTTCAGAGTGGCTCTGGTCAGGGTCCACCGATTTGCTATGAGAAGTAGTGTCTCACCAGCGACCCACCCTTTTTTACCTCTGCCGTACGCCAGCAGCCTGCCTGGGCCGACTTATAATGAAATTGGGCGCACCGCATAACGTGACATGAAGTCTCTCTTTATCGGATGCTGTACGCGTGTGCGGAAATAATTAAGGGCTCGCGCAGGCCCAGCCTGGCCAAGTTATCGCATAAAATAAGCCAATTTAACCCCATTTCTGCCTACGCACTTACGATTCAGCGTGTGTGATGGGCCCTACCACTACCACAACCCGAGTTCCCTTTCGACTTTGCAATTGCGCGAGGTAAATATCGCCACCCATCTTTCAGACAGATAAATCGGGTTTTATGCGTACATATTTTGCCTCTATTCCCGAGCGACTTACCACAAAAGAAGGCCACAGCCTCTGAAAGGCTCGAAAGCAGAACTGAGGGTCCAACTCTACCCATCATTCTCGAGACACGCTCTTCCACATCCATCCCATAATCATCCTTCGTGGTAGCGCCCACAGACCAGTAGTCGCCATCTTTGTCCTGGCCGACGTCGATGGATTGGCTGCTTTCGAGCACGTCGTTGTCTGTGCAGTCGGGGTGCATGGCAAAGTCTTGCACCATAATAAAGATATTGTCTACACCGACTGCTAACACCAGGAAGGGAATAACTTCGACGATTATAAGAGTAGCCGGGACACCTGCATAGCTCCAAAGTCCAATTGAAGCAAAAATGGAAGCCAGTACGATAATTACACCACCAGCACTGAGTGACAGCTTGAGGTCTACCTAAAATGGAGGGGAATTCATGCTCACAAGAAGGTTTAACTACTAGACCCACAAAATAGGGTAGCTAATAGAAAAAAACGAACGGAACACAAAATTTCAGTGTTTTTCCCTGACGGATTTGCTTTGGAGAAGAACGAATGCAGGCAATAATTACGAAAATGTTAATGAACCATCTACAGTCTCGAACCTGAGATTGTTTTATGTAATTTGACAGGAAGAGATCCAGGAATGGGTCACTGGGCAGAGGAGACTGAGGTTAACTATTAGTGTCCGAAGCTGACTGACTGCGAGCATAAGTGGGAGAGGAGCATAGTTTTTTAATATTTAAAATTATCAATCCTGAGCAGGAACATTTTTTACCAGCTTCGCCTCTCGCTGTCTTTCACTGACACCACGGAACAAAAATAACATATCTGAAACTCAGATCGATTAGCACGTGAGGAAGTATCAAGGAGTTTACTGGATAGTAATTAAAATAAGTCAAAGATGTATTTTCATAGGAACAAACATAACTGCTGCTCGACAACAGGCCTGAATAGCTCTCTGAATAATGACGGGCGTTTGAGATTACTCTAACCTGCTAAACGGTTGATTTTAACGTTGTTCACTTGGTAGCGTAGGTTGTTTCCTCCCCGGAAAGAGGAGAATGTTAGATCACTAGAGCTGTCAGTGTATTTGGCCAGCATCAGAGAATCTAAACATTGGCACGCCATTTGCCATTCATCTTTTTTATCCATATGACCATCTAAGCACAATGCAATGGATAGAAATTAGCCGGATTCAAACGACAAAATACTAGATAAAGGCCACATAACTGGGCGGAAAATAAGTAGTTACAAGGGGTAGATCAGTATTATATCTCGAAATAACCGACAACTTACCAGGATTGACCTACAGCTGTGGTAGTTTCCTAGCGAGACGCTCACGTAAACGAACATGACTACGTAACTGATGACGACAGTTGAGATGTCCGAATGTGACTGTCGATCGATTTCATCCTCAACGGAGCGCTAGAGATAAAAACGAAGTTAAGAGTGGAAGAATAAAAAACGATAATCTATAGGTAACCGTGGTGACCATTGTTGGAAATCTCCAAAATGTCTTCTGCTGTCCGAAGTGCATAAACGTCCAAGCTATTTGTATGCACCGGACTGTACGTACATTTTATTGGTTATCTAGACGGTCCAGATGCTGCGGACCAAAAGGCTAACTGGTTGTAATGAAAAAAAATCGCTGTCCCTACATTTCAGGCCTATAGTTCGCTAATATTTATATATTTTAGCCAGCAAAAACCCAAATGGTATGCGGTTTTACCAAATACTTGCATATGAGTGTCTAAAGAAAAGATAACTAGACGAAGAAGAGAAAAATTCGGGGATATTCATATATTAATACTCTTATTCAAAATAAAAAATTAGATTTTCAGCAAAAATTGCCATCTTCACCGCGAATCGAGGCCACGTGTCTAATAATTCATATGGTGCTACGGGGTATAATTCATTTTGTTGTTGTACGAGTGCACTGAGCTAAACAGGAATTTGGGCACAAATGTAGTCATATTTTACAGACCAAAAACGTACATGACGCACGACCATCCAGTTTTTGTTGGTGCGCTGACCATTAAATTTCGAAGGCGTTTAAAGGAGCTCAAATCTTTTGAAGTTGATATTTGCAATGAATATGCTAGCATCAAGTCCATCTATTCGAAGAAAGAAACTAATCAGCGACAGAAAAGGCCGCTTGTTACCAGAGGGCTAACCCAGATGTTTAGCAGTCAAATGGCATTCTGTATCCTGAGACTGCACTTATCTTACGCTATTTGTGCGCTAACTCCACCATACATCCTAGTCCTACCTCAAGTCCTCTTGCGATGTGACATCCTCATGTTTTGACCAGGCAATATTTTTTACCCATCTGCAGCATTATACTTACTCTAGAAAACTTTTTAATATCCCTTTTCCGACATGCCGAAGTGCGTCGAAGTTGGGCAATGGCCAAACATTTATGATGTTGTCTTAATTAGAAACGAAGTACTTTGACATTTTGTTTAATTTGAAGAGAGTTTCTGGGATGAGAGGAAAACCTCTGGTACTGCATCCCGCTGTAATAATTTCGTAACCAGGTGGTGATAAATGCTGTCGTTAGTAAAATAATATCAGTTACTTCATGGAATCAAGGTGGTAGAAAATTGAAAGTCGATTGTCTCCTGAAAAGTATGGATTCCTTAAGTCAAGATACAGTTAAGGTGTAAGTGAAATAGTCAGCTTATGCATTCTTATTCTGATGGCCCGACCAAACTATTTTGTTTACTTACGTAGGTTTTGTAAAGGACTCAGGCAGACTTACAGTTTTAATGACTGTTCTGACCGGCAATTCGCCTTCCGGAATGACAGTAGTAATTTTTAAAAAGATGAAGGCGTGCGATGAGTGAACTGGAATTCAAAGAAGACTACCTAAGGATCTAACTGCCAGTCAGGTGGAAAAATAGCATCCTTTTTATTTAATTCAAGGGGTCACATAAAAATTTGAGACGGCGAAGACAGATGATACACACATAAAACCTAAAATTTCTACCTCGGCCTTGAAACTGACGGTAACATTTGGATGTTCCGGTCGCCAATTGAGCACAAGTTCAATGAAGGCGGCCTCCCATACAGAGGTAATCGCTGCCAGATCGGAATCGTGGTCAAGAAAATTCTTAGTCATCAAGGTGATAACTACAGCCTCAGCCCCTAAGTGGTTGTCATCTAAAAATAAAGTCAATGAGAAGGGGTTGAGGACGTAACCATTGATTGAATAATTTGGTTAAGAAAGTAAACCTTTTCCTCCCATGAATGGTCAGTCTTTGTGGACATGTGACCCCAAATGTCAGTTAAACACAGCGGAACACCAACATCAACACTTTTTAACTATCTTCGTAATTGTTGAAACTATCACCAGGTTCAGCTTAGCGGTCCGTTAGCCCAACCTGCCACTACGACTTGCATATAGACGCGAAACCTCGAATGCCAGGTGAAAATTGAGACAGAGTGCAAGTGATCTCCGAGATAAGAGCATTACTAGACTGACATTTTGTGGACCGTTAGCTTTTTTCTCGCAAACAGTAAGGACGACCACTTTTTCCTCTGGAAACAATGGTAGATTGTGCTTAATTTGGATTAGAGACAAGGGGGCTTTGTGCAAGATGTTCCTCACGATTTCCATTCTCCACTTAGTGTATCAGCGGCAAGTCCAAGTCAACCCGATTGAATGTAGATTCGGACGTAGTGAGCGGCGTGGCAAAGTGGCCACCTTATACACGTGTTCAGGTTCCGCACTTCACATGAAAAAAAATTCCTACCTCATGTTTTCAGGAATATGAGAATTCCGATAAAACCACATTAAGGTGAAGAAATCGCAGTCTGGACGTCAGTCCAAAGTGGCACCGATTAATTTGATTAGCTGAGCTTTCCCAACCAATGCTTCTAGTAAATACTGGAGATAGGAAAGCTCCTTGAATTTTTAATAATCAAGGTACAGATGTGGTTATGTAATGCAACACAAAGTAAACAAACCCCAGCCACCTGTAATACGGGACCGATGGTAATAGGGGTTTATACAGATGGGGCCGGGAAACGCACAGGCGACAAGGTTAAATAGTTGTATGCAAAAGAAAAGCTATTGGGAATGCGCGGTTGTGCTTTGAGTGGTTGGGAAGTAGTTGCCCTAAACCCTAACCCTAGCCACTAGCCATAGCCTCTAGCATCAACCCCAACAGTATTGTGGTCAGCAGGTGGGGCTACATAACCACATTTTACCTAATCAAGAAAGTACAGATTAAATTCTAAGTAATTTGGTCCGAAGCTTCACATCTGTCACCACGTATCAATGTTCAAACCGACTGGAGCTTGGACGCACTAGGTGCCCCGACATAAAGTTTTCACCAAACGCAGCCCACACGTCCGTTTCACGTTGAGTCTTTTGAATTTATCCCCTCCGCAGACTTTAAGTCATAATAATCTATCTTATTCCATGTTTTGAGTTCAACGGACAGTCTGCCTACGTCTAAAATCATTTTTGGACTGATAGAGGCAGACCTAGGGGTGGTGGGAATTTGGACTACACGCAAAGACCAATATGAAGTGGGAAAGCGATGCTGATGGCCTGATAATGTTTTTGTCCCGGGCCCGGACGCTCGCAACCGATGAAGAAGGGACCAAATGTTAAAGGGCTAATCCTGAAGCAAGTCCGCCTTCGAGTGACTGGAAAAGCTTAGCTTGTTGGCTATGACTGTGGGATCCGGTACTCAAATTCTAGATGTTAGGTGAAGCCATGTTAAAGAGGTAAGTCCGCGGAGTAGAACCATAATTCCCAATGACGACCGTGGAGCACTTATGTGAGTCCATCCTGCCTGAATTGTGATTTCATTTTCATTATGCGTCACTGGTTGCTGCATGAAATTTTTTCAGTTTATATCGTATCAATGTCAACGCATAATTAATTATTCTTCAAGCAAGTTGAAATGTTGCGTGCATAATGAAAGGTTAGTTAAGAGCAAATTTTTTGAGAACAGGGAAGTTTGAGGATAAGAGTAAGGGAGTTCTTTGGTGACCCGGCAGATCGAGAACCAAGTCATCTTTCTTGAAGATGAACAACACTCAGATGTGGGATGGACTACAACATCGACACAAGCCTGTGGGAGGAGGTCTTATAGGCGGAAAACATCACATCTCGTGGTAAAAAAGCAAAACAAATTCCTTTTGCCGAGGCAATATTGAGGGTCTGAAATGACAGACTCTTCCGACAGTGTGGCAGATATGAGCGGTCTGATAATTTGTCGAAGATCCTAGGCTGCAGCATACAGTACTGTATAAACAGACAAGTAAACAATGAGAAGCAGTCTACGGCGTAGGTAATAGAAATCGTTGTGTAAAGAACCTGCGGAGCCGCCAAAACGAGAGATCTAATATACTTCCCTGCTTTTGTTCAAAGTAGATTTTTGGTCGATAATTACGATCCTACATCCTACTGGTTTTTTATCATTCCCAATAGCAGTTAATTTTTATAAAGTATACCGTAACGGATGTTCAGTCACTCTTAAAGTTGGTTCGTAAAAACGCCGAGTTATTGCTGTCCTAGCAAAATACTTCATTTTCCGGTATAGGACCTTTTTTTGTCATTTTCTATTATTCCAACGCTGTTTTTTGCGATGGTTTAAACGCAGGGATTCGGTCAGTGAGGGCAGCTCACGCATTCAAATAATGTTTGGTTTCACTGGGACACGGTGAGAGAGCAAGGTCAGAACTCTGAGCATTTTCACTGTCAAAAAACTACTGCGTACGATGGAAAACGGGAAACAGTTCCGAGACAAAGATATTACCCAAAAAGAACGTGTTTAATGAAATGAAAATTTTGTTTTAATAAGACTTTAAACAACCCCTGCCGAGTTTTAATATCGTTTGTGTCCACCGGCTAACGGTAACAGGCACAAACTGCATCGTTCCAAAAAAGGCTGGAAATCAGCACTTTTTCCATGGAAATCGTGTGGAATGGGAAATCGTCATAAGGTGTGAGTTATCCCTGTTGCGGATCGGTAGAGTAGTTGAACTCAGGAAACTTAAGATAAGAATTCACAGCCACCTATCACAGATATCGAGATACGTATACTAAACCACATTATACCCGGTCAGCGTGACAAGTTAGCCCTGTTTACCAGGTGACAGATCGGAAGATAATGTAGTTTCTCCACCTCCAAACCCATCTCATTTCCTCATCGCATTCCTCATCGATAGCGTAGATTCTGTTCGGAAAGATTTCATCCTCAAGCTTGGGAAAGTTACTGCACTTGAGGTTGAATACAGATTACCAATTGGTGGGACAGTCCGCAAGCACTGAAGATAACATATCGAGGAAGCCAGAGGGAGTTGGCAAGGTTTAACGTTTGAACCCAAAGACTTTTTCCCAATCTGTTTCTGTCCTATCTTCAGGCCGATGGACGAAAATACCAATGAAACTTTGTATTTTAACCTAATCCGGCAGCAATAGAATCATTGCACCAAGCGGAAAATTCCACATCGAAAAGGTGTACGATCTTGCGAAGTTGCGAGGATACTACTCACTTTTTGAGAATGAGGAAGGAGGAAAATATAAGACGCAAGAAGAGTATACAGAGTCTGAAAAGCCTACAGGCATGTGAAAATGGCAATAAGCTCACCGGTGTAACCGCCGAATACGACATTTGGGAACATAGGAAGACCAGACCTCCCCCGACAATTGCCTAACGGGCCGCGATCGGACACAAAACTTTCAGTACAGAAGGCGATATGATCAAAGTATTCCTTCCAGTTCATATGAAACAAAATAAGAAAGAAACCAAGATGAATCCCTTGTAAAGCTATCTTACATGATGAGCTTATGAAAGGAAAGTCCGAAGCTCCCTACCGGAGAAGCGAGTTTCGAGGCGTTACTCTGTAAGTACTCCAATGGACTGAAGACCGCGCATGCAGGAAAGTCGGGAGCAAGTGGTTTGTAGCAGATTTCCTGAAGACTGACATATCTATTCAGCTGAGTAACATAGACAGTGATATTTTCGACCTTATCCTGCAGATCTAGAACCTGATGACAAAATAAAAATGTTTAAATTATAATGGCAAAGGTGGCACTTAACTTCGGTAAAATAAATTAATGGAGACAGAACCGAATTCGTTCTTACACATAAAACTGTGGAGTTAGAGGTTAAATAGTTCAAGAGTTGTAAGGTATCACTGGCGAACGACTGGATATGTTAGTGGTCAGAACGACTTCACCTGAAGACATGGCCCTCGAACCCAGGATCTTTCATTCGGCACGCTGGCCTCCCCCAGACCACTAGGTCTTGCATTTATATTTGAGGCAAATAGGCTTGGCACAGAAGCTAAAAGTCATAACCGGCATGACGAACTCACCAAAGCCGCGTTCACAAATTACGGCCACGATCATGAGGGAATGGACCAGAGACCATACAAGACCAGTAGGAACAATTACCAGCTGATGTCACCATACCATTTTCAGTATGCATAGCTGAATTTACGAGCAGATTTCTCCAGTAACTAATAAAGCTGGCAGACTACTATCATCAGTACAGCAACGGTACGTGGTGGACGCAGTCCCGACTGCCAAAAGTTTGGGCAGATAGCGAGATGATTTTATGTTAACAGGAATGATGGACCTCGGTTTTCTTAGAAACGACAACCTGTGAGTTTCCAATGTCATACGAGGAACCTGTTAGCATGATGCCAGGGTATCTGATTAAATCTCTCTTGAACATGGTTTCTGATAAGTATATTCGTAGAGGCAACTTCCTTCCCTGAGCACATGAATATGTGGATTTGGGGACTGAACTTGCGTTAAGCTTCAGTCTGGCTGCAAACGGGATTTGTTCGATAAAAAGTCCGCAGCTTTCCTTCTTGTCACTTTTCATAACTAGGCTGTATTAAAAGTACCATCTCACTCGTCTGAGAGCTCCAGAAGCAAGACGATGGATATTTGGGAAGACGGCCGAAAAACGACCTGGAAGAATTCACACAAACTTCGGTGTTGGTCTTCGGGACGGAAAAAATAAGCACGACTTAATTCCGCTACGAAAACGACACATAATAGTGACCATAGGCAAGGTCTGCTCCGCTGTACCGTATAATTTGACCGAGCGGGGAACAACAGAGGCCGCCGAAAACAGTAGCAGTCAGCAGGAACTACTTCAACTGCAAGGCGATGATGAATTGGCCGGATGCAACGCCTGCGTCCTCAATGAACTCAGTACCTGTGAGAAGTTTACTCAGTAAGTTTATTTTTGTCAGGTTATCAACGTCTCTGCTTTCCCCGGTCTGGGAATTAACGCGACTGTTAAAGCCATAGGCATGAAAGGTCTTTGGAAGAAGATCTTTCAAATAAAATAAACGTCACACCTCCCTGGATCCGAACAGAGAACAGGCAAACATCTGAAAGAATGGTGCTACTTCATTTCCGGATGCCCGCAGAAAATAACAAGGGGTCACGTTAGCTGACAAGGTTCAGACATGCGGTTAAGTACCCAGGAGTTAGAGGAGAGCAGGATAAAGCATATAGCTTCTGCCTGTTCATGTGCATCCTCCGAATCCGTTTGAATGAAACGGTTCTGAAAGGTATCACCATAAGTCAATGCGCGGAAAGGCAGTGGCTGCATTTTATGACCAATATCAGAAGCTTTCGCTGGTCCGAGTATGTTGTTGATCCATAAGTAGAAAGGGTTATTTAAACTGCTAAGGGAAGATGCACCTCTTCGGACTTCGTCCTAGTCATAGCAAGAAAGGGCTTGTTCTTTTCTCAGACAATTCGTCTGTCGAATTCGGCAGCACTGACGGAAAGGACATAAAAACCGTCACTTAAAAGAAGCGCGGTAGGATTTCTTTTGCTTGATGTTTGTCGTGTAAAATATAACTGCGAATTTTGTAAGAACCTATAAATTATAAACTTGACTTGACATATGACAGTCGAAAAAGAAGACTTGTTTCTAGGATTTAGGAATTCTTCGCTGAAAATATACCGACAACACTCGGCCCCTTCTATTTAAATCGGTGGGATAGAACTTCGCGTGAAAATTTACATTTTAAACTCCCTCGATATAAATTTATGGTTTATCGTCCTTTTGTGCATCTAGATTTTATCTTCCTATCTACACCAATAATTCCGGATTTTGTTTGATGTTCCATAATACGAACGAAAACGAAAGCGACAAAGGCCTGAAATAATACCGGTAAAGGCCCGCTAGCTCCTGAACACCAAGGTTTATTTTTCGAGATGGAATAAATGCTCGAAGTATCTGGCAAGAGTATATGGCAGGACAATTTTGATATTGCGTGAAGATAACTTAAGGGTGGTGGATGTGGTTGAAGTAGTAAACAGGAAGATCTCGGTCGATTTATTGTCTAGTTCTAAACATGTGACACAGAGTGCGGTCCTGAAAAGAGTAGTTTATCAACGCCAAGAGGAGAGCTTGAGGACAAAAGCTGTTACCTCTTGGAGAAAAGCCCTGTGGAACACCGGGCCAAGCGTTTTGTTACTAAACGGTTCCTTGGAGCTGGGCTGAAGGATAATTTGTTGAATTCGGTGGAAGGGGCTGTGCGAGAGGAAGAAATAATAACGTCGGGTCAGAAAATAATAAACGTTCCAGTATAACCTGTTGGAGACGCAGAATTGACTTCAACTTGGGTGTTGTGAGAAAAAGGTCCGACGTTTCATCATTAAAGAGTTAAAATCTTTCATTTAAAATTACACGAAAACTAATGTTCTAAAAAAACGGTTTAATTTCAACAATTATGAATATCAGGCTAGTGCCCCGACCATAGAATATTTCTCATCACGACTCTTTACTGGTCGGAAGGCGGACCAGCAACGTGAATTAAAACCCTTTAGAACATGTCTGTTTTTCGAAAGCCCAGGAGCGTTTTCACCACCGGTGTTTAATAGTCCAAACTATATATCGAATGCGTTTTACAGTCCCTGGAGGTGCTACAGTCCTCGCGGTCAACATGATTGACGGGCGCGAGGTAAGGTGCAAAGATCAACGAAGACCATTTGGGGATCCGGAGCCGGCACCTTAATGGCTAAATCCCTATTATGTTCTGTCATTGGTCTAAAATGTTCTAGTCGCACAGCCCATAAGCTACGGATTTCTTCATGCTGAACCTTGGTAATATCGATCGGCTCCCTTGACGGCGTTCGAGGGAGAAAGTGAAGACAGGATAACTACAGAAGTTGGAGAAGGGGCCTGAGGACGGTTTTCATATTGCTCGCTTAAGAGTGTATGAGATGGCCAGCGAACAGGATGACACTTAAACCCCTGCGACTAAAAGTATCCAAATGTACACGCTTCCCGCGTTACACAAAATACGAACTTAAAAGAACAGAAAAGCGACACCCCCGGAATCAAATTCAAGTCTAAAACCTGTGTCTGGTAAAGAAGACGTTTTCCTACATATAAAATGTTGATAAAAAATGGTCGACTACCCGTATGTACTCGAAAAACATATGGAGAAGTAACATAACTACAGTGTGTTTCAGCTAATATATAAAACGGATAATGATGCTCGAATTCTGATTTAAACGTCTTCCTGACTTTATCCAGTTAAATGACTTACTGAATTTGACAAAAGGAAATGTTAAAAAAGAGGCACTGGTTACTTCCCAAAATTAATACGACTGGCCGACGCCACTTCACGTTTTGTCACTACTGTACCTACTCGGTAAGTTTTCAATAGGTCTGTCACTGCCAATGTTAGCTTCTCGATGTTCTTTTGAAGGCGCCACCCAGGTTTGAGCAACTATGAAGGGAATTGGAATGTCGGACTTTGAGACGCAGAAGACCCCACAGTTGTCCAGTGGGATTGGGATTACGGGACAAACAGAGACAAGTTTGACTGGCTTGGGCGTGGCGGCCTTAAATCAGAAGCCACAAAAAACGCGTGCAATGACCCTATGAATGAACCGCTGTCGCACGATTGGTTTTTACCTTGTAGAACAAGACTATGATCACTGGCGTTACTGACTCGATACTACGCTAATTCCAAAAACAAAAACCCTATGTATACTGGCTAAAAATTAAAAGTTAGGCTCCTAGTTAGCTTATCGTGTATTATAGGGTAGTCCTAGTTGGATTCAATCTTGACATGCTCTTTATGTTGCGTACAAGAGCTCAGAATTAGGGTGTAGAAGTGGCCAGCGGAGGGTTCACGTGACAATCATAGTAGATCGTTCACCTGCCTGCAGGTACAGACTACGTCTAACATCCATTTGCTGGGACCCAACTCTCACATGTGGCCCCCTGAAGCTAGGCTCTGACTACCGGCCGCACCCTGGTAACCCCTTGACCGGCGGGCTAAACCAGGTACGAGCATCCGTGTATGCATCTGTATGTACGGTAATGTGAACTCCGCTGGTCGGATGGGTTTTCGCATCGACATCGTCGAGACGAGGCTATGCCTGGTACACCACGGGAGGCCACAAGCTTACGGCGATGTCATAGGCTGCCCCAGGCTACTTTGGACCGTTCTTCCACCAAATAAAGAGGCTACCCATAGTGGAGTTCGGCAGCGCCTGACACAACTGATCAGCTCTACTTAGGCATAGCACTGCTCACCCCCGCGAGGAAGGAGGGGCTAGAAAAGGCGCCCTAAACAAATGCTGGGGAACCATGCCATCCGCAGGCTCATCGAGGTAGCAGACGTCAAACTCACGGTAGAAACGATCAAATCAAAACACCCTCTCCTCCTCCTCCTCCTCCTCCTCCTCCTCCTCCTCCTCATCCTCCCCCTCCTCCTCACTGTCTGCACGTCTTCCGTTGTGGTGTCTTCCACGCACATCAACATTGCAGACAATACTGACACACCAACGAACACCAATACCACCACCGTCGACACCAGTGGTGTGGACCTGATCTAGACTGGTCTTCTTTGCGCCCGCACCTTCACCTCACACATCGGCCTGGGCGGTCATTTGCTAATCCATCGCACAGAGACTGGCGAACCAACGCCTGGTTCACCAACTTAAAACCTCCGTATCCGCCTTCATTGTCCACATTGCACTTGCACATTCATGCACCTCGTGGGCCTCTTCGGCCACATGCGCATCCACGAAAACCTGCGGTAGACAACCGCCGGCTGCGCCACACCATCACATCCTCCCTCACCAACATCTCATCGCACATCAACATCATCCACCACAAGCACATAAATGCCACCTTCTGCGCAATTGGGAAGCGTGCGTCTTGACTTCGTCTCAATGCGGCTCCCCAGCTGCATGGGGACTCGAGTCAGAGACTATCACGGCACGTCAAGCGCCCTGGCTCGGAAGGCTACTGACTGACGACCAACTCAGTCCACGGAGCCCGCCCAGTTGTGAGTGCGTTTGTGTGAGATGGCGAACTGGTGGGCTGGGAGACAGGCTGAAACAGCTCCTTCCAAACGTGACCAACGGCACTCTCACGCATGTGGGGATTAAGCCGATCAACTCCCGTTGTGTGAAATCCTGGTGTTTGTGTTTGGGGGGCCAGGTCGTGCATGTGTCGCACGAAGACAAGGCACTATATATGTCAGCCACCGCGCCCATTTCCCGCACCAGTCAACTGACCTGATCGGACAGTGGCTGGGGCCTGAGAATGGGAAGGGAGAGTGAGCTTGACGGCTCGGCGCATTTTGCTCACAATAAACAAGCTGACGGGCTTGAAGCTATCACGGTGCGCTAAAAGCCGTGGCTTGGAAGGTTGCCAACTGACGGGATAACTTGGGCCTCGCAGTCGGCCCAATGCCGTGTGTTTGTGTAGAGTGGCCAGCAGGTGGTCTAAGAGTCAGGCTAAAATGGCTCCTTCTTAATTTGGCCTTTATGGCACTCCCACTCCGTGGGATCAGGGCCGGGTGTAGCGACACGCCTGGGTGTGGCTTCAACTGTGCTAGCCTCTATTCTTTTGCCGTTAGCTAAAATCCTGATCATGTGTGTGTTGTGACCAAGGGGTGTGTTGGCACGTCTAGGTGCGGGTCAGGCCGTGCCAGCCACCTGCGTCCCCTCGCCTGCGGTCTTCTTGACTCCGTCTTGTCACCGGATCCAGGTGGGGAGTGGGTAAGAGAGAGTGCGGTAGATGCTGCGCTAGTCTACTATCACTATAAACCGATTCACGAGCAAGTCACCATGTCTGCTTCAATTTTTAGTGGGGCACACGGTGGACACCGTCGGAAACCAGGGTCGAACTGTCGTTATGAACTCCGAATTACAAATATCGGAGATATCGATGACGTAGATGGCCTGACAAACAGATTTGAGGGACACAGGCCAGGTATGAAAGTAAACATAATCGACTTACGTATGTTACTTGTTCCAGTGTGGACAATGAGTTAAGAAGAAAGTGGTGTCTTCTAACCAATCCTTATGACAGGATGAAATAAAGGCGTTCTGAGGTATCTACCGCGCTCTATTCTCCCCACCCATTAGGCACTGCTGGCACTTCAACTTCAAGATAACCGATGTTGGGTCCGAGCCCAAAGACCGATGAAACTAACCGGCCCGACTACGCGTGCCACGCACCACCTGGTCCTACGGCACTTGTCAGGGTTTCATGGCGGCGGATCAGGTCTCACTTCCGATAAGATGCCATAAAGACCACATTACGAAGGCTTCATGGGGCCTGACTCTCAGTCCTCCAGTTATCCGAAAATACTCCCACAAGAACCGAGATGCCCCGTCAGTTGGCAGTCTTTCCCGCCACGACTTCCTGCTTGTCATGATAGATCCAAAGGCGTCAGAGTTATTATAGTGAGGAATGTGCTGACCCCCCATGGGGACGAAATTCCTAATGGCTGCCTCATTCTCCCTTCCCTCTTCCCTGCACCAGCTGACAATCCGAGCCTGTCAGTCAGCTGGCGATGACGCAGTGGCTGGCAGCCAGACATCGACTGCGCGCGCCACGTATGACCCGATCATCGTTTCGTCTACCAAAATACCCCAAAGAACATGCTCCCCACTTACGTGAGATGTGCATGTTCTGACATATGACATTGCGCCCGCCATACGGAGACGCCGAGGCATATAATGTGCTTGTTACGTGAAAGGGATATGATTGTTACGGAGTGTGGCGCGAGTTGTAAAGGGGACTCATATGTGACCCAGGGATGTGTGGGCAAGTGGGGTAAGGCGTGACAAGGAGATCTGAAGTGCAGCTTTATGGAGGATTCGCGTGAACTAGACCCATACGATGACCAAACGTTATCGGGCAGTGGGCGAAGTGGGTGCGACGCACGAATGTTGGGGTTTCTGGTGTAAGTTCGCTTGTCTCAGAGAGATGGATTTGCAAACGACCAGACAGGCGAATGACACATGTGAAAGTGCGATCGCAACGTGGACAGGTTAGGATTAGGTCCACACTGCTGGTGGTAGTCAATGGTGGTAATATTTTGCAAAATAATAGAAATTTCCTCACTAGTGAGGCCCGTAGTAGTGTGTTGCGAAATGCTAGGCTGGTTGGTCGTGTTGCTAGCACACCGAGTTTGGGGATGTCTGTCGAGGCCAATCCATGGCCCCGAATGTCCATTGACAGCGTGGACATGATGGTAGGTGTTGGACGCTTTACTTAGTTCGTGTCAGATTAGTTTTCGCCTTGGCAGAGGCTACTCGGCTGGCTTAAAAAATGATGACTCCAGTCTTTACGGTAGTATGCCATGTCTGACTTCTAGAGTGAGGCTCTTTCAGGTCACCGAGTTGTCTTCGAAGAGTCCTTGTAGAGACGCTTTTGTCTGCCTTGCTTGAGGCAACTCGTAGCGACTTCGCCGTAGAATAGCCGTTTGGGCAGGACTCTCATCCATCCTCATGAGATGGCCGATCGATCGCAGTCGTATGTGCTTCACCATGGCATGGATACTGAGGACACCAGTTCTTGGGATCTTACCGTCTGGAATCCTTTCCAAACACTTCACCTTTACTATTCTTCAGACGCACTTGAGGTGAAAATGGTTGAGTTTTGCTTGACCTTCATAGACAATCCATGTCTCCGCGTCGTAAAAAGCGTTGTCAGGACAACAGCCTTATACATCCTCAGATTTGCGTTAAGAAGAATACCACGACGATGTCGGACGAAGTGATTTACCTACACATACACGACATACACGGCACGGAAGTGATTTACCTACACATACGCGACATGCACGGCACGGAAGTAAACGCACACCTGCCTGGATGTTTCACTCCGGTTCTCGACGTCAATTTTCTCACTCAAGTCTATTGAGTTTAGACATAAGTAATTTTGAATATCACTCTGTCCTCTAAATTCTGGATTTTTTGAGCGATTGTAGTTCGTAGCCTAAATTTGGCCACATAAATGGAACCTCGGACGCACGTGAGACCTAAGTACACGCGTGAGCCATTGCATCAAATCGTATGACTTGCCTTGGTCCGGAAAAGCCAATGGCACATGGAAGAAACGAGTATGAATGCGGTCGGACTAACTCCGATTCAGCGCCTAGTCTGCTCACTAATAACAATCAAATGAGGCAACACTTGAAAGCCCTTCTTTTGCTTAAGCACGGCGCTGATGTAGTTGGGGACTAGCCGTGTATGGCACTCGTATACAGAATAGTGCGTTTCGCCAGGCATCCGTGAACGCCCATTTTCGATTGGCTTGGCATTGCCATGCTGGTGGGACGCGGTGGGTTTGAGAATAACAAATGAAGTAGATTCTAAGCCGGTCTGTTTTACTTACAATGAGTTCAGACCTTAGCCAGCACCGAGTCCTAGGTATGGTTGTGGATCTCGTTCCACGGCCAAAGTCTCATCACGTAGGTGCCGGGAAGTAAGACTCGTCGGAGTCGGTCAACGAAGAAGATATTGCCGATACAAACGAAGCTGCGAGTTCAAGGAACTAGTTGATAAGAAGTAGAAACGATCGTTGGAACAAGAGCTTTATTCGCTTGACTTGTCGGATTCTCGCCTGAATCCATCATCAGAGACAGTGACATAAACGCGTGATTCGTGCACAGGAAGCCGCATTATTTATAAGATGCAGTCGCTATGCTATTGCATACCTAGGATAATTAACCGCTCTCCCCAACGGCTTGAAGTTTGCATTTACATCAGAGTGGGATATGCAACCAGTGTTGGTGAGCACGCGGTGGCCTTATAGTGAGGCGACTTTGAGAGCTATGCTCACAACTGCAGAAGGGGTGCCTCATCGCACATCTACCCACGATTCAGAACGTTCATAGGAGACATTAGAGTTCAGATTCTATCATCGTATTTTAGGCACGACAAATAGAGAGGCTCGAATCTACGCGACAGAGGAAGCAATTAGTCTCAATGTAAATGGACTAGTTTTGGAGACATGCAAGGCGCACCCTCAATCTCTAACGTAAAAGACGGTGTTTGTCCGTGGAAAATCCCATTATTAGTAGTTAGCTAACCTGTCATCATACCCTTGAAACGTGGCGTCAACCCGACACGACGCAGGTCAAGGTCAGGTGGGCTCAGGCGAGGTTCGCGCCATTACAGACAGGCTTGGCGGCGTTTTACAAGCACATTTTGTCACTCATCATTTTGTTACTTACACCCTATGAAGGTGTATGCCTCGGTACTGAAGCTAGGAAAGTCTGGATAAACTTTGCTCATTTTATACACATTAGAATGGGAAATAATTAAGGCATCATTCTACAATCGCACTAGGACCTGGGCAGTTTGTTACCGGGTCCCCACACGGATATTGAGGATGATGATGACTACAGCGTCGACTAAGATGGTGACCTAAGTGGTGGCTAAGGTGGCGACGGGGATGATGATGACGACGATGGTAGCGATGTTGATGGCAGCAACAGGAACGAGAAGAGGGAAACGAGTTTGACTAGGACGGATTGGTAACGAAAACCTTAACTGACAGCCGTATGCACAGTGATTCTAGGCGAGTAATCAGAGCTTGACGTTCGCTTTGGGAATGAATCTGCACTTTGCACACGAGTGGGATAGCTCTTCACAATATTCTGGTGTTTATGATGGGTAATGCTTTGACTGTCAGCAGCAACTTGCGTAGTACAATGGAAACTAAACGCAACCGTTAAAATCTGCGGTTACCCTCTGTCTGATAATTTCACCTGACTTTTGAAAGTGTAAATAGGAAGACCTGGACGGTAAAGACCAAACAGCACCGGCTGACAAGGATGGTGATTTTATGGATTGATAGTAAAGAAAACACATGAAAAACTATCCTAGCTTTTAATTGAATTCCAAATATTATGCTTCGAGTCATCGAGAAAGATGTCTCATTCACTGTAACTCGTTCATTCTCCCGGCATCTTGGACGTGCGTCTAATCTCTTTATCAATTGTAGATTCAGCAGCTAGAAAACCAAATTTATCCTCGTCGTCTAAATAACGATTACTGAGTTTTTATCAGTTTCCCGTCAGTATATTGTGCATGATCCTTTTCTTCCACATTACTTAGGTTTTAGCGGACAGGTATTAGGGTACTAATTGCGCTCTAGACATCTACAAATCCTGATCTCTCAATCACAAGGCTGGAAAATCAGGTATTTAGGCTATTTACCGCCGTGATGATGACACTGCACTCTCATGTTAGAAGGATTACGATATCTGACTGCCCCAGTTCTATGAGCAAAGAATAATAGCTCGTTTATGCCTTACACAACTAGCGTCTGAAGTCCCAATCAATAAGACAATGCGCACTTGATGAGGTTTGATTAGCTATGATCAAAGAACGTCAAGGTGAAGATGATCGAAAGGCCAGGGTTGTCGCAACGATCACCATTGTTGGTGGTATTTCTGCAATATCTTCTCCCCACGGCAACCGGAAACGCAGCGAGACGAGACGGCCAAAAACGAGACGAAGGAGACGAACTACGGAAACCATGCACATTAGAAAGGCAATGAGAAAAGAGTAAGAGGACAGCAACGGGATAGGGGAGAGAGCGAGAGAGGAAAAGTTGGGCTGAGGAAGAAGAACGTACCCGAACTGTGTATCAAAGTAGTCTTTCTCAAGGCGTGCTCGTGACTTTGGATCGCTCCAGAGCTCTATAGGATCTGTTGTCACGCGAAAGCGGGTGAATCCGCAGCAGAGCACGGCCAGAACCATACAGACCACAACGAGTGTGACAATGGGGAATCGAGCAACAAGAGCACCCTGACGATAGAAGAACTAAAACAATAAGATATGAAGGGTCGTATCCAGTGCGACCTGTGGGGCATGCTAGAAAATAACGTGGACTTCTCTAATCCAGAAGATCTTCCAGGACTAAGCAGATTAACCACAGAAACTTAGGTTCATATCCGAATAGTACGTGCTCCGCTGTTCACTCACCTGTCTTTCTGCATCTCAAGGCAGACCCTCTTACTTCCGATATTCATGGGCAAAAGCAGCTTGAGTTGTCAAGGCATAATGCTTCGGGCTTAGTATGCAAATGGTGATCTATGTCTCCGGTGTTCCTCGTCAGCAGGGGGGTTAATGTGACATGGCTCTTGGAGGCGGCACACAAGAAAGCGCAGAACGACGTAAAGTTATACAAGCAAGCTGGTCAGTATTCAAGCAGTCCTGAGCAGATGACATGGCTAACAAAACTCAAATCTACTGAACTATGGACGCCCACTAGCTATTTGCTTAAATTTAACAAGCCTGGTTTAAAGCGTAGAAAGTGGTTGCATCCTTGTCACTTTCTGGCTCATCCTCTTTCCTTTGGTGGTTCCTAGTTTCAAAAACGTGGTAAGGGCCCTCAAAAAACAGATGCATTTATACATTGCTGTTAACCTACTTAGTGAAGAAATTACTCCAATTAACACCCGAGATTTTATGCAAACCTAACCTTGGCTAAGCTAACTTCAACGGACTGAGAGCGCACTACTGACGAGTAATTTTTCTGCTTACTCGACATTAAAAAATAACGAACAGTTATTGTGTAGTCGTTCCCTCGTGATATTAAGCTAAACTTTATTCTAATTGCTACTACCCAGGGCGCTCATGCTTTAGGCGTCAGCTCAACTGATCCTTGATTTTAATTTTGGAAGCTAATTTCCAGGCTAACCACTTTTTATGAAGTTTCGCGAGAAAGCGGCACTGATCCATTGCGTCAAGAAAAATTTGCACATTATTTCTTGATGTCGCACATATTACAGGTTTTACATGTTGCTGAGCGAGTGAATGCAGGTCTTTCGGGTGAACGCAAGCTCAGCTCATACTAAATTTCACCTTCCGAGTTAAGTTGTGAAAGAAAAGAACCTAAGTGAAAACATTATTTCATGGTGCATTGTTTTCTTTATTTCGATGACTACCTTCAATCATCTCAAAAGACTTTAATGTAGTGCTCTTAGAAGACAAAGACAAAATTAAGCTTTTTTATTGAATGAAATTAGTTTTCACCTAACCGTACTGAAGATCTCTATTAAGGCGTAACGGAAGAAAGGAATCAAAAAATTACTCGACAAAGCAAGTTTTTCAGAGTCCAGATTTGGGAAAAGGGTACAAGCTAAATCCGGCTAGGCAGTTGAAGGTAGATATGATTAAATGTCTGAGAACTACACTGCTTAAGAGTTCAATTCAGGAAATGGCTAAAGCATTTGCTTTTACGCGCTTCAACCTAGTGGGAGCTGTTGGTGCCTTTATGACTAATGAAGCTGTGGGGTTTGTATCTTTGGGAAGATTGCTCTACCATTATGTCAAATGCTTTTGTGAAAACATGCAACCGATAATCTTTTGGGAGCTAGGCATGCAGGCCACTGGAAATTATGTAAACTGGAAATTATGTAAATTAAGCGACTAATTGTTGTTCTCCTTTTGATTAGTTCGTTCCTCTCCCTTTTAGCGTATGAAGGGCATTGCCAACTTGACAGTCTATTAAATTAAGGTCAATTCTCAAATTTCTATACTTTGCTTTAATTTAAAAATAACTACCAACCAAGAGAAATGGAAAAGCTTTTGCGTAAAAATTCGCGACAGTTGTCCTTACATGCAAATGACAGAAGAGTTTGAGCATACCCAAGATACACCGTACTGGATGGCAGCTCCAATCTTAGAATAGCAGTTGATTGGTGTCGCTGTTTTGTAGACACTTGAGATTTCGTCTGCCTGTCGTTGACGACACCACATAACGAGAAGAATGAACAAGAATACTTGTGTGAGACCCAAAAAGACGAAGATCATTGAAAAACACCAAACATGTTCACGAATCCAGCGGACGGCTGGACTTGGAAGGGACTTGGGGGGTTCACCTAGGGTAAAGTGGCAAAAGTGCACGTACTTCATGTCCGCCTCTGTGAGAACAAAGGTGTAAGAAAGATTGAGGTATCCCAGCAGATTCGATGACGAAAAGACAAGAAACAGCAGAGCCAGGGAAAAAACGATACGTACGGTCGCATAAAAGAGAGCTTGAAGCCACAAAGATGTGCTTGACTACTTTGTTCCAGGGAGTTATATTTCCACTGCCCACAAGTCCGGCAACGAATTGAGAGAGCAGTCTCTCAAATCTATACAATAAACCCCTTTGGTTCTCAAGAGACTTGACAAGCCTATTAACAAGTTTTTGAGACACCTGTTTTCCAATATACACAGGCGACTAAAAAGTAGGAGTAGGAGCCCCCGATTATTGGAGCCTGAGGTTTAGGTATGGCCGGTCGGAAACGGCCATTACAGCTTCTCCTTCTAGTTGTCGGTCGCTGTTGCTTTTATATATTAAAACGTGAAAAGAATTTTCGTCGAGTTGTCGAAAGTATTAAATATGATAGTCCATGTATAAAAAATCCGCGAAGCCCATATAATTGAACAGAAGAAAAATATCAAGGCGATTTCTGGAAATAACTGTCAATTAATTCGGTTTTTGAACGTTAACACGACCCAATTGTAGAGGAATATACATCGGCATCTAGTCGTTATTTCCCCTAGTTTTCCCATAGTACATAATTACTTTTTTGTTCATATCACCTGGAGGGTGCAACTACTTCCTTTTTCTTGGCTTCCCAGAGGTATTCGCTTAGAGACTTGGCCAGCTTGCTCGATGAGACACAGGCGCATCACCTGCAAAGACTCCAGGCTGGAGCTCAGAGGCGAAACGTAGCTTTCCTTTTTCAAACTGAAACCAGGCAAGATAAGTGAAGATCACCCTTATTTTGCCCCAAGTGCTTCCGAGCCCGACCAGAACGCGTCTAGCGGTGGATCATTGACAGCGTGTTAACTTTTATAGCAAATGCATCCAAGCTTAGAACCTCAAGTTTCCCAGTCAGAGACTGGGTTGTAGCTAAATATCGATGGTCCCTGTGAAACAACTGATCAAGGCAGAATTCCTGGCCAGTTCTTGAAGTCTTTTCTGTCCTGAAATAAACAAAAACTGCCTTAATCAGGTAGGTAAAAAGTTCAAATCCTCCCCATTTTATGGCAGTAGTTAAAGCGAAGACACTAATCACGTCACCTGAACTTCGGCGTCATTAGAAACTGGGTTTTCACCGCTTTTGCCAAAGATAAAGTTATCAAAGAACTTCTATCCGCGTCTTATTATGGTAATTGGCTTAGTCTTTCCCAGATCGAAACAAAATATGCAACGTGAACTACCTATTCCACACATGCTTAAAAGGGGTCAAATAAAATAAATGTCATTGTCCGGTATTCCAATTCTAAATAATACACTGTAAGTGGACAGTGGAATGGCCATCGTTGACTTTTACACCATCATCTGTTGATGACTTCCAAAGCCCTAGAGTATATTTTCAGCCCAATGAGTCGCTAACCATTTAAGCTAAACGACTTGCCTACTTGGACTACCTAACTCAGATTTTTGCAGAACAGAATGCTCATTTACATCGCGCAAGCCGCATACATGGACTAAGACCATCCTCGGATGATAGTGCATATTGTCAACCACAGTTAAGAGACCCAAAGTATGGTATCTCTAGTACCAAGAGTGTTTGACTTAACTAGTTACTGATCGTGGTTCAAACCGGGGGTTTGCCCGCACCTCGACAGAGGAGACAGAAATGGCCATTCCAATGTTTGTGGTGTTTGTTAGATTTATCGGTTATTAGTCACTGGTCGATAGTCGGTGGTCTGCTTGAGTTCTAGACCAAAGGTTCCTGGGAAAACCGCAATTTCTGTTCCCGTCCATCAATTATGATAAGTTGATAAACCCCACTGTCGTGTGAAATAACATTCCTCGTAATTTGCCGGCGCTTTAACGGACACGCCAGTTTACGCAGGCACAAAAATGAGAGCATGGATCTTTTCGTTTGTAACAAGTTTAAAACTGAATAGGAATTCCAAGCCAGCCCACGAAGAGATCCACACCTACCCGGTTTCCTAACAACACGTGCAGATACAGGTGAAAGCAGCGAACTTAGCTCAAACGACACCTCCTAGAAAGCCGGTGCATACTACGTCATTAATCATTGCAAAAACATTTCAAATTTAACAAAACAAACCTCATTTCCTGTCAGTAAAAAAATATTTTATAAGAACTTCGTCTGGATAATATTTGACGTCAGCTGTCGCACGCGTCCAAAATTGCGAACTTAACGCACTGCTATCTGTAAGATGGGTCAGCTGATTGGAGGAGTTAAAGTTATATTGAGCTACGCCACATAAATTCCCTGGATTTAAAGTGCTTACATAACGAGGGTCACCGGACGGCCAAATAGCAGAAATAACTAATACTTTGCGCATGCGAACACGGTCGTTGGTTAGGTTGAAAGAGACGTTGCGTGGCCATCCTATAAATGAACTCCGAGCGTCCTACCTTTAACTTAACAATCACAATAAAATTTACGTGTCCTTTGCTATGAGTTCTTAGTCGGCCTCAACTTATAATGGCGTTAAGAGGGCTGAGTCAATAAAATCGACGTTGACTGTTTCTCCATCGAGCACTATCAGATAAAAATAAGCGTGATTTGACTCCCATTTTGTAGCTGTGGCAATTTGTTTCCCCAAGCTCAGATCACGAAGCCACTTCCGTGTCACGAATTCCCCTGGTTAACTGATTTGACTTAGTTTTGAGAGGTTTAGATTTTTGGTAGAAACCTGTGTGGACGAATTCATAAGTCAAACACGAAGGTGTGAAGGTAAGTTCTGAAGAAAATTAATTCTAATTCTTGAAAGTAAAAGCTTTTGGGCTGTTCAAATTCACTAATGGCCTTACTCGTAGTGGCAAACGTTGAAACTTCGGCTGTTGTAGGGTTCATCGCGTTAGAATCAGATATAAGGTTGTAATCAATCTGATATGGGGCTTTTCCGCCGTTTTCGGGGCCTTTACCAAAGCTAGCAAAGAAATCTTCCATTCCGCAGTTTGGTTTATCGCATATCAAACTGATAGCTTGCGTAATCCAACTGAAGGTGATTTCCTAAAATTAATCAAAAAACAGCGTTTAGAGGGGATTTTGGAAAATCTGCCAAATGCCATAACGTTGTCTCCCGGCATCATGTCAAATGTGTTCCTGTTTTAAAAGGACAGAAGCAGTTTTTGCTGGTATGTTTACAATGACCAAAAAATAACTGTGCATTATCCGTGCTGCCCTCACCTACATCACAAGTTCATTTGGATTCTCATAAGACATTGTCGCCTTTTTGTATCTTGGTTCTTCAATACATAACCTTTGTAACTAAATAATCAAAAAGTGGCTTATAAAATTTCAACGGATATTTGAACTTTCACCGTTTGGTAAGCTCAGAAGACTGATATCAGAAAGAAGTTTTCAAGGAAAGGCAAGTTGTTAGTTAGTGGAAAGGGAAAGACTGGGTCTGAAATACAATGAACGGGCATATAAGGTTTTAAAAAACGATATTAAAGGTGCACTTAGAACAAGCAACCAATTATGCCGAGGTGTTTAAATTACTGCCTTACAGTTTAATCTTACGTGGATGTTTCTGACAAACTTTGAAATTTAGAAATCAGCGTTTTTTTGACCTGAACCACAAAACATGCGGTCCAAAACAGTAACTCCTTCCAGTGAGCATAAAACATCCGGAATGAGTACCAGAAATAGCGAATAACTTAACATAATACGATCCGAAAAAGATAAGACAAAATAACGATTCTGTTTAGAAGCAGCAAGCTTTTCCTTCTGCAAGCGAATATTAAGTTCAGTTGAAGGCTTGTGTGAAAATTTCTAACTTCACCGAAGTTGTTAACGCAGCCCTGCCATCCCTTGACTGGCATATGCATTATCGGACTCTCAAAAAACTGCTACATATTTTCTTGAAGGTATTTAATGCATTACATGCTGGCGTAAACCAAAACCAATCCCTCTATCGAAGGAGGCGATTAATTACAAAAGTGGACTGGTACAATCCATCGAGATTTCTATGTGACTCTCTGAGCCTCGACGGAAGGGAAGTGGGTGGAACTCGCCAGATCTACTGTTGCAAATCGCAATGCTCGGAAAACGCCTTCTGTTGCATATTCAAGGCTAGTCAAATCAGTTACAAACATTGTTGTATTGGGCAAAAGGCGTTTCAACTTTGTTGATGACTTCTTACTGCGCAAACGTCGTAGGTGACCTGTGCGTACTCCCTCGATAGGTTGTATTGTATCGCCTTCACCGTATTACCTGGACCAACTGAATTCACGGCGATAAAATCTGCTTGTGTGGTACTGCATGTCATATCGCAGAGTATTTTCACAAGTCGATCATAACAAGTGGAATCCTCGGTAGTGCTAGAAATAGAATGAAATAGAAGAGGATTCAGTTGGATAATCAAATATTTTTTTAGAAAACTCCTCATATTTGAGACAAAGTACTGAAGAAATATAAAAAGACCTGCGAATTATCGACAGCGCTCTAGCGCGATGAGTCTATCATGAAATCCATATATGTGCATGTGAGAATACCAGTACAAGTACCTGGGTAAAGGGGTTCAGCAAAATAAATGATGAGGATTTGCATGCACTTTAAGTAGTGCATCCATCAAGCCCAACCAAACGAAAATCATTTCTCCAATCCACTGGGCCTCTGCTAAGCCACTCAACTGCGACTCATAAACCATCTTCTGCAGAGAATATGAGACCTTATCCCTAAGGCGTTAATTTTGCAGGTAAATGTTGTTCACACGTCCCAAGAGTATGAAACCAGAACGGCCTCACACCATTCGCGATGCAGCCTCTTCGATGAGCTCATAAACAAAATTAATTAAACTTTTCCGGGGAAATGACTATTTGAGTTTTTTTTCCTAACAGCAAATGCTGACTTAGCTGGAGCCCAGGTCCTAGTCAACAAGTCATTAAGCAACGCCTCATCACTGCATTAGGGGTTCATATCTGGCCGGTCGGGATCTGCAGTGCTAAGTCACACAGAAAAAGAATGTGTTGGTCTATCCTAACGGCAGGACGGAAGTAGGCGCTTTTATCACTTCTTAGAGTTCGTGGTGTACAGCTTAAGAGGACGGTCCCATATTGACCGGGGATCAAATTCAAGAACGAATACTGAAAAATGCATGAACACTGGAAGGGCTATTTCCGTCTTATCTTCGTTATCAGTTGGTGACACTCCATCCTCAAGTGGTGCTGCGCTTGAAGTTTGAGTTCGGGTCAATTTATTTCCAGTCTCAGCTAATATAGCAAGGATCCGCAACGCATCGATTGGAGTACTACATGACGACGGACTAACTGGGCGTCCAGACCTAGAATGCGCCATCATCTGAGAATGAGACCTGTATGTGTTTATTGTATACTCTCAGCTCCAAAGAGAAACGAAAATCCCGGTCTTAGTACTACTTTTGAGCATATTCCGCTGAAAAAATACTCATTGTTACCTCGGAGCCATTACTTGGAAAGTTTACACTTCTCAATGGCATTTTACATGGACGGAGCGGAAACTTCAAATGTATCTCGCAGGTCTCATGTTTCATAGCTGTTCTTGACAGATCGTTGTGTGCTTAGTCTTTAAAATTGCCATAACAATCCAACAGCTGAAATAACGTGGCCGAGGCAGACGTTTCAACTCTATGAAATTTAATCTCGCAACTAAGGTAAAAAATCATCGTTTCTAGAGATCTGGATATTCAATGGAAAATACTGACGTTGGAATTTGTCCTCCCTAAATACGAACGAATTCAATCTTTAGTTGACGCACTTAATGAGGCAGAGAAATGGCAACTTCCGACGGCAGATGCACCAAAGCGGAAAAGGCTTGTACTTTATAAGCAAATATTAGCTAGTTAGAACTCACAAATGTATTAAGTTTTATTACAAAACCCAAACGACCTCTGACGTCTCGGTATTGCATGACAATAAGACATATTTTAATGGCTCATATGAGATACCAAAACCATACTATATTCATGTAAAAGGGAAGAATGCTACAAATCATAAATTGGCGTTTTCTCGACACTTATACTAAACAAACGGAAAACTAGTCTAGCTTGTCAGGTTTTGTAGCTAATGTTATAGAACTCCGCCCACTAACTGATAAAATGCAGTTCATCCGTTAACTATCAAAACGAGTGGCTTTAGAAGTGACAAAATGAGCCCAAAGCACCTAAACGGCAACCCTAAGTATTTATCTGCTTCCGATAATAAACGACATAGCAGGCCGTTACTACAGGTCATATAAAGAAAAAATGCTAAATATTCAAAATCGCCTGCTCACACTTTTATGCAAGGAACAAAAGTGTCATTCCTTCGTAAGATACAAAACCGTGTGCGATATAAGAAAGACGGCGGGAGAACTCAGACAGTATACAAACTGAGCGAGTGAGCTCGGTCCTGTCCAGCTTTGGGCCCGAGTAAGGCTAGATAGCAATGACAAAATACTATTCATAACCATCTTGTTTTATTTGTCGGCAAGACATGTCAACTATTCTTGAAATATCCGTTGACGAAGTGCTATAAAGAACTAGCGCGAAGAAAAGGCTGTCCGAATATATGGGTTTGAACTCAATTAGCAAAACCGCAATAAGACTAACGAGTGGTCTATAAAACAGATTCATGGCAAATAGTATTACTCAATTCAAGGTCCAACGTAGGCGCAAATGGCATAAAGAAGAAAATCATGGCGAAGTATATTTTGCCAATTTAAGGTCTCAAATCAAATCCACTGAACAAATGTGGCCTCAAAAGTGTCAAGGTCTCTCAAACTTACTAGTAAACCAGAACAGCAAGTTTCGAAATGCTGCTTGTAAGGATTTTCAACTGCTTGGAATCACAGCAGGCCATTTCACCGGATATTCCACAGACTTTTTGAAGATCACTCTCTGTATTTTGTCGAGGTGGAGTCGCAGTGGCGCAGTAGAGATTTTTATCGTCGTCGCAAACGCCATACATTACGCAATTTGCATGCGAAAAATTGCACATCAAAATGACGTTGAAAAGAATGGCTATATATTTCATTTGAGCGAAGTTCTAAAAGTACAATAGGGGGAGGTTTTAATTTTATCATTCTAAAATTATATTTAGAATTTAAAACCGGATAAAGGGACAGGCGCACTATCATTCTGCCCACAGTACTGCTAAACGCCAAGATGTAAATGACATTCTGATCAATCAAAATAAGACAACTTGCAAGGCTAAGAATCGTATATTTATGATCGGTTACCTTGTAAATGTTCGTATATAGTAAAACATCGTGCGTCCTATGGCATAAATTAGGAGAGATGATCAGCTAATTCGCGGCTGTCTTACTGAAATTCCTAAACCTCCAGGTTTTAACACTTGCCAGTCCTGAACAATATTTTAAAATAGGTGAAGGACTATAGTCATGCTGACCATCGGCCGCTCCAAGACAAGCGCTAGAATCCCCGTTGGGAGGGCAGGGTACAATGGTAACGCGTACCTTCAAAATTCATATCGGGCTAACCAATTGCTTACCGCGTCTGTTTGTTATTGTTTTATGCCTCTGAATGGCAAAAAATGTTTTTACCTTTTATTCAAGAGACACAACGGCAACCACCGACCTGTAGATGCTCCGAAGGACGGAGTATAACTCTTCTCTGACGGCGCGATTTTGTTTGCCGCCGAAACACTGAGATGAAAACTAACTATTCTTAGGATCGCCCTTTTTAGTTACATATATTTATATTCAGCAAGAGTTTGTTTATATCAAACTGTCAGGAAGTTAGTGAAAGACCAATCCTGAATAAAGAAAATTGCGTATCTGAATCGTTAGGACCAAATTTCCAGCCGAATGAAGCGAGTAGCCAGTTATCGCCGTTTCCGGTCTCTAAAATAAGATAATCCGACTGTTGTGACCGTCAAAAAACTCCTGAACGGCCTGAATACGCGGGATTCGACATATCTACCTATGGACATCCAGCACAATTACACAAGTTCATCACCTTGTAGGTTACTGGGAATTTGGTGTGTTCGATGAAACATATGGTTGCATCACCAAAGGCTTAGTTTCGTACATGCCTGCGAAAAATCACAGATGATTGGTTTTTCAACAGACAGCCATTTATTCTTTGAGAGACATGATTTCCACTTTCTTTCACAATTGGCCAGTGAAATTGGAGTGAAAGTTAGCGTGAGTGATGCAGTCATAAGAACTATATGGATGTTGTCACTACCAATTGGCATGCGACATTGATCTTTAATTTGTCCTAGTCGCCGGCTGCTTGGAACCGGTGAAGTCTTGGACGGCTCATTCTTCTAAACTAATTGGCGTCCTCCACTTGGCATAGCAGCTGCTATTCCAAGTGGAGGACGCTTACTCCTGCTCAGAATGAAGCATGCACGACTACGTAGTCGAAAACGAGTCCGAAAGTTTAAAATATCAAAAGTCATTATTGCATTTTTAGGTGTCTGTGTATGCAACAGTAACTACAAACAATTACACTTTTCAACGTCTACGAAGAGGAGACCAAAACAACTGTGAAATACTTTGCTTAGCTACCTTCTGTGTCTAAAAATATAACAAAATTTAACCCCTATCTATCTTGATGTCTCAATGGGGTCTTTATGAGTAAATTAAGAAGCAGATACTGCAGATACCGCATATGCTACTCCAAACCGACTGCGAATGATATGTCATGCAAATCGAAATTGCAGGACATAAAAGTATGAATAATGAGTAATTTTAATTGATTGTGTTGACAAGAGAGTTTGCTTGCGTGTTCGCAAAATTACTAACTTGAAGCGTAACGTAAAGCAGCGATAATTGGTAGCGAGCTTTTATATTGGCGACTACCAGACCGATTTGCGTTTAAGTGACGGCAGGATGGTTAAGAAAAGGAAGTCAAGGTTCAAGTAGGAAAAGTTAACTGAGCACATGATAATAACAAGCCCTTTTAATGCTGCACGCTACAGGGCTCTAACTCTAGACTGTGATATATAGGACATTCAACCGAAACACTACAGTGTCCGAATGGGTCCTGGTGAGAAGACCATTGGTGGCGGAGACGGAAAAATATCGTAAGGTGATGCAACGACTAATAAGCATCGGGGTATGGGGGCGACCGACGTGAATGCTTACGCCAAACATTTAACAATACGAAGATAAAACACTCCAATAGTTGAAGAAAATATTGACGGAAGTATATGGCAACTGAATATTAAGCATTAAGGCTGGCGGCAGACATTTTTCTCTTCGAATTCTCGTTTGTGCTCGATGTTGCGTTTTGTGTCCATATCCTGCGTCTGTCCGTCAATTCCCAGCCAACACGAACATAACTTGGCCTGCTCTGACCCGATTGGGCTGGAAGTAGGTACAGTTAAACCAGATTGGCCACAGGGCTGGGTTATGGCGTGGTGTGGGTGAGTGCGACCCCGCTCACCCACTCACCGAGAATAATGCGCAAGGCTGCTCGTCTTTTCACTACTGCCTGGATCCTTTTTCGGCACCGAATTCATCGCCGAATGTTCATTCTCCCCAACCTGTCTCAGCAAGGCTGCATTGAGATGTAGGTAGCAATCTAGGGCTGTAGTCGGGGCTTTGAGGCACATGCAATAACTAGCACTGTCCAGCCCATCCGTTCCGAAAAATTTGTGCGAAGGACGCCTCATCGTCGCACATTTTGGCTTAACAATAAAAGCCAACTGGCTCATATGCCGTTATTCGTTTCAGTCAGTTTTGACAATACGTTTTCTCTCCTCTTCCGCGTGTTGCCGGCAGTGGCGCCATCTGATTATCAAGCTCTACTAACTGGCCTCAGTATGGAACATTCTGGACTTTGCCCGGAGCATCCCTCACTCTACCTCAACCGGATACTGGAGGGGGCTGCATTTTCGTGAGTCCGTATAAATATTTACCTTTGTCTTTCTTTCACGATTTTCGCTGTCATCTTTTTATCAGACTCGAATTCCCTTTAACCATAGTTAGAACTTTACGGTGAAATTGGGAAAATTATCCTCAAGAATTTCGTTTAAATTCATGCGGTTCCTAGAAGTGTATCCTGGCGGGATAAAATAGGCCTAGTGTAGAAGGGGCAATCCTACCTGTGAGTTGTCGTGGGCGTGACAACGGCAACAGACATAAACAGCGGCAAATACTTGCTTCCACCAGTTTGAAAGAAACGCATTTGGTAACAAATGCGGACTGCCCGAAGCAGTTGAGCGTTGGCGTCATTTGGTCAAAAAATGTGATAATGAAATATCCCATGAGGGAATAATTTGCCACCTGCGACAGACGTCTGCATGCAGTGGTATTCACAAGCTTATATTTTACAGTCGGTTAGCTGTCTGGTGTAAATTAATGACTTTTCTATTCTTTTCGCTGAATCCCCTCTCGTTCGACAACACATCCAGAGCAGCCAGTTTAGGATTACATCTCCATTAAGTCAGCGTAGGATTAAGTAGTTATACCCTGATTAACTGAAAAATGGCATAGTTGTGCAGCGATCCAATGTGAGATATACAGTTGTAGTATCTAACAAGTCCTCTATATTACGTCATTTCTTAAGGCCTCTCTGCCAAACCTTGCATCCTTGTAACTTTCAAGAATTTCTTCGCAGCTGCGGCAATGACGCATGTGCAGATCTTATGTATTTAAAGCGTTTCTTATTTTTCGGAGGAAAATTCTATATCTGAGATACGTGAAAGGCTCATCGGATCATAGAAATTGATTGACTGACACTTTAGATGGCCTGGACTGCCCTCCATAATCAAAGCGTCCTGCTCAAAAAATAGAACAGAATTTTAAAAAAACGGCCGGATTTGTTGATTATGGGCTGAAAGATATTTTTTTTCCTTTTTCGTTACCTTGGACTTCCGGTCGTTGCTTGTGAACCTTGTCAGTCTTCTGCGTTGTGTTGCCACCTTAGCGGGAGTCAGTTTTGCTTGTGTTCCCTTCTAGGATTGATTATTCCACGGACGTATTTGTTTGGTACTTTAAAGCTCCGTTGGATCGTCTTGTCCTATACATAACGTCTTTGGCGACGTAGGACCTAAAAAGGCGCAGGAGGATTCTGATGGCACAACGCTGCAATTCCCACCAGTTATCTTGCGGGCCTGTTGCCGTCACCTCCCCATCCAGACAAATCACCCCTGGTGTTAGCTAATCTTTTCTTAAAATTTTCCATCTCTCCGTTTATCGATGTCCTTTTTCTTAAAAGACAACGTATGTGCATTTACTTTTTCTGTCTCCTTGCTTAATAATTGTGATTTACGTCTAATTGCCTTGTTTAGGTCGTTTTAAGTCAAAAGCTATCTTCAACGCTCCACCTTACGTTTAAAAACCTAAACCTTTTCCATACTAATTATAGTTCAGACGATCGCTTATCCCTAACCGTCGGTCACTGTATCTGCTTTTTTGACGGAAATGCTACGGATTTTGAAATGCAAAACAATTCTTAGGGCGAGGCCGCGGAGCTATCTTCCAGTCTTTGATCGATCAGAAAAACCTATTCGCCAACAGTTCAGAGCAGAATGCTTCATCTGTGCGTCATGAACGTGCTCGTCTCGTTTTTTGACCTCCAGCTAGTTTCTTCCTTTCCTCCTTTCATGAAGTGAAAAGTTTGTTACCTCTGGACGCATATGTCTCCTAATCTCCTATGCATCCTCCCCTATTTCGACAAATGTACAAACATCTCTGATGTCTGTTCAACTCAGACTCACCCAAGTAAATTTAACAACCAGACCACTTTGCATTCATCATCTTCTATAGACAAAAGAGAGCTCAAATATTATATTCGCTCCGGCTCACTTTGATGTTAATTCCAACGCCTTTGGAAGGTAATCGTAGACCAATTTAAACAACCTTTTCAATGTGTGTGCGGCGGAAGCCTTGAACACAGTTCTTAGGAATTAGGGCGACCATTCTCAAAAAGATAATTTTCCACAATCCATGGTATAACTCGACACACTTTGGGATACTAACAAAAATGTATTGATTTCATTTATTTGTTTATTTACAGTTCACGCAAATAGGGCTTGTTTGTTACTGTAACATATGTGTACCCAAAGTTCTGCAGACAAAAATAACACTATCTCCGCTGGATGTCCATTCTATCTTTCCACCACTTAGTTCGAATAAATGACCTTCCTAATTCGGATAGATGACTTCACAGGTCCGAAATAAATAGGTATTAAATAATACCTCCCTTCACGATGGCTTAGCCCAAGCCAAACACGAGGTGCAAAGATTATGTCAATTTCGCATTTAACTGATAAGTACTCTAGGGACTGTTATTTAGGTTATTTGAGTGGAAGAAGCAAAATTCTGTGGGGGTTCTACTGATGCTAATGTCGCAAATTTTAATCTTGCGGAATCCAGAATATCCAGGTGCAAACTAAAAAAGCCAGACTTGTCTCTAAAAACTTTTCGAGAAGCTTCGGGAAACAACTGTCAGTAAACACTGCAAGAACATGCTAGTGCGCTTATACAACCGAGATTGGGGCCAAAGTTAACGCGTCAAAATAAGTAGGAGATCTTTGTGAGACAATCACAAAAACATCAAACTTCTTTTTGTCCTCGTTTGAGTGACAGCTTTACTTATGGATAGAAAATACACGCACCATAAACCTGATCTTGATTTCGAAGACGCAATACAGTACACTTCCGCGCACTGAACGACAGCGGAAGTCATTGTGATCTTTCTATAAATTAGCATATATTATATATGATGTTCGACGCATCGGCAACACCACGGATGGCTTTCCAAATTTTCAAGTCATCTGCAACTTGGGTAATCAACCGAGATCCTGCATGGTTATTCATGAACTCGAGGGGAGTTTTTGTCTGAGGACCGGCACCCCCTTAATTCCGTTGTACATATTTGGGCGTTTAGATTGTTGGTAATTTACGCAAGGAGACGTACGAACGGTCGACGAGTAAATTTCTGTGCCCCTTGAAAAACTGACATCTGTCTGTGTGAATGTGTATAGAATTCGCTGGCGTGGCACAATACAAGAGGTCTTTGCACGTTCTCACATGCTACATATAGATAGATTTTAGATAGATTTTATTAAAGACCCGTCGGGGTCCCATCAAAGCAAGTTAAAATAAATTTGCACGTGAGTTTTAGACGAGGTAGGCTGAATCTTTACAAAATGCTATTCATAGTTTCTGAATTAGAAGTTCATTGAGAAACATGAAGATTGAGGGGTGAAAAAAACTCCTCGGAAAGAGTTAAAAATGATTGGATTAATTTTACAGGAGAAAAAACCCCTCTTTAAAAATAATAACAGAAAAAAAGCGAGCAGGACTGGCCTGTAGGTGGCGGTATATAACGGAATGCTTTCGGTCATCGTCAGGGTATCAATAAATGTCCGCCTTGTTGGGTACGAATGTGGGTCAGACAGGACTGGCTTGCAAATGGCATTGTATACGGGATTCAAAATTGAGATCGTCTGGGCCGGATTGGTACGCCGCGTCAAAGAGGCCAGACGAGAGGAACCGAGATGCGATCGGCCACAGCACGCTTCGAGCTCAGCCGAGCAGTGAGGAAGGGAGGTACGACCGAACTACTAGAAGACAGTGAATACTGAGGGTTCCACCGTGAGCGTCGACAGACCGCATGAGGTCGGAATGCGGGAGATGACACCAAAAACCGCGAAAATTGTCGCTATGGGGGGAAGGATAGCGATGGATTTAGAAACCAATTAAAAACAGGGGTTTCTAATGATATAATTAAGAGTTACCACTTAATCTACCACTAAATCCCAGGAGGACCCTTCTCGAAGTCAAGAGCCTGAGTGTTCGGGAATGAGACCGTTAACAGTGCCTTTATGCTTTCCGGTGTAAGATGGTTGCGTAATTTCGACTTGAATATCAGTAACCTAGGCGATAATCTAATTTCAGGCGGAAGATTATTCCAAAGGAAGGCATATTTGGAAGCAAAGAAGAGGGAGCGCTTAGATGTAGTACAAAGAGTCGGCGGAATCACCATGCAGGAGTTGCGCGTGGCATAAGACCGATCTCTCGGAGTGAGAGTGTCAATGTGCGGAAGACTGGAGCTAGAGTTGATGCGAAAAAGGAAGCAAAGGCCAGCTTCGAGTCTTCTAACCCACAAAAACTTCATGTTCGCCAGCTGACATCTTTGAGTATAAGAAATACTGGAGGAAGCTTGAGAGAACAGTTTCCGAGTGAAAACCCTCTGAACATTTTCGATTTTATTACGGTCGCAGGCGCTCATTAAACCGAAGAAAGGACAGCAATATTCAAGGACTGGAAGAACAAACATTTGATAAAGTCTCAGCTTCATTTCCGGAAGGAAAAAATGTTGCGATATGAATCCACATATCTGCGCGGCTTTGGCAGAGATTCTATCTGCATGAGGTGATAAAGCAAGCTTATTTGTATAACATAGACCTAGGTCCTTTATGGTGAGGCATTCTGAGAGTGGGTTATTCTGAAAAATTATGGGACCAGGAAGTTTGGTAGGACCAAAAGACATGAAACTACACTTGGATGATGAAAACTCCATCTGCCATGTCGAACCCCATCTGCTTAAGCGTAGTAAATCAGCATTTATTTTTTAAACACAAACATTTGCGGTGTCCTAAGAGTATGAGGTCATTGGCATAAGTAAAAGTTTGCGAATTTCCGAGTTCAGTCGAAATATCCTTGATGTACAGAAGGAAGAGTAGCGGACCCAGGACCGTGCCTTGAAGTACGCCACTCGTGATCGGGTGTCGAGTAGTTATTCCCGACCATGACTTTCTGATATTGATTGGACAGATAGAACCTGATGAAGTTGAGTAGAGGCGGCCGGATGCCGAGAGCTTCCAATTTTACTAAAAGGCGTCTATGGGGCACCTTGTCAAAGGCTTTGCTAAGATCAAAGTAAATAAATACCACTGACTGCTGCTCATTACGAAGCGAGGTGATTAGATTAAGAAAAGCCAAGTGGCATGTTTCGCAGGATCGTTCAGGTAAAAATCCATGCTGACCAGAGCTCAGAAGCCGATTAGCTAGACAAAAGTCAAGAATTTTATTGAAAATAATCCTTTCAAGAAGTTTAGCTAGAGACGGCGTTTTGTGCACGCCCGATAGTTATTAACATCGGACCGAGATCCTGACTTGAAGACGGGAATGATAATTAAAGTTTTCCATGTTTCAGGAAAGAATCCTTTTAAAATATAAACAGAGAATAAATGACTAAGCAATATGGGAAGGTCGGGCGCTTGTTTAATAATCAAATTCGGAATCCCGTCCGTTCCTGAGCAGTGTGAGTATTTCAAACGGCTTATGTGCTTCTTAATGAGATCTGAGGAGACATCAATTGTACTGAGTGTCCTATCTGAAAGTGATCGAAAGAAAGGGACCGGATCGGACTCGGTAGCAAGGTGTTTTGCAAAGAAAGCACTGAACAACTCCGCCTTGTCAGTGTCATCGGTGAGGAAGACTTTGTTATCATTTAGCATGGGTGGAAGTTCATGACCACGCTTAGAGGAGGACCGATGACGGAAGATGTTAACGACGGATTTGCCAGGGTTCGAACCACTGAGAGCAATTGATTCTCTTTGCCTGTCGCGCGCTTGGCGCATCCTTGAGGCCATCTCAAATATCTCTGTGATTCTAAGATGAACAGATAAGGAACTAGTGGATGGGTCACGCAGTTTTCGCCTCAACATTTTTAGTCTGTTCTGAAGAAAATGAGGAACAAGAGAATCTGAAGAATTAGGCTTGAGATATCTACGCGGCACAAACTCTAGAATGTCCTTGGAAACATTGGACATGGCATCACGAAGAATGGTTACATCGCTACAAGTGAGGAAGCCACACCAATCCAAGGATCTCATATAGTTATTTATTAAGTCGCTATCTACGGAGTCGTACTTCATGAAACTCTGAACGGCGCTTGTCTTTTTTGAAAAGGCGAGCGGTAGGCAACAATGAATTAATACGTGGTCACTGTCAAAGAGGTCCTTTTTTAAAGCAACAGAAAGAGGAGCAATGTCATTGGTAAAGATTACATCTAAAATGTGATTATCTCTTGTTGGAGAGCGCACCAGTTGGGACCAATTAGAAAAATTGACAATATCTTGAAAGGACTGGAATCTGGGTGGGCAGCTATTGGAAACCCAGTCAATTTCAGGAAGGTTAAAATCCCCAGTGATTATTTTAACATCGAAAGCAGCTTCCGAAATTAATTTAAAGATTTCACAGAGTTGTGAATCATCAGTGGCTAGAGAATTTGGGGGATTGTAGATACAGCCAATAACTGCCTTTCTTTGCGGCGAGAGAATAACAGATGCAAAGCAGAAGTTTCCCGTGAATGAGGAAACATCCAAGTAATAGGAGAGTGCTTTAGGTAGGATTTAAGATAAAAAAGACAACCACCCCCACGCCTAGTCGTGCGGTCTTGGCGGTAAAAATCGAAGTCATCTATGAGAAGTGCAGAGTCAGGAATTAGACAATAGGTCCAAGATTCTGTTACACATATAATATCAGGCGTCATTTCCAGAGCAATGGCTCTGATTTGGGCCATCTTGTTTATTACTGACCTGGCATTCAATAATATAATATCTAATGTGTTTCGAACGGCAATGCTAGTTTCGACCGTATTTTAAAAAAAAATTTGGAGGTAGATATGTAAGCTGTGAATTAATGACACTTGGAGAATAAGTACCAGTTAATCTAAAGTTATTGACGTATGGGGAGTCAGCAAGAGAAGGCTGAGTATGAGACCTAAAGTATGTTGGGATATAGTTTTCAAACATTGGAATGCTAGGGGAGTTAGAACATGGATAGACAGTTATTATGTCATCGTCAAGTCGACTCGCAATGTGTTAATGTATTCCATTTTGTGAATCCCTTATCGTTTTACGTAAGATTGTTACAGCATGCGGGGACTGCAAATTTCAGCAAAATCTCCGTCTTCTAAGATACGGGAAAAGTATTCGCTGTCATAAGTACATTATTAGACATCTCCCTATATTGACTGCTTAATGAATGCAAAAGCCGAAGTTCAAGCGTACAAGCAGAAAGTGACGGGCAGGGACTGCTTGTTCGGGAGCAGTTAAGGACTGAGTTATGTTTGGTGCTTCATTAAAATCTGACACGAGTGGTCATTTGGTCAAGTCGGTTTATGCGGTGGTCAAATGTGTGAGTGCTGAGTGGGTTTGGAGAGGCTAAGTGACCAGTGCTGCCTGGATCCAAAAAGTGTTTCTCCAGATGCGTGTCGACGAATTTGCGGGCTATTGGCCAGGTTGTCACGTGACTGCCTTATGCTATCTCGGATTGGGCAAATATAAATATGACAGTGGGCGCTCTCCGATCAGGTTACGGAACATGCTCGTTCCGTTGTGCCTTGGGGCTCATACTTAAACCCTCGCAGGCAGTCGCACAGCGACTAGTAGTAGACATAGATGAGATGATACCGACAAAGACAAGGGAGACCGGAATGGCCATTTCTGGCTTATTAGCCGTCATCAGCCAGTCATACCCAACCCCAAGTGTGGATCACTTGAGATTCGAACCCGGGATCTTTGGTCATGGAGTTGAACGCTCTACCATTGAGCCACGGGCCCGTTGTCCTGTCGGAACGAGCATGTTCCGTAACCTGATCGGCGAGCGCCCACTGTCATAATTAATATTCCCGATCACAACCGACAGGACAACGGGCCCGTGGCTCAATGGTAGAGCGTTCAACTCCATGACCAAAGATCCCGGGTTCGAATCTCAAGTGATCCACACTTGGGGTTGGGTATGACTGGCTGATGACGGCTAATAAGCCAGAAATGGCCATTCCGGTCTCCCTTGTCTTTGTCGGTATCATCTCA
>CACRXP010000089.1:697458-857347 GCA_902702965.1 Spirometra erinaceieuropaei | reverse complement strand
CAATGGTAGAGCGTTCAACTCCATGATCAAAGATCCCGGGTTCGAATCTCAAGTGATCCACACTTGGGGTTGGGTATGACTGGCTGATGACGGCTAATAAGCCAGAAATGGCCATTCCGGTCTCCCTTGTCTTTGTCGGTATCATCTCAAATATAAATATGTCCACACTGTTGTTTGCGATGGGCATCCTTCGCGTTCTGCTAAAGGGCCAGTTGAAATGATAAGAATGATGCCCGAATACGGCAAATTGCGACTTAATCAGGGGACAATGAGGAGAACTAATGGAAGTATACTTCAAACTTAACGGTGATACTATCTTAATGGACATGAGCTGGGTTCTGTGTGCACATTTGAGAGGTAACTAATGGAACCTCCGATAACCTCATCAATAAACAACAATTTGTATATTTGCATTCTGCATAAATCTTGCGAGCATTTAGAACACGTTCAGTTCGTAACACACTATCCATAACATTCATAGTGACTCAATTCGGAAGACGTAGAGATAACTGATTGTTATAAAAGGTCATCTGTAGGTAAACCTATTGAAATATGGTCTCTGTCAAAACATTTTGCAGCCAAGATTTACTTTAATTAAAAAAATATCGTCAACCATCACAATCCCACGGTCTGAATACTTGTTTGCTGATGAGCACGTTTTCTCCGGCCTACTCCCATGTGATCGCTTTCGATTTTGTATGGATGAAGCTGTAGAACTCTTCGCTAACCGGGTCACGCGTCTAAACCAAAACAAATTTTTGTCTATATACGGTACCATTGATAGAATAATATAATAATAAAAAACGTACAAAGCTCAAAAATGGATAACCTTGACGAAGAATCCCTTTGTTACCGTTCGAGCAAATAAAATTCCCAACTCAGGTTCAGAATACCAGAACTAGTTAATTAAACTTACGTCGATCGCGCTCAAAATAAACTTCCAAAAAGGACAATGGGGAATGCGAACAGGGGCCATATGTGGAAGCACTTGCGAAGAGGGCGAGGAGAATTCCAAACGTTGACCAAGTGGATACAACAACAGCATATACAGAATTTATTGGGGCCAATAAATTTCGTGACGGCTTTTCAACTGCATCCCGTCTCTGCATAACATAGGTAACGAATGAAAGCGCACAGCAGTATGAATTCATACCGGGGAAAAAATGCTTAAGACAACAGCATAGACGATTTGTGCTTGCAAACTGAAAGATCTCTCCCAGCCTCAGCGAGCGCTCATGACTACGGATAGTTCGGAATATCCGGAGCAGGCCACACTCTGACTGTCTGTAAGATAGTGCGAATAAGCCTAACTCTTTCGACCCATCATGATACTAAAGATTCTTAAGACAGGCAATCATTTTGATTATCCTGTGGTACACGTGTTCGAGGAGATCAATATTATTCCTAAGCCACATTGCCCAACCTCGCGAAGACACCGAACATTCTTCCGGAGAGGAGGGATTATTTAAAACGGGTATCTAACCAAATGTCATATCATTACTGCACATATTTAGTCCAGTGCACATACTTAATGACATTCATTGTGCAGACCATTTGGATCGTATAAATATCCCTGAAACATTTTCGTACTTAAAATATTGACCGTACAACTAACAACCTATTGTGCATCGGCAAAAGCTGGCAAGAATCAAAATATTTCTCTTATCTGTACAGTTTCATTATTGCCTTTGTAGTTGCCGATGACTTCTTCTCCAAACAATTGACGTGCTTCCGCTGCGTGTATCACTTAGGAGTTCAGAGATACACATCAAGATATTCCTTAACTAAATTGAACTGAATGCCAGTCGCCCTCTGGACCATATTCTTAAAGTCCCCTGATGACATTAGATTCACTTCGTCTACGTACCGGGATGTCTGTTGAGCTCCGAACAATTTACTGAAGTCCAGTTAATAGAATACTGGTATTTAAAAGAGATATTTCGGCCGCAGTTCAGGCGTAAAATCATGCATTTGAACACATTTAACATGTTCGACCAAGCACTCGGTTTGCATATATTCCGGTGCAGCTTTTTTGGCATTGTCAGCAAAGTTGACTCCAGCACATATTTTATATTATCAGAGAACGCAAGGGCCATACAAAGCAAAGCAGTGATACAGTCATATACATATGTGAGACTGAGTAGTGGGGCTAAGGAAGGGCCCTGTGGAGCATCACTTTCAGCCTTTAGTCATTATGGTGAAATAATGTTATCTTACTATTATCTAATGGCAGAGGTGCACTGAAACAACAGGCAGCTTATGTAACAAGGCAGCTTATGAACACAGGCACTTATGTAGAACTGAGATTCTTTTCAGGTGAAAACGCAATTCCCTTCCGTTCTGTTCGACAAAGGCGAGTTCAGCCTAGGCCTATTTTTATGAAATATATTGAAGTAAACTGAGACGAGAGGCAGGTGGACTACAGCAATATCTACCAAGTAATTTGATGATGGTTGACGTCACTCGAATCAACATTGATTGATTATAGAGAAGCTTAAAAACCTAGTGATTATCTCAAAAAATGTTTTTTTTTAAAGAATAGAACTCTGTTCGTACACCTCAGGTGTGTTTTATTAACTGAAATGCTACCGATATCGGGATCGCTCAGTGATGCTTGCTGAAGCCGTTGGTATTTTCGAATGAAGATATGTAAACTATTCGTCCAAAAACGCTTCCGAAATGAGACATTTATTAGTGGGGAGTAGGCGGCCTTCAATTCAACTAAAAACAATAGTTCAGGCGAAGAAGGCATAATTCTGTTTATGCCGGTATATTTGGGTAATACAACCGTTGTATTTCTGCTACCTCTCCACATACAATAAAGAAACAGAATAATTTTTGCAAATAAATTCCGAAGACTGTAAAGCGGGCCGGGCGCAAACTTACTTACGGTAGCTTCCCAGCAGGCAAGTATCAAGTCTGCGTTTAAAGGTTTCAACGAGGTATGAAAATATCCTCACAGCAGTGAGTTCGTTCTAGGCTTCAACGACCCTCTGCGAGAAGGCGTTTTGTCGGAATTTTGTATGGGTCAAGGTCTCCAGTAGTTTAATGGGATGACCACGCAGGCGGTTCGTTCAAACCAATTCAAAAAAGGCTTAGAAGGCTAGGCGTCTAGCACTCCCTCAGATCTGAATGACATCACCACGCAGTTTATTAAAATTTAGAGAAAAGATTCATGATCATCCAGGCTGACTTAGTATGAATAAGCGTCAAGATTTCCCACCATTTTCGTACACTCACCAGCAACCATTCCAGCTGTTGATAATTTTTCCTGAGCCAGTGGCTTCAGGCCTGCACAAGAAACTCTATTTGAGGTTGAACAACTGTCCCGTTGGTTTTGCCGAACACTCCTTGCCCAATCTGCTTTTCGTCACTGCTACGTCGGTTTAATCAAGGAGCTAAGTTGCTGACCCAAGTTCTTTTGTTCCTCAACGCTTTCAAGGGACTGCCCCTAATGTAGGTGCCTCTTCCCAGCTGTTTTTTTTGGTGCGAAGTTCTAAGAACACACACTTGTCATCGATAAAATTTAGGGGTCGATTACCAGACCTGCCGTTAAGCCGATTAAAACTTTTAAAAGGTGTGCTTAACCGTGGTCAGGCCTGTATGTTCTCAAGAGTGTGATATCGACAATAAATACGACCGCGTTACAACGCAAGGTTTTCGACACAGTCGTTGATGTACACTAGGAAGATTAACGGTCCAAGAAGTGAGGCCCCGGGGAACATCACTCAAAACGGGGTTAGGGACTAACTTCGAGACACCAACGGCATACGATTTGTCATCTCCTAGTGGGAAACTCTGCGGTCCATGTGAGCAGCTTGAATATTATTCCAATTTCAGATGGTTTATTAACTAATGTTTATTCGAAACCTTACGTTTAACTTACCTTAAATGTGCCGTTGTGGGGGTTAAATATAACAATAATTTTACTACTTTCTAGACGTTTGTGGGGAACGTAGTTGAACGGCTTGCTGATTTCAGTGCGGACAACGTTAACCCTACCATTGTCGTCCAGGCACAAGTCCACTGATCAGTCATGAAAAGGAAAACAGGAAGGGTAATGACAATCTTGTCTGAAGCGAAGTTGGAGCCCTAGGCCTAAATGATTTTCCGCCAGGACCTTCCAAGTCGATTTCCTAAGTAATACCTTACAACAGACACAGGTTAGTTGGGTGGGACGATAACTAGTGATATCGGGTCAAGCATCGCCCTTATATACTGATTGAAAACTTGTATTACGGACTAGATAAATGAGTGAAGTCCTTAATTTCCTGTAAGCAATTGGACAAAATTTCGTAAATATCTACCATCGGCGTCACGGTATGAAATCAGTCCAGACATAGCCTTCGTCAGAGATTCATAAGATTTTACCGCTCAAAATTATTTTAAACAGAGGTCAGGCATTTCGAAGATGCATTTTCCATCAACAGCATACACATAACTTCGTCGACCGAATTTTCCGCCTTCTGGGTAGCATTTCTGGGACCCGGATTGTTATTACCCAATATTTTAGTTTTTGGGTAATGTTAAATGTCATCTGAAAACCCATCAGGCGCAACTGGACGGGTAGTGTCCAGTCTTTCTACGGCAACACAAAGATAGCTGCCAAAAGAACCGTAATAACTCTAGCAGTAATTCACGGAATTGACGAGCTGTAGGCAAGTTCGCTCTTTTGGGATTGCTTACACTAAATCCACGTGAGTATACATACAAAATATTCACAGCCTATGAAGGTGTCACTAAGCTGGCGCCAAATCGATTGATAGTATGTGCTAGGCAAGCAGCTGGATAATGCAAACCGAGTCACAGCTTGCAACAGTGACTTGAAAAGGTTTGGAAAAGCTGGAATGGATCAAATAAAAAAAAACAGTCTGTTCAGAAAGGGAACACAGCGCCTGTCTGAACATGTATGTTCGTCCCAAATGCTAAAAAACTGCAGAAAATAAAAAGGCTCCTTGAGACCTACATATATACGCACGGTAGTTTTTTTCTACCACTTTGTTGTTCGTCGACTAAGCGTTGGTCTCATAAATTGTTCCGGTATGCGTTCCGACTGCAGAACACTCATATTAAGCACTATGCGCGCTGCTTCGAGTTCCGAACTTTCGTATTCCTTTTCGTCTTCTCACGACCTTCCATATATCTGACCTAACTTTGTGAGTCTCATGTTAATTCCTCCCAAAATTGTAAGCATAAAAATAGTTGCGGTTTGTCCCATCTTCCGTCTCGATCCCAACACCACCTTCGAGATTTATGTGAAGTGTTTTGTCACGTGGTGTAGGAATACTAACGTCGTGCCTATCAGTGCTAGGAAAACCGGTCTAATTCGGAATCGTACATTCGGAATCTCCCAGAGAGGTCATTTACGAGTATTATGCGAATAATTTACAGATACACGCCCAATTACTGTTGCCTGCACTTTCTGTCAATCATATCGTGCGGGTCTCGTTTAATAACTATTGTCCACTGGTTTGTCCGTTGTGTACTGTGGTATTCACTGTGCACAGACAATGCACCAAGTTAGCTTACAAGTTATAATCAGCCAAAGCCGCCACTCCAGTAGGTCTCCAAGAACAACAACAATGAAGAACGAAAACACCACGAGCAATTTTTTTAAATTAAATTGATGCGAATTAAGTTGAACGAGTTTTTGCCTTCGTTTGGTATTCAGGACTGTATCGTCCCTTGACCTGAACAGGGTTGTTCGAGTGCTCTGACACTTTTGGCTCCGATCAGGATGGAGATGGTGTTACTGCGTGATGGTGAGGATGGCTGGTTCCGCTTATTCTCGTTACCGTCGAAAACTCAACGTAGCGTCGTTCTCGTCTCTCTCCCCCTTTACTTGCTATCCCAATCCTTCCTCCTTCCCCCTCTTCCCCTTCATCCTTCCCTGCAGTTGCCCACAGCGATGCATCCCCACTGGCTGTTAAGTTAGTATGTCTGGGTCACCAATCCATCCAAACAAGTCATCCATTTACGGTTTGTCATTCTACGTTTAGACTAACATTTATTCTACACATTTCCCGCACCTTAAAACATGTACCTTCTTCTCCCGTGTGTGAATAAGTATCATGAGAAACTGGCAGTTATTCTCAGATTTTCCACCGTCATTATCCCTTCTTAACGTTTCTTTACGTTGGTGTGTGTTACCCTTGACGTCCTTGGCCGCTAAAGTACTGAATGCTGAATTCTGAACCGAACAGAAACTTTTTCTAGTTAATCGGAAAATTTTTAAACAAAATTAAATAAAAACGAAACAAGTAAACGGATAAATAGGTAAGCAATCGTAAAAAGACTGTGTAAAACAAGAGAAATAAGATGGTTGTTATATCTTTGCCTGTCCTCTAGTTGGCCTTGCTTGTTTTAACGCTCCTTATATAGGGCGTTCTGTTCTAGTGGGCAGCTTACTGTCCGCTTTACATATTACACTCGACCTCCACAAGGCTAGGGCTTTCCACTGCACATAATTGCGCGCATTGTCCTATCCAAAAACTTAGTGATTTCCAAAATGGAGCCAATCTCATTCAACCCTAAGGCGTCACAACAGATGTTAGAAAAGAATCTGACAAAGTTGCGCTGTGATGTTTGATCTGTACTTTCGTTTCTCATTATTCAGGTCCATAGAGCAACTTTTATGTACCTGTTTTCTGAAATGGTCAAGTATGCCATGCAGAACTCAAAAAGTATCGATGAAGTACAGCAGAAGTATGTCAATTTATTCTTCATTGTTTTATTCACACACTCACACATGAATGTAAACATTCTTTGTCAGTAATTCCATTCTGCCTGTAATATTAGCCGCTAATTGGGAAGATGGAAGTTTTTGGACAAAATTAAACTTTATTGTGCAGTTTCTTGAGATTGGTTTCCTAGTCCGTCTTCAAACTATGGGTGTGCAAAAACTGTTAACTTTTTAACTGAGCCTCACAAAGGATTCTTTAATTGACTCAAGTCTGTGCCAATGCGTGTTATTTGTAATTTGTCATCTCCTCGAGACTAGTTTGACCACTATGAATTTGTCTTTAACGATTTTGTATGTGGCATCTAGGTCGATATGTCGGTTGGTACATGCCTCATCTGTATGTCTTGCCTCCAGGCATTCGCGGCCTTTCCTTGTTGGGCAGGCGCCAACAATGCGAGTGTTCTCCCATGCAAATTTGTGTCCAGTGTCCAGTGTGTGTATGACCATCTGGGATAGATGATCGCGTCTCTTCAGCGTTAACTGATGTTTATGTATACGGGTTGAGACAGATTTTCCACTTTGGCCACAATAGAGGGCATCGCAACTGGAACATGGGATTTTGTAGACAGCACCTCTTCCTCCGGGGTAGCCAACCCTGTCCTTAGGGTGTACAAGCTGTGTGCGTAAGGTAGTTGCGGGCTCGTGTGCTACGTGTATGTTTTTTTGCTGCCACCGTTTGTTAGAGGCAAGGTGGTTAATCTCAAAATGTAGGATGACCGCCGAATACGCCTATGTAATAAACTGATGTGCGAAGTAATCCACTGATTTTTCGACTTACAAGGGCATCTAGAAATGGGAATTGTCCATCAAACTCTGTTTCCGAAGGATGAGGAGGAAGAGAAAGAGGAGGGGGACCACCCGGAATGCCTTCTTCTTATGCGACAGTTGGTCGCAATAAGCAACAGTGTTTCACGGAAATACCAAACAGTGGGCAAAAGGTCGAGTATCGTAAGACCATCAATTACTTTAGCTATATCCAAAGGATCAGGTGCTGCTAAGTTCTGTGGCTTTAAGATGCCCGTATGGGCCGTGCTCTCATCCGACCATTGTTTCTCCCAGAAGAACCAACCTTTCTTGTAACGTCGGTAGTACAGTCTCATCACAAATCTGACTGAGGACGAGACTGTTGGTAATAGTTCTTCGTAATCACGTCGCGGCACCACCTCAGTCTTTATGACATCTTATATGGAAGTCAATGGTTGTCTAACGACGTATCCTATGGTTGCTTTCCGTCTCCTTTTGCGCACGACAGACTGTGTCCTGTGCATACAGATATTAACTACCTTCGGGGACTGTTATTTGAAAATTACATAAATGCATTTGTCGGCCCGAACCAAGTAGTCTGTCAACGCACGTTCTGTGTTGGCCGGTACACCTGTTTCTTGGGTGCTACCGGTAGGCTTGTATAAACTCAACTTCTAAATTTGTTTACATTGTCGGGGCATACTAACATAGTGCGAGCAACAGCTCGAACCATCGTGTTCCATGCTGGACTTCGGCTGAAATCGATGCTCGTGATCAGTACCAATAAATAGCATAGTACCCAGTAATTCTCCAAAGATAGATCTTGCATTTTTTTTAGTTCAGGCGCGAGTCTGCAATTTATTGGGTCTAGTTTGTATAGTTATTTATATAGCGGTTTTTTGTAAAGTATTCAAGTGCTTACGCGACTTTCTGCTAATTTTGTACCTTTTGTACCTTAGGAAATATTCCCGGTTTGATTCCTGCCTGTCATGCGATCTTGACACTAGATTAATTTAGGGATTTTGGTCCGCGTATTTGTAACCTAACTGCTTTTTGTGTAGACTTGCCGAGCTGGGCCGCCCGATCGGTAGACGTATGATGGATCTAGTTTACCTCCGAGAGAGACCCCAAAAACGAGATGTTCGTCTGTTCCAAATACTCCTCTTTCTGAAAAGCACCTTCTGGCGAAGCCTTTTTGGTAAAGAGGCAAACGAGTTGGAACGCGATGGTCTCGTTGAGAACACTTGTAAGTGGCGTACCCTTATTTTTACCTTTTATTTCCCTAGCACATGACTTGCTACAAGACTGCCAAAAATACGCCGAGTCAATTATCTGACAGTGGAGTGCATGGATCCGTTCGCAATTTCACATTTAAAACCGCATTCGGACGTCTGTCGGCAACATCCAGCGATTTGTGAACGCGACCTGCACTACAAAGCCTGTAAATTAAGTGCGGTCCATCAGCTCTGATCTGGCCTGCGGAATAACAGTTACTGAGAACCATTTCTGACAGGAAAAAGAAGAGTGGATCGGCCATATCTCACTTGCGTACATCACTAGTCATCAATCGCGAATTAGTCAAACCCGAGATTCGAACTTATGGTCAGTCAGTTACCTAGTCAGACTGCCAGTCGAGTCATGCGCCCAAGTCTTGCCGACTGTGCACGGAAATATTCAATTCCGCACCAAAATAGCATTGGTCGATCTATTCTGGTTGCAGGGCGGAACACGGGTGTTGCATTTCGCACTTAAGGTCCCATCTTGTGCCCTCATAAACGGTCTCACAGGCGAGCAATGAGCACTTAAGTAACGTGTATGCGTCGTCTGATTCCGTCGGCACAGCTTCCGTCTCTGTCGTGTTTGTACACAACGGGGCCAGGTCTCGAGCCAGAAGTCTTCAGACCCTACATGACCTTCCATTGGGTTTGCATTTTTTTCAAGTGGTGGCGAACTGTCAGTTCGGTCTTAGTCACTTTGTCAAAAAAGGCTTTGACAACCCCACCACGCGCATTTATGTCACCTTTTGTTGTCACCTCGGCTGCGCTGAAGTTACTATCGTTCTGGAGTTGAGCCTGTGTTACCATCTGCCCCCTATGAAGCATCTTGCTTGACACAAGCCAGCAGCCGATCTCACTACGGATGGTCTTGTTCGCAAGGCATGGATATGCACACAATCCTCAGTCTTTGACTCGGCGTGTATAAACACCGCGCCCTGACCTCCCTTGATTTTTTGGACCTTGTGTGATCATTGCGTCTTTTTCCTATAGTTTACATGATCGAGCGAAAGCCTCTCGTAAACAAGTTTACTCGTTACACGTACGAGGGTACAGAACTCGAACGAAAAAATGGTAAGTTATCGGATTTAGTTTGATTTCAATTTTTAGTCCCTCTGAATCTTGCAGCATTCAATTGCGGAATTATCGAGGCGGCTTTAACGGATGCAGGCTTCGTAAGTCTATCTCTTGAATATAGTTTGCGTAGTTACGTTGCAGCTGATCAACTACATTAGAGAACCCAGATTTTGTCGTACCATACTTCTAGGAGACATCGCTTACCGACTTTACTGATTAGGCGGCTTCGGCCTACACGGAGGCTTAAAGCTTGAACAAGACCATCGCGGAGTATATATGCCACCGTCACTTAGAAACCTCACTTGGCATCGCATCGCCACACTCGGTGGTTTCGCGCAACTTAGCCCTGCCATTTGCCTCGCCTGCTCTTGGGCAATAGGATGATGGATAATGCTTGACTCTGTTGTCGTAGGTTCACTTACACTCGTCACCAGCGCCAGTCGCAATCGAATTTCTCCAATAGATGTCGGCTTGTGACCACGAGGTAATTTTTTGGCGAAAGGAGTAACGTGAGTACGCCACAACGACTAAATGATTTACTTGACGAAATGTCAAAGCAGTCTGTATCACTGCGTATTTAGAAGTAGTAAAGGGGGTATGCGATAGCATTCGTTAGCCATGTCCCAACTCCATGTCGAAGAAATCCGCGACCTAAGTTTCATTTCAATCAGTGGATGAGTCAAACGTTTTACTAGTGAGGCCTTGAGCTAACGCCGTCAGCTCTTGGCTGAAGCAACATAAAGCGTCTGTATCCCGTCCGCAGTTAGGACAGATTAGTTCTACTCCGACCTGATCGTGCATCAGTAATGGTTAGGATCGACATTGATGCAGGCAGTTCCAGAGTTCGCGGCATCACAACCTGGTGTGGCCTATGCCCTACGTTGGGGCATCGATTATCATTATGCAGTGAGCGTACTGTTTCTAACAGAAACGGCCGTCGGGCTCGACGTTCTGGTCATGTTGAACTGTGCCCCATCCATCCGCTTTAGTTGACAACCACGGCAGCGGTGCAAGCTCCGACAAGGGTTTGCAGAGGCGTGTTCGCGTACATGCTCCTCCTTACACCGGCAGATGCGCGACTGAACCACCGGAGACAGTAAGTTTATTGCAGCGCTAGCGGGCGCCGCAGATCGACGGCGCCACGCGACGATAGAACTTGTTGATAGGCCGAAACGAATATTTTCCTCCAGCGGCAACAGGGTAGGGCGGTTTTTGCCAAGGCCTCCTTCACCGACATCCCTGTCTTTTGCTGAAGATCGGCGAGGCAAGAAGCACATCCAGATCTGGTATAGCGTATTTCGCTCAAATTGCATGCGACGGTCCCCCCACCCCCCTACACTGGACGAGTGGGGGCAGTAGCGTGAAGTCCGAATTACCCAGAAGGGGAAGACAGTTTGCTTCGAGAGGCCGTGGGGCAGCAATTCGTGCACGAAGTGCAATTGTTGTTCAGTCAAGTACAGTCCGCCTCCAGCGAGTTTTTAATCATCCCAATATAGTTGAAAATTAAAATCTGAAACGTTAACCTGTCCTCCTGGACGCTGCCAACATTAATAGCGAAGTCATTGCTCTCCTCACCACACTCTTACGTTTGTGAATGTGTTAAAAATACGTCTTAATTTTTGAGGCGACACTACCAGCCTCTTTGGCTCCAGGCGTTTCCTGCCGTGGCAGCGGGTCTTTCGGCCTCATGACTTGGCCCCTGATAGTTGCTTCCGGCCTGCGTGCAACCACAACTCCAAGTGCAGAAGGCGGCTGACCGCATCTGAGACGTTCCTCATGTACGGAAGCGGTCGACAAGATTTAGCGCCGGTTGGATTTGCTTTCTGGTTTCGTCTGCGTACGCACCGATTGACAAAGTTACGCGGGTAGCCATTGGCTCTCTGCAGTCGTCGAGAATATCGCAATTCAACAACTTCGTCTTCTGTTTCACTACAGTGCGTCTCAACGCACCGGTACAGCGCCCTTACGCTAGTGCGTTTGTGACTGATCGGGTGGTTACCGTTGAAATTCAGTACCTGCGTCGTGTTTGTCGCTTTTCTGAACAGTTTGGTTTTTAGGCCAGTGCGCGTGTGCAACCCCGACTTCAGTGGAGCGAGGTGGCTGACAGCGTCCGAGACGTTTCTCACGTACGGAAGCCCTCGCGAGAAAGTAGGGCCAATTGAGTTAGGTAATTGCCACAATGAACGACGCCCTAACGAATGAGCAGTGATGCCTGTCTCTATGACACGGTCTCTTCAACAAACTGGTGGGGGTGCTAAAGCACGGCCATTCGCCCGGCTGAACGACTTGCGTCTCTCAATAGAGTACGACGCCTAACTTCGCAGAAAGCTGCCCAGGGGACCGTGCAGTGGTTCTCAGCCATTAGTCCGGCTCTGTCCATAAAGTCGGACAAGGTAGTATTGATGGCCATTCCGTCCAAAGTGTGCGACAAAGGCAAATTTTAGTAGCAAACACCATATCGTAGGCATATTTTACCGCCTCATTTAAACTTTGAATTGCGTTATCTTGGACCATTTTCTTTCAGCCATGCCAAGTTTCCGTAACGTGGCACAAGGGATCAACGTACGTAATCAAGTTTGACAACTGTGTGATACAACGTGAACGTCAGATGGAAAGTCGTTAGGCCCCTCTCCTCCTCCTCCTCCGCCCCCTGCCCCCGGTACATACCACTCAACCATCCTTTTAAAGCAAAAGACTGGCTTTTTGTTACTATGCGATTATACAAAAATTATGGACAAATGGTTATAGAGCAAGAATGATGGAAAAGGATAGGCTGCGAATTACGCGACGGCCTGATGCCCTCCGCTCACCAGTTTGGTTGTGTGTTTGCCAGGCGTCTCATTCGGCTACAAAAAAAGATAGCGCTGTGAAAATCCCACAAGAACGAGCTGGCCTGAGGTTGACTGACAGGGGCCAGTGAGCAAAATATTTTCGTATGGGTGCGTAAGTCTTTGATAATGGTGTAACATAAAAATGGGAAAAACGAAAAAAACAAGACAAAAATGGTGGACTCCATGCTCTGCTGGAAGTTTATATCGTTATTTGTTACAAACGACTGGACCACTTCGAGCCATTGACAGGCCCTATATGGTATTCTCACCAAACTATTTTTACCAAGTGCCGAAGTAGTTTCTATAAGCAGCCTAGAGTGCGCACAATAACGCTGACTTGACGTTATGTGGTGGTTTAGCACTTTTACTTAGCAGCACGGTTAGTCCTTAAGTCGCTTCGCCATTTAAAGTATGATAAATTCCATAGTTGTTAATCTTCCGTACAAGACGGAATTTTCTTACCGTGTACGAAAACCGGTGTCAAGTATGTGACCCTCATTTTGCGCTTCACAAATACGGACTCATTACGCATCGGCCAATACAGTCCTTAATATATACTCGAACGTTCAAACAGCCTCCAAAAAGAACGTCTGACACCGTCAAGCAGGCAAACTTTAAGACTGCCTGAAACCTGGATTGATGTCTGCAATATGGTGCACACATTTTCACAGCATTGCTAGATATTGGTCGCCGGTCATCCTAGCCGTCTTGCATAAATAAGGTCAGATTACCCTTTCAGATGCTGAAGTGCGATAGATCTTGTGGGCTACAGTTCATTTTGATGGGCGAGCCTCCTATTATCCATGCTCTGGTATTCTGCTTGTTTACAGGGTCATTAAATCGGAAATTAGCCTCATCTTCCATTGCATAGTTCGGTCGTTGCTGATAATCATGTACCAACTACGCCTTATGTGGATGTGCAAATGTGCTTTATGCGCTGCAACGAGGTTCGTGAGATTTGGCGTTCGTAAGGACGTCTCAATGTGGAAGTTCCAGGCTTTTTCTGAAGACTCAGCTGCACACATTTGCCTTCACCTGCGTACGAACTAGTTGTGTTTTCTCGGCTGGTGACAAATTGTAGACAGACCCTTGTTTCAGTAAATATTTGGACATATGTGTGTGACACGGGAATAACGCGTTTATGCTGTCTGCATTAGAAAAATAAAGCGACAATTTTTAAGGTGGAATTCGACTGTTTTCACACTTGCAGGGAAAGTATTTTCCGTCTTGAAAGAACGATGGTAGAAAACTTATTGGTGTTTGAAGCAGTCAAGCAACTTATTGGCCATCCTTTACTTGATACGGCCGTAACTTAGTTAACTAACCATAATGGTGCAGCGGATAATACATCTCAATTCGCTACGATCATATGCGGCAGATCTGAGTGTTCAAGCCGCCATCATTTCTAACGAATACCGGAGGCCGAAGAAACACCTGCATGTCTTTACAGACCGTGTTGAGCCAGTCTTTGGGCCGGTCGCATACACCGCTTAGGGAGCTACGTCGAATCTAGGGTAGCAGCACTGACCTGTAACGAAGATCGTGGCCAAATCACCTCAGCCGACTTACTGGATGGCCCGAGGGAATCCTGGTATCTTGTTGCAGTGAGCTCGAACTACCATTTTAGGCTAAGCCAACGCATATCACCCTAAAGGTCGTTTTCAGCTAAGGATGATCAAAGACTGAACTTTTGCTCGCGCTTCGCTCGTACAGCCAAGCATTTCGACCGTACGGGGGGACATATCGGACGGGTGGATTTCGAGACGTGGCGGCACGTCTATAGGCGTTTCTGGAGGCGGTCTCTTCCCTGCCTTGTCAGTCTAGCTGCAACTTGGATCCGATTTACGTAAGGCTGTATTTATTCAAGCTGACAGTCGCTAATCCGGAGGTGCCTCCTGGTCAGAAGTGGAGCACTGGTGTGGGGACTGGTCTGTTTAGCGACTACTACGTTATGCAAGTCATCATGGCTTGGTACTAGTAAGACCTAGTCAGCGGCATAGCTAAACAGGGCGGACAATAAGATGTAACTTTCTCGAACGACAAAGTTAAAATTAATTGGTTGGGAGTGGCTTGGAGCTGAGAAATTGCACGTGCAGTCAGGAACTCGGTCTGGTTGGGTCCCGCTTCTTGACCAGTTTTAAGTCGCCTTAGAAAGACGACGGCAATGAGGTTTAGGACACATTCGGCAGTACTCATGACTCGGTAGTTCTCTCACTGCCTTATCTCCTCTGAAAACAAACTGGCATGACCAAAGCCTAATTACCGGGGACGATCGCATCGCAAAAATTGTCTAGTTAGAGTTCACCGGCGTCGACAAGATATACTGGCTCCCGTGAGGATGTTGTATCTAACAGTCTCAATGAGGTTTTATTTGAGAAGGGGGTCACGCTGCTGCAGAGGCCGAAGAAGGGCGAGATGTTGCACCTAGAAAAGCAGTGGTAGGTTTGTCGTCGAGGGCGCAACGGCGCTCGAAAAGCTTCTGCCAGCATTCAACCCGCGCCTAATTGTTAATAGTCCTCATTCTCATGAAGAGGTGAGTCAATCGGCGCAAAAGACGTGCCAATAACATGGTGAATAAGCCTTACTTTTGGGATGATGCAGAGTATTGAGGCCTACTCTTTCCGTCTTCCCAAGTGAGGTTTCGTGGGCTGTGTGAGAACTGTTGGTTGGCTGCGCCAGTCGTCACTGGAGTCTACATGTGAATAATATCCGGGCTGCTTCACGCGTTGAGTTTGAATGATGGCCATTAACGGACATCTTTGATCGGAGCTGCAGTACGAAGCCAAATCACTTGACAACCTCAGCTGCTGGCTTTTAAATCGGAGGCATGAGGTTTGGGGACAAATGTTTCACGTTAAACGCAGAATTGCTGTCGCTCACAGAGTCATTCCCCCGCATTAACATAGGGCGAAGATCCAGCTGTATAGCAAAGTGGATCTAGTTCCGCTAGCTTTTCGAATTCTTCCACTTACGGATTACGAGTGATAGTGAATGCCTCAGTGTTGACCACTGGACTCGTCTGTGGACGTCAGTCACTGGTCATCTGGCCGGTGTATACGTGATTACACTCGCCTGAACCGGCAATTTTACCAGGGAAGCGGGGATATTTCGAAAATGGTCAGTTTCAGAATTTCGGCTAGTGCTGCGATAAACATGCTTCGTCGAATGCGCTGACAGCTAAAGGGAGATTCAAGAGATTGTTCTATACGAATACAATGACTTCAATCGCTGAAATTTAGATGGATAGTGATTCCTGAAGCCTCTTAGATGTATCCGGCGGGGTTTGTGGGTTAGGTATCAGTACCGACCGGGCGTACGTATTATCCTTCAACGATAGACACGTCCGCCGCGCAAACGGTCAGAGCTCCTCGCAAACTTCAGCCCCTCAAGTCTAAACTATGGACAGAACTTCACAGTAAGTTTGCCATGACGAAACTTACCGTGTGTTTCTGTCTTGGTCGCGAATCTTCTTTTCCATTTCAGCATCAGTTAGCACCTCCACCACGGGGCTCCATTGATCTGCCTCGTTAGGGCTTCGGAACACTACGTCCACCGTCGGTAGCGGAGATTCCCTGCAGAGATGGCATGTAAAAAATTATAAAATAAGGATTCGAGTACATTTGTCGACTAGTCTTGCAATAATCAATGCAACTGCGAGCTGGGCTTCGTACATGGGTTTATATTTTCGTTGGAAAAACGGTTCGGCTGGCTAGACTGTGCTACCGAGGTTTGTGCCGTCAACATCTGTGTCCAGAATAGCCCCTTAATACTAGCTGAAACAGCGCGCACAGACCACAAGACGGCAAGGATCAGGTCGACACACGCTCTAAACAGCTAAGGTGAGAACGCGTGGCAGTTGAGGGCTGTACGAGAAGTCATGGTCACTTAGCCGGGTTAGATTAATTCAAGCGATGACAACGAAGGGAGTCGGCGAGCTTCGCAGAGGTGGTGTCAGTAGAGAGGTTGGCTGGACAGCCAACGTCCAGTGAATCACGGCGTAATAGGATTTTTGGACTGAAGGGCCATCAGTCTAGTGCTCTAACGGAACTTCATCAGGACCGATGGTGTCGGGAGGAGCAGTTAAAAACGCAGAATTTGCTGTCTACGTGTTGTTTGAGTCTGAAGGGTAATGCAGCACCGGACATGGTATGATTGTTCGCAGATTTAATTTTTGACTGACCCGGCGGGTCAGTGACTGCAGTGACCTAAAGGAAAAAGGTAAGGCAACTTTGAGTGGGAAAACTACTGGACGATTAGTCAGCGTTCCCAGGGACGAACTGACGCAAAAAGAGCGAAACGGCTACGGTGGCAAGGGCCGCATCGACAGATTACAACCTACTTCTCGTTGTTGATGAACCATCAGAGCCAGTTGAGGGAGCTATTATCAGGGATGTCCTAGCGGCTGATGGCGTGCCTCATAAGATCGGGTGTTTGGACATGGGGTGGGAGAAGGCCTTCTTTTCCCCCAATTCTTTAAAAATAGCATAGCTGCGGTTTCAGCCAAGTACTCCAGGCCACATGTACTTGCCGGCGGGACAGGGTCCTTTCGCCTCGGACATTGACTATGCCTTAAACGTAGGAAGTGTCATCTGCCCTTCAGATAGCCGTCGGATTGAGAACGTCTGGTCTGGCAACAATCCCGCGTCCTTCAGGCGGGAGAAAACACGTCGAGTCAGAAATGTAACTCACGTGAAAGCATATAGACGCTGGTGCCAGGCTAGCTGTCCTCGGATGCTGTAGGCGACGGCGGTCACAAATTCGCCACCCAACCCAAGTTCAGCACAGAGGCGCGCGGCAAACAGCTCTGGTGAGTTTGCAGGCTCCGAAAGATCCCACTCAAACTGGTCCACAAGCGACAGATTGCCCACGTGAATGTTCAGTCGGATTATGACCCGGGTATCAGTCTGTCCGACAAGAATATTTTCCACCGAATGGGCTTCGACCTGTAAGAAAGAAACGGGCGGAACACTCATATATTCCGGTAAATTACACAGAGTAGAAGGCTCTGTTTCGTGGGAGGAGGAGGGATGGGGACATCAAAAACATGAAAGCTGCCACATGAGTAGGGTACTTGGAGGAAATAGCCCTAAAGGTTCTCTCGTCGCCGACGATTACAACTAAAAAGTGTCCCGGTGGGCAGTGATAACTTACGTCCCGATTGGATTACACTGAGGGGAATTTTACTACCCACCAATCGTGTCCCGGCAATAAGATGGCGCTTAGAAAACAAAGGGTATGAGGAATTGGGATTGGCAGTTGAGTAGCAGAGATGCCCTGTCCAGGTAATGCTTCCTCAGCCTACGTTGGATCTTATTCCAATGACTCCTGATGACTACTTATTCCCGTCACTATGCAACCGCTCTTGAAAGTGAAATAATGGTAAAGGGGTAGACTAGAAAACATCGATGGGCGTCACGTAACAACAGCAGTCGAGCGCTACTTATCCGAACTGCGTGAACTGCGACTATGACGTGTAGCATGAAAATGCGGTACAGCCGCAGTCTGACACGACATTATGAATAACAGGGATTCAAGTTAGTGGTACAGTCAGTTCAACTACCGGGTTTAGTGGACTCTTAGATGGAAACTACATGTACATGCAGAATCTACCGCCAGCGGCGGAGAGACTATGGGTTTGTGCAATGTATTCCCAGTCAGCCGAATCTGCTAGTGATCCGAGGCTGGTTATCAAGATTCAGTCTGTCTTTCCACGTGATGCACTGGAAGAAGGTGATTGTTGCGGATTTTATCGAAGGCCCTAAGCTTGAAAAAACAATTTTTTAAGTCATGAAGCCTAGGAAGGCTATAAAGAAAACATCACAAAATTGCCGGGTTTAATCGGGCGTTGCCTCAACCTGGGACCAGTAAACGCCGCATTCAAAACTACCCGCCCGCTTTGACACCAACTGCTGCAAAAAGTGGAACCACCAATTCAAGTTCAGCAACCTTGACCTCTGCAACCGAGGATTGCTAAGTTTGCAACAAGTCATGTCTGTCAGAAAAATAGGAAATTGCAGTCAGTCTCACCTGTTGTCGGATGGCCTGTGCGATAGCAGGAACGAAGGAGATAGGATTTAAGTCTAAGTCGTCGCAGAGTATTTCGGCAAACTGCTCTGGCGTTATCATTTGCTCGTATCGATTCCAAGTGAAGCAGTCCCGCAGTTTCACGCCATCAAACTCAATGTCCAGACGAATAGGCACGAGGTGCTCAGGTTGTATTGCATTCTCGTGATAAGCCACGGGGTCTGAGTCATCGAGGCAGATTGGAAAGTTGGATACTTTGCTGCTTTGTTTGTCTAAAGTAGCCAAAGACACGGACAGTCAGATAATGACGCATGGTGACCGAAGACAATAGGAAGTGTGGAACTAACGGGGACGAGATCTGCCGATTGGGGTAGGGCATGGGACCGAGTCCAGGTGAAATGAAGTGTTGGGAACCGAGCTCACCCAACGGCCGGACTCGCGTTTGGAATTTTTTAACGGCGTGGAACCACTACCCAAAGAAACATCGGAGATTAGACTGTTCCCGGAAAATGTCATGGCGGCGCCGGAAGCCGGTCCTCCTGCAGACGAGCCCATACCCGAAAGGTTTCCCGACCCAGCACGAGTAATTGAACCATTGTTACCCGTAGATTGAGAGATATGTCCCATCATGGCTGTCCCGGGACCCTAAGAAAGTTTGTATGAAATAATTCAAAGTCGGACTAAAATATGTCAAACAGAAGAATCACTTGCAAGACCTACCTCAAATGACTTAAAACGTTCTTCACTGCCGGCGATGAGTTCGTCAACCTCGTAGGCTCGCAAAAGAGTGGCATTTATTGCAGTAATTGGCGTGGCCAGTCCTACAAAGCAGACATTTATCGTGCAAATTTAGTAATGCATGGTGCTAGGCGTCTGGACGAAATTACAATGCCTGCTTTGAAGCATGCAGTTACGCCAAAAGCACAAGGAAAACTGGAGACCAAATCACTAGCTAGACCCTTCACAATCGCATCATGCACCCCTATGAAGTTACGTGCTGGGGCTTCTAATTAGTTCCTGCATTGGGAACATGACTGGCCGCATTTTGGCACAGAAACCTGATGTTTCAGCAGGTGTAGATATGCAATTTTCCAGCTGAGTTTGAGGATTTACTTAAAGTATGGAGCCCAGACAGAAAAGCCAATTTCTTGATACTTAATTTAAAATCGAGAATTACTGGCGAAAGAGGTTTTATTGAGCGCCTCGAAAAAGCACTGGTAAAAAACAAAATGAAACGAATACATAAGGATGCTAGAAAACCTCACCCATGGCAATCAATTTCTCGCGTTCTTCGGGGGTAGCCAGGCTTTTCCAGAGATTTGGGTACTTCTTTAAAAGTTCCCCTCGGAAAAGGCGCATATAGCGGCCGACCTGCAAATCGAGTAACGGAATCAGACGTGCAACGAAGACAGCTGAACTTAGATATATAAAACTACGGAGCGAAGTTATCTGGCACTTTAAAGGATAGTGGAACTGCCCAGATATTTTGGTAACAATAGCATGACTTAACAAGGGAAACACTTCTGCAAAAAGGGCTGGATGACCACCAAATACGATGGAGGAGTGCAGCCAGAAAGTATGCATACCAGAAAGTATGTGATGGTTCCCCTGCGAATGGGCAAAAACGAGTAGTTACGTACGATAACCGGCGAGATCCGGCGTGCAAAGATGACGTATAAACAAGTGGCAGCACGAATATTTGGTTTTTTACTGCGTGAAACCAAACCCAGTCTTGATATAACAAGGAAACACAGAATTACACGAAACTTTCTGTACTTCCAACAGTAACCAGGAGTGAAATGAGCAAATAACGATGTTTACTTCGCATAAGACAAGTTACTCCCTAGGCTAACTGTCAGTCATGGAGTGCGTCCACAGGTGGCGACGTGTGACGGCATCTAGAGGCAGTTATCTACAAAATAACCTATCTCTCCAGTGTGGGGAATAAGCAGTAGCAAAACAGCAGCAGTAATGAGACTAGGGCACGAGGGCTAAGGTCGGGTGCGGCTATTCTTAAAGATGTTCCAATGCCCGATGATGGCATTGAGTCATGCCGACCGGTAACCGCTATCCACTACTGCCCCATGGTTAAGTTCTTCAGCCAAAGAGCTACAGGAGAGAAACAATCCAAGCGGCTGTTGGAGATCCATCTACACTGGAAATCTTCAAGATACCTCGTGAAAATGTCCGACTACTCTGCTACTACTCGTGCTACGGCGCCCGCGGGAACCGACACACCGCAGTCCGGATCCAGTGGTACGGACAAAATAGTATGCGAACTAGACTCGTGGTATAGGATACTGGCATGTGCGAAAATACCTGGATCCTGCTACCCAGTTTGACGGCACACAGCCATCAGCACAACGTGGATGTCTGTTGTCCGCCTGAAGTCCGAATCCTAGACTCAGGCGCTCGAAGAATATAGATCCCTGAAGACAACTTCCACTACACGCAGTATCACAGCTTCCCACGCGACTTTTCTGGTAGACACTATGACGGACGCCTTAGCAACAAACGAACCGCACAATACTTGCATAGGAACCAGTCAATGACCGGACGGCTTGCGTACGACATAAGGGGCACTTTATGAATATCTATATCGTCTGAGTGCACTTAAAAACATAAGTTGCCGAACAGCGTCATAATCAAACCTTCCCGTCGACCTGATCTGCTAAATGTTGCTGGAGACTGGAATAGCCGGACGGGACCCGATGACTCTTCAGACAGTTATCCTACTGACCGCTTTGGACTCCTCTCTCAATGCGACAATGGGGAGGAAATACCAAATACTGCTGACAAGGACCGACTGTTTATCAGCAAAATGTGCCTTCAGCGACGGTCGTACGACCAGTCAGATCAACCACATTCTAATTGGTTTAAGGATTCGCAACTGGGTTCACGACAGTAAATCAGTGCGTTGTGCCGAAACTGATAACGCCCATGGGTTGGATCATATTCCTGTCCACAAGCCTGTAAGTTCGCCTCTCATCTGCACCCAAAGTGCCAAGTATCAGACGCCTAAATTTCACAGGACTTCGACAAACTAGCATCACCAAAGCCATTAGCACATAAATTCGGTTCCGTTTTACGACTGGAGTTGACAGAGAAGACAGTAACCAATGGTAATAATTGAAGTTATCAGTTTATGGGGGAGTTGAGAAAATTCCTGGATTTACACAACGGCTCTGCAGTGACTGAATCAGCGGAAGAAACCTTCAAATTGTTGGTATAAACGAGTAGGCGACTTTCAGAATGCAGTGCCAGTGATTGCTTCTTCTTCTGAGCCCTACAGTTGCCTGCCCAGACAGCTCGAGCAACAGCTCTGCAACAATGATTCCTTCTGCTAACTACGGGAAATGACAAAGTCGGTCAAGGACGAGCAGCAAAAATACTGGACTAAAGCGGCAACCTGCATGGGACAGACCTCAAGCGCTGACGACAGTCGAAACCTCTACAAAATTATCTGCCAGGTTAGTGGTAGGCCCTCCGTTCTGAGTGAATTTGTTCGCGATCTGAATGGCGACTTTATCGTTAACAAATCGGTCAAGGTCGATCGCCGGTGTGAGCACTTTGAGCACTTTCTCAACCTTAATGATCAATCCACCACACCTTCGCTCTCCTCTGCAGCGGAGTTTCATCCCTCTCCAGCCTATGCAGCGTCATTTGGCCTCCCTGAGGCGGAAGTTGCTAGTGTAATACAGTCTGCACAACAACAAGGCGCCCGGAGAGGATGGTATTCAAACTGAAATCAAAGTTGCCTTGTTTATGTCGGCACTCTGTCTTCATGAGTTGGTTGAGCAAGCGTAAGGAAATGAGGTCGCTCATGATGACTGGACTCAGGCATCCCTATAATTGTCCTCGAGAAGAAAGACGAGACGGAGTATGAGAACTACCGTGGCGTAATCTTCACCGATTTTGCTGCGAAGATCTTCGCTGTTGTTCTTCCCAGGTCATTTTAAGGTGCGCGTGATTAGGACGAGATCCAACCAAGCCGGCTGCCGGGCTGGACGTGGATGAGCGGGTCAAATATTCACACAGCAGCGCATTCTTGAATCCCGCCATGGCTACCAGCAACCAACGGCTGTCTGCTTCGCTGACTTCGCCGCATTTGATTCTGTTCAGCGTGAATGACTGTGGCGGATAACGGAGCTGGATGGTTTGCTGGCAAAAATCATCGCTATGATCAAGGCCTACTATCGCTTCGCCACTGAACGAGTTTTGTCCGCGGCCATCTGTCCCAACAGTTCGATATATGATCTGGCGTCCGACAAGGTTGTACCTGTCGTCTAGTTCATTCAACTACGCCATTGACCGGGTTATCGGAAGAGCCTTACACAATTTTGTCAGTGTTATGTTTGCAGACGGACGTCGGTTGACTGATCCCAACTACGCTGACGATACCGCCTTGTTAGGCGCGCACTTTGGTGATCTACAGTTCGTGGTGAATGAAGTTATAAAATCCGTCGGTTTATCTATAGACGCTGAGGTGACCAAAATGTTTTCAAGCTACTTCCTTGACCAAGAGAAGACATCTCGGGATTACTTGCGGCCGGTTTGGAGGAGTGGGCAGCTTTAAATACCTCCGGGTGAGGCCGCTGCCAAATGAATAGAGTAAGGTCGGCATCGTTGCCCGAATTAACGTTGCTCACAGGGTTTATACAATCCTTGGAAAGTAGCGGTGGACTGCACGCGAAATCTCCATGTTCATAAAGATTTGCACGTGTCGTCAGTTCTATAAGGCTATGAATGCTGGGCTGTGTTGAAAATGAATAGATACCGGAGGTGTCTAACCACTGCTGTCTGAGGACCATCCTTCGACTTAAGTACGCCGACTTCGTTCTGAATGAGCCGGTCTGCACTTACTGCGACAACATCCTAAGTGTCTCAGACCATCCAAAAAAGAGGACTGAGGTGGTTTGGAAACGTCTTCCGCCGTTCGACTTCTATGGTCACTGCTGCTTTTTCTGATCGGGCACCGTTGCCCACCTGGAAGTGTCGATGTGGGGACCTATTATAAACCTGGGTTGACACAGTTCGTTAAGGCCTGGAAGCGGTTCTACATCGTTGAAGAAGAGAATGGGTCAAGCTGTCCAGATCCGTGCCGCATAAGTTTGCTTTCTTGGAGGCCCATCTTCGCTTGACCGTATACTATAACACAAATGGTTGTCGAATAGAGGCTGTATTGGCACATCGAGGCCTTCAAAAAGTGGACTGACGCACATATCGCTAGGTGTTTGTAGCAGCGCCAAGGTGGGCAACTCGCAAAATTTAAGCGCAGCGCATGCAACAGTGCTGGCGGAAGGCAAAGGTTGTGGCAGAACCGGGCTCGGAACGACTCCGAGCAGACATTTCACCTTCTCGCGGAAAACATATGGGTGGTTTACGAGCATAATGTGACTCAAAAAAGGTTAAAGGCACGGATGAAAACGAACAAAGCGGCTGTTGCAAGCTTGAAGGAAATATGAAATTAGCGCAACTCCGTGACGACCTAATCCCCCAATTTTAAGAGCATACTAAACGCGCCCAAAGCACTACTTGGATTAGCGCTCACAGCGGTTGTGTGGTTGCGTAGTACAAGGAGGCTTACAACCAAATTTCCAACCAGCAGCTCCACGACCAGACTAATAATCTGAAACAAACTGCTCAAAGTATCATCAGTGACGTCCCGGCAATTTGATGTCGCCTCCTGCGCATCTTAACAACTTCGTCCTGTGAGTAATGCTAAACGGAACGAAGACAACCTTGTCGAAATTCTGGCCGCACCCCTCTTCGGTCAAAACAATCCACCCGCCGCGCAGCCGATCGCCTCCGTCACACAAAATAATCCACAACCTCACAGAATATCTCGTTGAATATTAGCTAACGTGCTCCACCGGAAGCCGTCCTACACACTTACAAGGTATTGCAGGCCTGCCATTCGTCGATTCTGTTTCCCTCCTCTAGATTATCCTTCCAAATGCCACCCGCGGCTGTCGTCCCGTACTAACTGAAGCCTGGATAGGATACTGATTCATGCAAAGTGCTTATAGGCTGGGGTCCCAGGTACCACATCTTCAAGAACGAGACCGCCGCCTTTGTCACCCTTCTGGTGCACCTCGAGCGGAAGCAGCAGCAGAGGAGACAGGACCGCCGTCTCAGATCTTTAAAGCATCCACTACAATGCCTGAATTTACCGGTACATGAGGTGCTGGACATCCCTTTAGGGTCAGACATCAGTCTACACGGGCGCTGAAATCTCCCAGTGAGTACGACGGGATTATGAACTCACAACTCGACCTATGCAGCGTATTGGGAGAACGGTCGAACGACGACGACCAGATTTTCCAATTATTAATTCAATGGGTAAATCTGCTGCAAACAGCTTGTACTACTGTTGCCTCTGAGATGGCGCAGTGGTGACTTTGCATGAATTTGTGACGCAGAATTACGCGGCACCTACGTCACTTCATAAACAACGGTGTGCAAGTAACAATAGTCAAGACGGCTGGAGGTGGACGTCGGCACTGTGGCCAACAAAATTGAAGTCACATTTGCATGCGTCACACAAGCGATGGTTGTGGATTCCATATGAAACTTCTTCGAGGGGGATCGTGGACCACATAAGGGTGCCATAAAGGTCACAGTAAAAAGGAGCTCGTCTCATTATCCTGAGTAGGATCGAGTTTGGCCGCCGGTTCGCTACCCTAAAAGCTATGACTATCAGCGCACTTAGTACTTTCCGGTAAGGAAGCATAACGCAAGACCGGTAGCCTGTTGCAGGTCCATGAAGATGAAGTGTGGGCTCTGGAAATCCAATTGGATTGCCTTGATATTCAATGCCATTGCATATAAAAGGATGCAATAAAAAAGGACTTGGCGAACCAAGGGAGGTATTTTTGATGCAAAGCTAGCATTGCACTAAGGGTTGAGGGGGAAAGCATGGGGTGGCGGAAAAAGCAGCGTTATTCACCGCCGAAATAGAAGTGGGTTATAAGGACAAAACTGCTGACACAACATGCCGGAAATTAATTAAAATATACCTCAGAAGCAAGATAAAAGAACTCCCCGTCTGGCTGCAGCTGAAATTCGATTGGCTTTTCGCCATATCTAAATTCGAGAGACATTGTTCTTGGGTGATGGCCTAAACAGCCAGTTGCGGGTGAGAGTGATTAAAAAAACGCGATATGCGGACGAATTTTATGGCGCTGAATAGTGATTGGTCGAAAATTTTCATGTGAGCATCGATGGCTTCTGGGGATACTCTTGAGTGTAAATTATGTGAAGTTATGTTTAAATGGTGCTTCCAATATTGAAGAGGCCCGGAAGATATCATTAAGAAAGTCCGTCAATTGGGAAAGTTAGCCAAATAATAAGTTATTATATAGTCAGTGTGTATTGTTAGTCATTTAGTATAGTTAGTTCTTTAGTTAGTATAATAAGTTATCTAGTTGGTATGGATGGTAAGTAAGTTAGTCAGTTAGTTATTTAGTTAGTATAATAACCAGTGGGATAGCAGTATTAGTTAACTAGTCAGTTTGTCGGTTCGTTAGTTGGATTGTTGGCCAGTTAGTTAGTCACTTAGTTAAATTATTAACTTAGTTGGTTAGCCTTGATGATTAATTTTTTAGTTGGTTAGTTAAGTTGGTTGGCTAGTTAGTTAGTTCGTAAGTTGGTTTGTTAGTTAGATAGTTAAGTCAGTCAGATATTTTGTTAGTTCTTTGGTTAGCATTGTTAGTACAAATTGTATATACTTACTCGTTTCAAAATTTTCAGAAAGTTTGCTAAACTTAAGATTTCCTACGTCCATTGGCTGCCAGTTGTCCATCCAGAAACGCTATCGGGTAAGATATGGCGATGAGTGTGTGCCAATCAGTTAACGTAAATAACATGTGCATTGTACGGCAAATAGTCAGTATTTATGACAATGAGTTGTAAATTCCATTATTTTAAGACAATTTCTATCGCATTGTCACACTGATTACCATATCCCTAAGTTTCTTAAGCATGCAATACTTTGACGTTTGTTTGTTTTAACTAATCAACGTTTTATTTGTCCGTTTACGTTTTAGTTTTTGGGTTGCGAATTCTAAACCGCCAGTTTGTTTTGAAATCAATCCCAAATCTGAGCACGTTAAAACCAAGGGCTGCATATGCGCAACCAGAACACCAACAAATGGGAATGGCACCTTTGTAAGGAAACAAAACCAAATAAATCGAACATACGGTTTACAGAAAGAAACAAAAATAAATAAAAAATGGAAAGAAATCATTAATATAATACGCTTTATAAAGCGAAAAGCCCGTTTTCTTACTCATCGTCGAATGAACACTTTATCGTGATACAGAAGAATCGGAGGCGAACGAACGTTGCTTCCGATGTCTTGTTGACAGTCGCGTACAGTTATATAAGACTTGGTAAGGTGGGTGAAAAAATCGAAAAAAATCGGTTTTAAAAATAGTGGCTAGGCAAGAGCGAACGTTATCGAAATCAACAACGTTTTCTTTTCGGCGGTGAGTGTGATGGGTTTTGCGGGTCGTTCTGCAAGGTCTTTTTCAATGAACCTGTCAGGATACCCGTTTTCGCGAAGCGAGTCGTGGATTTTTCTAAGTTCCTGCCCTATACTATCTGTTGAACAATATTTTGAAGCCCGTTGTGCCAACCACCTGACTAGATTTCACTTTTTTTGGAGAGGTACGAAACTGGCGAATTTCATGTATTGTCCAGACCGGGTTTCCTTCCGAGAGAACATAAAGTTAATTCAAAATACAAATTAAACCAGGTGACCAACCGAGGCGGTAAGCTTCAAGACGAACGCTGTCTGCAGCATCACCGCAGCTTGCGGATCCAAAAGTGCCATCATAAGATTTTAATAAACAAAATCCCCGTCACCGCCCCCATGACTACTCATAGGCTGACAGAGAGACACTGTTCTCTATGGCAGCACAATTACTCATCCACCTTTACATACCTCAACCATACATCGTCCGAAAATGAAGGCAACACCGTTCGCCTGCGAACTGGACCGCTGCATGTTGGACACTGCGGCTGTCAGTGAGACCCCTGTCTCTGAATAGGGCTAAGTGAAACTGGGTGCCGCATACGCCTTTTGTTGTGGAGGCCAAGGGCTGGGCGATGTGAAGCCGAATTCGCTTTCACAATCAGGGCTGGCGTTGTAAGACCCCTGTCCTGATCTGCCATACGCGTCCATGGACGTCTCCTAGTCATTACGCTCCTGCAACGCGAGAACGAAATTGCCAACATCGTCAGCGTCTTTAGCCACTCAGTGAGCAAATTAGATGAAGTGGAGAACAAATTCTACGAAGACTTGCACCCATGCCATCAATTACGCAGACGGCGAACAAAGTGGTTGGCCTTCTTAACCATAGTGTTCGCGTCGACACAAAACATGTCGGCTCGGATTGATTGCTCGGTCGCCACAGGATCAACAGCTGCAACAACATGGTCCTTCTCTATCTGCAGGCCTAAAAGGAAAACGATTTTACCCCGGTTTACATCTGCCTTCCCGATTCCAGATAAGGGGACGTGAGCATGTCCTCGGTTGTGTCACTGGCAAACGTAGTTCCAGCCAAAGTCCACAAATACGGAAGCTCCCAACTCTAGGAAAATCTTACCTTCGTAATCCATGGGATGTGGTGATAAGGACTCAACTCCAATACCTTGAGGATGCTGCGACCACGCACCCCCAAAATCGCAAGTGAAATCGGCAATTGCTTTATAACCAGATGAATCACCCTCCTTAAGATCACGGAAGTAATCTTACTCTGCGTCCAACCCAATGGTCTGAACGTTCATCTGGAGTAAGAAATGCCTTCAGAGGCGCATTGTGGTTTACTGGCACTGCGTGAAGGCACAGATATGAATGTGCCAGCCCCATCAGCTGCAGGAAAAGTGTCAGAATGAGTGCCGACTCATACACCATATTTGTCAATCTGTTGGGGACCTTTGACATTGTGAATCCCAGTCGGCTCTAAGTAATAACGCTGCAGTTCAGATGTGACAAGCGGTTCATACAAATGGCAAGACGAATTCCTTGCAAAATCATCCTGCAATACGATCGTCCGCAGACACGGCCACATTATCCCACATTCCCTCATCAACACATGCATCACTCACACACCCTTTCAAAATCCCATATCACCAACACTTACCAGGTAAGTTGGAGGTGTGTTGTTCAGCCCCAAACGATCTACCTCCTCGTATGTTAAAACTCGGCAACTTCATATGGGGGAGCGCAGGCCGTGTGTATGGCACGCATAAACGAGCTGTCCTCAGCTCTCTCAGCCACCATCCCCAGTATTGGTATCGTTCGGTTTGCCGGCTCGGCAGGGAACTGCCGCACGGGTAGAGTTAGTGAGGTTGAATCTTAGGACATAATTTCCAACTGCTTTGATGGGACCCCGACGGGTCTTTAATAAAAATAATTGAATTGAATTGAATTGAAATAATCTGACGCGCTTGAGACTATCACGTTGGGGAAAAAGCCGCAATTTTCAGGTCACTGGGTGACTTTTTATAGCAGACCACACAGTCAGCCCAGTTGGGTGTTTGTGTGTTGAGGCGCTGGTCGGTGGACTGCGAATCAGACTGCAATGGCTCCTTCCTAACACGACCTCTGTAGCGCCCACGCATTGAGGCCCATGCCACTCACGCCCTTTATCGCGAAATCCTGATGCTTATAATAATAATAATTTTATTAAAGACCCGTCAGGGTCCCCTCAAAGCAAATAAAAATAAATTTACATACGAATTTTAGAAGAGATAGGCAGAATCTGTACAGAATGCAATTCATAGTTTCTGAATTTGTAATCCGTTAAGAAAAAAGATTAGCTAGAAGTGTAAAAAAACTCAACTTAAAATTTAAAAATGTTCGGATTAATTTTACAGGAGAAAAAAACCCCTCGCTAAAAAATAATAGCGGAAAAGTACGGGCAGGACTGGCCTGTATGTCTCGGGATATAACACATTATAATCGGACATCTTCAGGGCAGAAAGAAATGTCAGCCTTGAGGGGTACGTATGCGGGTCGGACAGACCTGGGCTGTATGTGGTACTGTATACGGGATTCAGAACTGATATCGTCAGGACAGGATTGATACGCCGGATGAGACTATTCGAGTCCAAGTAGGTAAGTAGGCGGATCAGGCAGGATTGGCCTGTATGTGGCCTTGAGTAAAAAGTTCGAAACGGTTATTATCAAGGCAGAATTCATATGCCGGGTGAGGCCATTCACGTCTAAGTGGCGAAATGCAAACCAGTCTGGAGGCGATTGGAACCGAGGTGCAATCGGTTACATTCAGCCGAGTCCATCCGAGGAGGGGACAAGAGAAATGCGACCAGACTACTAGTATATGACGAAGACAGAAGGCCTTGCCAAGAGCGTCGATGGAGGGCATTCTGTGAGGACATGATGGATGAACTAAAAAATTGGAAAAAGTAACACTTCTGATGAGGGAACTTAGGAAGCGATACGACTCGCAAAAGAAGGAAATGTGGGCAGAAACGGAAAGTTAATGGCGGCGTCCTAAAATTCCGGTGGCCCTTTCTCAGTGTCTTAGAGAAAGTTGTCCGCGAAGGATGAAAAAAATGAAAGTTCAATCGAGTCAGTATTTAGATGAAAGTCTAGACTTCACTCAAAGGTGCGTAGATTATCTTTTTCAGTTTATTCAGTTTATTTGGTAAGGATAATAGGCAAAGCCTTTGAAAACCCTATTGATTAAATGTCAGCCCGTTAGAAATAACCGTACACGATGAAAACATTCGGTATCAAAACAGTACTTGATACACTTGAGTAGCATTTTCTCAGAGAAATTATTTGGGTGGTCGTGGGGTATTAGTCCAGATTGAGACTGTCGAAGGAAAACAGGCTAGACAAATAATTATCCGAGCGTTTCTTGAAGAGTTGTAGAGACGTAGCCACCACGACTGACTGAGGGAGACCGTTCCATTTCTCCACTTCCGTCTGCGTGATAAATTTAGAACGAAGATTCAGCCTGGACATTGTTGTCCGTAACTTCATCGAGTGACCACGAAGATTGGGTGAAAGGTGCCACTGATACATGTAATAGAGATTTGAGGTATTGCTGGAATAATTCTATATCGTGGTTTATTCTGTTCTTTGGGATGTCTGAAGAAGACTCAGGTTTTGCGTTGCTACGTTGTCGTTGTCCGACGAGGTCAGTTCGTACATGCAATGTCCGTGGATAGCGTGGACACGTTGGAAGTGGCTTAATGATGGGTTTGTGTGTCCGTTACGCTTGACAGCTGCGAGTCAATCCTCGGGCTTTTGCAGTGGCTATTCGGTTGTGTCCTCAGTTGCTGCCCCAGTTTTCACTGTTCTTCTTCAGGCCGGTCGATCCCGAGCGATGGCCTCCAAAATCGTCGGATTGATTTGTCGATCACTAGGGGAGGTCCGTAGCGTGTACTTGTAGCGTCACTATTATCCTCCTTGTCAACCTACACCCAAAGTCGCACTTCCGTAGAAGAGTCTTTCGGGTTACCGTTCATAGACCATTGTCACAAGTGGTTTCTGCGACGCAATAGCAGTTGCCTCAGCATGGCGCGGATGCTGAGGATCCCAGTCCACTCCAGGATTCCCGTGTCCGAGATCCTGTCCTATCGCCTTAATTTTAGTATTCTTCGGAGACAGTTGGGGTGGATGTGGCCGAATTCCCTGTCTTGGCCGACATAAACGGTCCGTGCCTCCACTCCGTATCGTAGCGTTTTCAGTAATACCGCTCTGTACGTTTTAAGTTCCATGCTGATCCGAAGTCCTTGACAGTTGCAAACGGAGATCAGCAACCGGCCGAAAAACAAGCTAATTTAAGGGATCGAGTGGGCAACTCCGTCGCCTATCTTGTTGTCGCCTGAGATGACGCTGGCTTGGTGGGACAAGTGTGGTTCCATTCACGTTGATCCTGGACGCAATGTGTTCCTCTGTTGGTACAGATTGGTGCATGTCTCCCGGCTTTTCAGTGATGACAGTAAACTGAACATTTGCGAAGCCGGAGGCGAATCTGTTTACGCCTGTATGCATGATTGCTTTTGTCGTAGCATTTAGTGTACAGCTGTTAATGAGGAGGAGTTCATAGAAAGGGGTTTGTGGATGTTTTCGTTGTTGCTTGTCTTCGTCGGGTTTGGAAAGCTGGTCGTCTTTCTTCTAGACTATGTTGATCCCAGGGCACTTGTCATGATAGACGTCCATCGGAGTGACAAGGATTCTAAGACTGAAGAGGATAGGAATGAGTACAAAATCCCGTTTCACTCCATTGTTCACTGCGAGTGCTTCTGATACTGCCCTATGGTCCGCTAAGCGCGCTATCATGACGTCGTGAAACTGACTCATCTTGCACATGAATTGCTCAGTTTATACGATTTTGTGAGTGATTTTTCAGGCTCCGTCACAATTCACTGTGTCGAGGGCTTTAATTAGGTCCATGAAGATAGCGTTGTGATGGGCCTGTGCTCCCTGGCACTTTGTGCAGTTGTCAGGCAGAGAAAATAATGTCGAAGGTGGCACTGCTCCACCGGATTCTACACTGGATTTCAAGTGGAGCTCTTGTTTCAGATGGCCGTTTAGACGACCGATGTAGATGCGAGCCAAGACATTTCCGGCGGTGTAGAGCAGCGAAATTCACCTGTGATTGTCACAGGTTTCTCGTTTTTCATTGAAATTATGGTGTCTCAGGCATTCCGAGACCCTGAAATCCCGGCGGTTTTTCTTTGCCGCCATATCTCCTCGAGCAACGACGTAAGTTTACTCACGAGCCGAGGGCAGCCAAGCTTGAAGACTTCAGTAAGTATCACGCCGGATCCTGCTGCTTTCCCGCATGGGAGCTGCTGTACGAGTGACTGTATTTGGAAGGGAAGTCAGGAGATTCAGGCCGTCGATAGCTTCTGCTTGGGAGGGGGGGACGGCGGTCGATGATTTTGGATGGGCGGTTGACGACCCATCTGAGATTCTCGGTTCAGCGATTCAGAAGTTCAGATTTCGAAGTGAGGAGTGTTGGCCCATCGGAACTAGACAGTGGCGGGTTTATTTGTCTCTGTGTTGGGAGTGCCTACACTCTCAAAAACAAGAGCCAGCCAATCACTGGAGGTCACGTTCGTTTTCTCTACTGCGCTGTCGTCTTAATCGTGACGCCTTGCCATTGGCTTTTCCTCTCGGACCTTATCAATCTGCATATTCTAATTATCGACCGGCTCATCTGGAATGCTCTTCCCGAAGGGCATTTGGCCGAATGCCGGCGAAGCACTGTAGGGCGTTATAAATATGCGTTACATCCAGTCAATTCTGGCTTGCAATTTCCTAATACACTTTTTCGTGGCCGGTCGCGTTCTCCTTCTCTGCCGCGTTGGAATTGGGAACAAGGGTCGAGTACGCATACACTCCACGGATTTCAAGTATCAGGCGGGCCATAACAAATTGGCGACGCAGTTTTTTACTACAATGGCTGACGTGTACACTGACTTGAAGCAAATGTTGCAGCAGTAGCTGACGTTGATGGAGACTCTGACTGTCAAGCTATCCAATTCATCCGTGAGCCAATCAAGCGCGGCTAGTGGTTCACATTCTGTCGCTCACACTGCCAGCAGCCTCACTTAATTCTTGTATGACCCGCAGGCACATATCACTTTCGATTTCTGGTACAAACGATACGAGGACTTGTTCTATGTCGACCTGGCTGCCCAGGACGATGCACGGAAGGTTCGACTTCTATTTCGCAAACTGGGTCCAGCTGAACATCAGCGTTATGCCAAGTTCATCCTCCTCAAGAATCCCTGAGAGTAACTTTCAAGGACGCGGTTCAGACGTTGTCACAGATTTTTTGGTGAGCAATCATCCCCTTTTCAGCGCTCGATTTCAGTGCTTGCAACTGTGCTAACGAGATTCCGATGATTTCATCAGGTATGCGGGCATTGTCAATCCTAAGTTTGGGCGTTTCCAACTCGGTTCTCTCACTGAAGACCAGTTTAAATGCCTTATATTTATCTGCGACCTTCAGTCCCCCACGGATGCTGATATCCGCACACGTCTCCTGTCCAAAGTGCAGCAGAACAACTCTAACACACTCCAAGAGCTGGCAGCAGAGTGCCAAACGCTGATCAACCTCAAGCACAACTCTGCAATGATTCAGAAGCTTGCCTCATCTTTCTCAGTCCGTACGGTCACATCGACCAAATCGCATCCTGTTACACGGCCCAAGGAAGAGGCTAAGGCGAGCTCTCCGCAATCTCCTTGTCGGCACTGCGGCGCGTGGCATTTCCACCGGGATTGCACTTTCCGCCAGCATTGCTGTCAAAGCTGTACTCAGATGGGACACCGTGAGGGGTTCTGCAAATCGAAACCAGTTTCTGGATGCAAGCCAGCCCCCGCCACCTCTCGTTCCAGGCACCGTTCCGGCCGAAACGCAAGTCCAAGTACCAGTCCGTTGGTAATTCCCTCAGTCTCTTAGCTGGTTTCCAGCTCAATGCGCCTGGCCGTAGAAAATTTGTTGACGTTCTGCTCAATAGCCATGCAGGTCGTCTACAATTGGACTCGGCCTCAGATATCACTATCATCTCTGAGAGACTCTGGCAGTCCCTCGGCAGCCCCACGATGCAGCTGACTTCCCAGTCCGCCACAAGCGCGTGTGGTGGTCTCCTTCAGCTAATTGGGCAACTGCAATGCTGTGTGTCGTTCCGCGGTAAAAGCATCACTGCGATCTGCTACATCACCAAGTCTGATCTAAACCTACTTGGTCTCGACTGGATTGAACAACTTGGTTTGGCCGATATGCCGCTCCGCGTTGTTTGCAGTCAGGTGCAGATTCCCGCTGTGCTTGCCGACCAAGCCAAGGACATTCTCCATCAGTTTGTCTCAGTGTTCCAAGACGGCCCGGGTCGTTGCACATACACTCAATCCGTGCCACATCTGACTCCTGGAAGTCAACCAGTTTTCCGTCCAAAGCGACCAGTCCCATATGCAGCCCTACCACTTGTCGAGGCTGAATTGAAGCGTCTAGAGGAATTGGGAGTTCTGGTTACTGTGTCCTACTCCTCCTGGGCCGCTCCAATCGTTGTGGTTAAGAAGCCCAATGGCTCGACCCGCATTTGTGCTGACTTCTCCACCGGTCTCAATGCCGCACTGACACCGAACTGCTATCCATTAAGGGTTCCGGCTGATCTTTTCACCCTGCTGAATGGCGGCACTTACTTTGCCAAGTTGGATCTCGCTGATGCGTATCTGCAGATCGAGGTCGCCCCTGAGTCGCGCGAATTGTTGGCCATCAGTACCCACCGCGCTCTGTTCCAATACACCAGGCTGCCCTTTGGTGTCAAGACCGCCCCGGCCCCATTCCAACAAACGATGAACGCAATGCTCTCCGGCATCCCTGGCACAGCTGGACGACATCATCATCGTGGGTCGCTCCCCTGCCGAGCTGCAAGACCGAGTGTGCGCAGTACTCGAAGGCGTGCAGGAATATGGCTTTCGCCTACTGGCCGACAAGTGCCAATTCTTCCTCGACTCCATCAAGTACCCCGGATTCGTTTTTGACGTCACTGGTCGCCATCCAGATCCTGAAAACATTCGGGCCATCCAACGGATGCCTGCAACCAAGAATGTGTTGCATTTTCGTTCGTATCTTGGCTTGATCAGCTACTATAGCGCCTTCCTACCATCGCTGAATGACGTACGGGCCCCGCCCAACCGTCTGCTGAGAAGGCTGCTCCCTAGCACTGGTCCTCCGACTGTGAAGAGCCCTTTGCCCAACCAAAGCCGCTGCTGAGTTCGGATATGCTGCTCACGCACAACGACCCGAGGCTGCCGATCGTTGTTGCTGCAGATGATTCCAACCACGGAGTTGGCGATGTCATCTCACATACTTTCCCTCACGGTTCTGAAAAGGCGATCATGCATGCATCTCGCACGCTAATTCCTGCGGGGAAGAACTACGGGCAGATCGAGAAAGAAGCTCTAGTCCTCGTGTTTGTCGTCAAGACGGTCCAAGAACTGTTGTACGGTCGTAACTTCACGTTGTTGACGGGTCACAAACCATTGCTGTCAATCTTCGGTTCGAAAAAAGGCATTTCCGTCTATTCAGCTAGCCGACTTCAGCGATGGGCAACCATCCATGTTAGCTACGATTTCGACATTCGTTACTGCCGCACTACAGACTTTGGTCAGGCTGACGCCCTTTCTCGCCTCATCGGCAATAAGCAGGAACCGAAGGAAGACACCGTGATTGCCGCTATTGCGATTGAGGACGATGTGCGCCGTCAGCTATCAGACGCCATACGAGGTATCCCTGTCACTGCCGCGGACATCCGACATTCTACTGAACAGGATCCTGTCCTCCGTCAGGCCATCACTTACGTGCAGACCTACTGGTCAACCACTGCTCTCGCTGGCGATCTTCGCCAGCTCTTCCTCCGCCGAGTATCGCTATCTGTGGTTGACTCCTGCCTCATGTTTGTGGACAGTGTGGTGATCCCATCCTCCTTCTGGCCCACTGTACTACGCCAGTTCCATACGGCTTATCCTGGCATTAGCCGAATGAAGTCAACTGCTCGCAAATTTGCTTGCTGGCCGGGTATCGACGGCGATATCGACGACCTGGTTCGACGCTGTTCTTGATGTCAGCAAGCTGCCAAGATGCCGCCTTGTCAACCGCCAATGCCCTGACAACCACCAGAGAGGCCTTGGTCACGCGTGAATATCGACTTCGCTGGCCCATTTAACGGAGTCTCTTACCTCATTTTGATTGATGCCTACTCGAAGTGGCCCGAGATTGCTCCGCTGAATCCAGCGAACTCATCTGCCGCTATCGCCTTCCTACGACGCATATTTAGCCAGCGTGGCTTACCGGAAGTGCTCGTTTCAGATAATGGCTCTCAGATTACTTCGTCGACGTTTGAGGATTTCTGCCGCCAACACAACATCCAGCATCTTCGCTGGCCGCCGTACCGTCGTCAGTCTAACGGTCAGGCGGAGAGTTTTGTCAACACTTTTAAGAGTGCCTATTACCCACAGCGTTCTCGAACTTTATTTTTTCTGTTTCCATCTGTTACTTCGTCTGCTGCCGCCGTCGCTGCCCGTCTCTTACTGCGGAGTGTCCCGCTGGATTGGGTTTAAACACAAACTGATTGGTCCAGAAGGTACTCTGGGATTCATAAGCTGCGCATTTTTAAATAACACTTAGACAAGTCTCGAGCTCCAATGAAGCACTATAACAATCGGGCGTATTCGAAAGATCAAAATACAGGGGGGGTTTGAGATGTGATTACTCTTCTCCCAAGGTTTCACTGAAAAAGGTTTTCAGTTATTTTACGGACCTTCCTCCAAACTCTGCAAAACAAGTAAACAGTGGAAGAGCACAAACGAACGGTAATCTTGAGAGACGAGATACTAACGATTACACCTTTCCTTTTTAATTTTAACGGCGCCGTATTCAAATTCGCGTAGGTACCGTGACCGTCCATGACTGTCACTAGGTCATATATGTATTTCCAATTATCTAGGGTTTAATCAAGCAAAATGAGGTCAAGTCTGTTTAAAATTTCGTCAAGTTCATAGAAGAGCACCCTGAAAAAAGCAACCACAGCAGTTAGGGAGAATTCGAATAAATTTTAACTTAGAATTGAATCTCGTAAGGTACCTCAACAATCAGAAGAAAAGGTTGAGGATAAAAATCACAACCGTCACGATCGCGTAGAAATCTAGTGGAACTTCGTCGCCAGCAAAAGGTAACAGAAGTCGGGAACGTTCATACAGAGAGGGAATAAAGATTTGGCCAGACTCTATCGTTTCGCTGCTATGTGGGAGGGAACAGCGGGCCTCTGAGGGAGAGTACCACGACAATCCAAGATCCTCCTGTTGAGTGTCCGTTTGTGGCTAGCCAATGGCATGTAGTAGGAGAAGTTGGCAGGCTTAAGGGAGGGGTAGAACCCATTCTGATTCATTATAAAACGTCCTGGTTGGAAGTTGGATCTTGCAGCGTGGGTCGATTTGGCAGTCACCGGACCTGTGTCACCAGGTCCTGCTGCACACCTAAATTGTGGACTTCGGCTACCACGGTTAGCCTGGTGTCTACAGCCCATATCGTTCCGTGACTGGGGCACTCTCAATGGTGTGTGCTGGCTCACCTTCTGTGGCCGGTGCAAGGAGTCATGGATAACACCATCACGGGTCTGAAGGTTGTACATCGAGCTGCTATGCCTTTCCGCATCTATCGCCACATTTAGTGGTTTTTGGTAGAACTGCGAAAAATAGGAAATAAAAATGTTCGAGTAGCAAAAATATAGTCCCTTATGCACATGAATATCAACGGTAAAATATTTTTATAGGCAAATTGCTATATAGTAAGACCTTGACTGTGAACTGTGACTAAGCGTGGCACTTGGTCGGTGATACGCTTCGACCCACTTTCCAGTAACAAACCAGCAGGCTAAATGCTGGCTCATCACGCTGCGACGGCAACTGCATCCAAGACCTTTACTCATTAAGTGACAGACTCAGACAGTCGACCGGCAAAAAGGAGAGAGGAGAGTAAGGCCGAAACTTCGAGCCACACCCTCACGACACATCAACGCATTTTAACTAAAATAACTTCGATCCGCTGAGTCCTGTCACAGCGCGCTAAGATACGTAACTCAGAAGGATGAAAATGACGGGAAAACCCAATCCTCATAGTGATTATTTAGGGGTGACTATGAGACCTACAGCCAGGCTAGAACGGCGCATTCTTAATGTTGCCCTACGACATTCTCATCCATATAAGATCTGATTCTCCCTTAATGTGACCTGGTACATGGTATGAAAACCAAGTCACGTGTGACACGCGTGGACAAATTGTTTATTTTTTTCAGTCACTGCGCCAGATCCCACGTCCGGTCGTTTTGCCACTGTCTTGTCTTCAGAGCGAGGTAAGTGAGCGATGAGGGCGTGCAATAAATGCTGTATAAGGCTGTCTGACTATAACCCAATTCACGCGCGAGTTGCCAGTGTTGCGTCCACTGTAAATCACGCGGTGGTCCTCATCACTTGCGAGTGTCTATCCATCGTACAGGAATTTTCCACACAAAGTGTACTCTAGAAACATAACGGACTATCTGTGTCGGTAGCGAAAGTTGCGTCACTGTCAGTGTTCAAAAAGGATCCATTAAATCCGTATATACTCACTGTTCCAAAGGGTTACCCACTACCAAAATGCTACTGAAGTGTTTTCGCCGACGTCCACATCGAGAATGCACTTGCATATACATATATATGTGCAGCTGAGGTGTGCCCACTACTGAGTCCACGTGAAGGCTGTAGTAGGTCGCTTCACTTGTTTCTTGCAGGTGTTAGCTGCGCCTAGTGTTCATTAACTAGAACCATACTCTCACATGGGGATCCCTGAAGGTAGTCTCTGCCTAGCGGCCACAACCGGTAAAAGCCTCGACAGGAGAACAAAACCGCGCGATGGTATCCGTGTTGAGTGTCCCCACACCCGGCAACCCAGTTTCGTTTCCCATCTCACATCTTCGTCCTCCTTCCTTGAACAAGGCCAACTGGAGGAGGTGGGTGGCGGCTATACATTCTTCCGGAACCACGCCAAAAGGCAGAGTTAGCGATACCGCCTTCGTCTTTTTCAGTCAGAACGACGTCGCAGAATCACTGTCCTGACTGCCGCAGGACATCAACAAACAAAGCTATCTGCGACGTCGATGACTGAGAGGATAACCGCCTGGACACCTCCAAGATAAGGCTTTGTCTGTAATTACGCAGGGGGCCACAAAATAAGCGACCGCCATGTAAGCTGAATATTGTTCTGTTAGGTTGCTTGCGCACCGTTTGCATTTCAGCGGTCGGTTACCTCAGAAACTGGAAGACCTGCCAGCACAGGATTACAACGTCACCGTGGAGACTCGGTGATGTCAACTGCAGAGCGCCATCCACTCGACTGCTCTGGACGTCGCCGGTTGTGCACGTCGCCAACATCAGGACTGGCTCGGCGACAATGCTGCCGACACCATCGACCTGCTCGCCGAAGAGAACAGGATATCCAGAGCCTACATCGACCGTTGCAAACAAAACTGACTTCTGCCAATGTCGCCGTCTTGCGCAGCAAGGACCGCGAAAAATGCGGGACGCCCAGATGACTCGCGAGGCCGAGGAGAACCAGGGATACGGCAACCGTAACAAAACAAAGAATGTCTTCGCTGTGATCGAGACGATCTACGGCCTCCTTACCAAAGGAATCACATCACTTCTCATCTCTAGTAGATCCACGCTCCTGACGAAGAAGTTGCAGATTCTGAAGTGCTGGGCCGAGCACTTCAAAAGCGCCCTAAACCAACCCTCTAAAATCTCCGACGCCGAAGTCGACATACTTTCTTAAATGGAAACGGATGTCGACATGAATCTCTCGTCGTCTATTTCAGAAACAATCTGAACTAGCCAGAGCAAAAGCACCAGGTTTCGGCGCGATTCTGGCCGAGGTCTACAAGCGCGGCGACTCTCAATTGAAGGAATAACTCACGGCGCTATTCCAAGAGATGTGGCGCTGTGAACAGTTGTCTCAGGACTCCAAGGACGCAAATATCGTCCATCTTTACAAATGGAAAGGAAACCGGAAACTCTATGACGATAACGGAGGAAATTCGCCGATCAACATCGCCGGGAGTATCTTCGAAGGTACCCTCCTTAGCAGCCTCATCGGTCCTCTAGGACAAGGAATTCTGCCGGAAAGTCAGTGTGGATTTTAACGACACCGCGCAATCATTGCTATTTGGAATAAACTACCCATGAGTGTGGAAAAGCTGCGAAATTATCCTTTATTTAAGAGAACTATTACTCGATTTTTGCATTCAGAAAAGCTTCCGCAAATTTTGGGTGCTGAATCCACTGATCGACTCTACCGTAACGATGGCGTTTGTGGTCTCTAAACACTATGGCCGGTCTCACCAGCTGTTCCTCAACGCCTCTACTTTGAGTATCCCCAACTTCATGAAAGGAATTGACGTCCGATAATCTCCGATACCGTGCAACCCTCCCCCCATCTTGACGGTCGAAAGTTAACCACCAGCAGTTTTTTCTCCTGAACCATCCAAACCATAAAATTCACCATCAACTACATTTTTATTCCTTCACTCCAGGAGTTTTTTTCACTGCTGGTCGGATTTGCGTTTAATCGCTTCCCTTGACAATGCCTGTAAACTGGCATTTAATAAATTATTATGATTATGATTATTATTATTATTATTGTCATGATATTTGCCACTAGTCAGTTACAAAAATGTCAGAGGCTGCGGATTCACTCCTACACTAACTTCATGGACCTGGTGAACGCCTTCGACACGGTGAATCGCAAAGAGTTGTGGAAATCATGCAGAAGTTCGGCTGTACGACGGGATAATGGCGTGCGTCAAGGACGACGATGCAATCCCCGAGGCATTCACAGTGAGCAGTGGAGTGAATCAGGGGTGCGTACTCGCCCCCCTTTTCAGCTTCATGTCTTCTGCCATGCTGGTGGACGTCTATCATGATGTGCGCCCCGGAATCGGCATCACCTGCATGACCGTCGGACATCTTCTCGACGGCCGGCGAATGCAGGTCTCAACGCGTCTCTTGATGGCTACTATCCACGATCTGCTCTTCGCCGACGACTGTGCACTGAAATCCACGACCGAAGTAGACATTCAACGGAGCACGATTCTCTTCGCCTCTGGCTGCGCCCACTTTGGCCTGACTTATCAAAATGGACAGGACGGTGATCATGCACTAACCGCCAGAGAACGCTGCATACAATGTCCCACGCACCCATGTCAACGGCACCGAACTGAAGACCGTAGACAACTTCACCTGCTTAGGCATCAGAGTCTCACGTTGCATCAGAATAGACGACGAAGTGGCCCACCCAGTCTTGAAAGACATCGAAACTTTCGACCGGCCGCAAAACTTCGTGGTAAATCGCCACGGCCTTCACTTCAACACAAAACTGAATATGTAAAAGCTATCGCTTTACCGACGCTGCAGTATGGAGCAGGGACCTGGACTGTTTATGCGAAACAAACGCGGAAGTTCAATCGATCCCACCCGAGTTGGCCCCGACGGATACTCAAGTTGAGGTGGCAGGATAGGATTGTTGACAGGGAAGTCCTCAACGTCCACGTCATGCTGAGGTAATCGCAATCAAGTCGGAGCAGTCATCCCGTGAGGATGAAAGATACCCGTCTATCAAAACAAATATTTTATAGAAACTGTGCCACTGATGCCTGCCGACAAGGAGGCCCAGCTAGTTGCTACAAGGAAACCTCGAAGGACTCCTTGAAGCGTCCACATATAAACTCGAAGACATGAAAAAGTCTCGCACAAAACTGGACAGACAGAAGAAATGCAATGAAGACTGAAGCAGTAATCTGCGAAGTAAAATGAATCACCGCTGCTAAAATCAAAAGGTAGACCCGCAAGTAACAAGTGCCTCGGCACCATAATGCCAACAGCCAGCCGTTTCTAACATGCATGCGCTGTCAACGCATAGTCCGCGCGCGAATCGGCATTGTTAAACGTCTTCGGAAACAATGCAAGAACGACCTGGCTAAGTCAACCTCTCCTCCCACGAACACTTCCTACTGTTCCCCCCTGCCTCAAATCCTACGACGACCACCACCCCCGTCACCGGTGATCACACTGCTGATGTCCCGTCGTCATCGATCGCCAGCATCTTCCGCCCTGCCCTAACCCCTGAACCGATCACAGCGACCAGCTCCACCAACATCATGACCTCTCGCACTCGCCCAACCAACGAGACGATATCCGAGGTTCCGTTATCTACTACAATCACCACCAACACTCCCACCTCCGGCGATGCGGACTCGGTTACGACCTGTCCTCATCGCGATCGTACATTCGCATCACGCATAGGTCTAGTCAGCCACCTGCGAATCCATCGCACGAAAAGTGGCCAACCAGTGTCTGGAGCATCAAAATGTGCTCACCACCTGAGCTGTCCACACTGCATGCGCACACTTATTTATCGCATTGTCTTTTCGGTCCCATGCGACCCAAGAAAGCGGAATTCACCACAGTATTGACACACCAACACACCTTGCACACCCACCATGCTCAGCGTAATAAACACCTCGTCGCCCAGCGTGCCCACTACTACTACTACTACTACTAACGCCGCCGCCGCCGCCACCACCGCTGCCAAAACAGTCTGCAGCTCCCGACAAATCCTTCTCACACTTTCATCGTACGCCGCCCGGTGGAGCAGCAGCATACACCACACTTAAACGCCTCGAACATTCAGCCACCGCATGGGCCTAGTAAGTAATATGAGCATTCAGAAAACCTGCGGTAAATCATCGCAGCTACGAAATCATACAGTCCCCATCAACACATGCATCGCGCATATATCCCCCTAAAATCACACATCACCAGCACCTCGCATGCAAGTGGGCTGTGTGCTCTTGGGCTCCTTTCTCCGTGTGGCTCAACCGCTGCTAATGAGATTGTGTGTGAAATCCTAGTGTGTGGGTTTAAGGGGCCAGGTCTTGCACGTGGCATGGGCAGAAAGGGCCACTAGCTATGCCAGTCATTGCGCCCATTCCCGACACCATACATCGGACCGGCTCGGACAGTGGCTGGAGCCTGCAGACCGGAAAGGAGAATGAGGTCGACGACTCAGCGCACTTTCCTCACGATAAACACCCTGACACGCTTAAGGCTATCACAGGGCGCTAAGAGCCGTGTTTTGGAAGGTTGCCAACTGACGAGGTAACTCTAATCTCGCAGTCGGCCCAATGTATGTTTGTGTGGAGTGGTCAACGGGTAGATATGGGGTCAGGCTGAAATGGCTCCTTCTCATTGTGGCCTCTATGGCCCTCCCACTTTGTTGAATACGAGCCGGGTGTGGAAGCACGCCTAGGGGCGGATCCGGCCACACAAGCCACCTGCGCCCTCTGTCGCCTCCGGTCTTCTTGGCTATGTCTTGACATCGCGCCCAAGTGGGGAGAAGGGAAGAGCTGAGTAAATGCTGAGCAAGTCTACCATCACCATAACTAGTTGATGCCCGAGTCACCGTACCTGCTCTCACCCTACTGTGGACCACACAGTGGACATCGTCGCTCACAGCGGCCAAAGTGTCATGGGTACAGATGGTTTGCTAGCGACTGAATTGCATTTAATTATGTTTTCATGGGCACTACCCATTGCATACGAGAAACAACAAATTTATTGAAATGTTCCAAGCGACACGCCCTGATCACAGGATCACAGCAATGTTATGCAGTTTTGGCCAAGCAGTGGGTTAATTAATACATTTCCAGGTGGCAGCCACAATATCGGCCTTCTGCAATGCGTCAGCTTTGACGAATAAGCACGCAGAAGCAATACTTTCGAATGAAGCCGTACATATCAAAACAGATGTCTAGATAAAGGTCACAAACCATTGTAGTATAATGGTATGGCAAACGTTGTCCGCCGTCGGCTTAGTTCCAAAAGAGTAAGTTGGTATCTCAGGGCTGGATAGAAATCTTTTCCTTCGAAGCTAGGGCCTAGTATTAACTATCTTACTTTTAAACCGAACCATATCATAGTTGTCCGTTGAACCACAGCTTAACTGAGTTTTTAGACGACCGGAGCTCTATGGTAGGACTTAACGAGGGTAAGTATCACTGACAGGAGCAATATCCTAGCCATAAACTACACCAAAACTGGTAAAAAGGCGATGAAAGGGAACTGTGTGTAAGGGATTTACAATAGTAAAAGTTAAGCTGCATCTGCCTCACTGAATACGATCTAACTTATCAAGATTATAAGGCTGAACTAACATTTTCCTCCCGCATAAACCCATTTCTCAGGAAATGTTTATTAGAAAATACGCTTTTTAAATCGCCATTGATAATAGGTCGCCGCGGGTCAAGTTAAACAGTTTGAACGTCATTTGAAACTTGGTAACCTGGCGTGTCAGTCTACAGTATCTTAAAACCTTCAGCAAAACTGGCAAGAAATACTTAACTTTGTAACTAATGTATGGAACATTCGTAAGGAGAATATTCAAAATTAGGAAATTACCGAATAATATGATAAGGATTAAATTTGCGGAAGCCAAGAAAATACTCGCAAGGAAAGCTGGAACGATTTCTCCGGTTACATGAGCGATATCAACGATAGAGATGCGCATACCATTTGACTGCACACCCATGGACAACACGGCAATCAAGAGCAATATTAGGAAATCTCCTGCCAGGATTCCCTCTAATGCTAAATTTGGAGTTTAAAATCTTTTAAGGGTGGTATCGCACCATTACTAGCTGTCAATAATTCTGTTCACTTGCCTATTTTGCTTAAACATAACATAGGTATTATGGCAGATTTCAAATAATTCACTGTGACCTAGCTGTAAAAAACTCCGTGCCTTGGTGGGATCCAAACCTTCAACAGCAAGGGGAGGCTTTAGTACAGCCAACGCTCTAACTATCTGAGCTACGAGGCCACACTGGACGACGCGAGTTTATTCACATTTTGATCAAGTATACCCACCATAACACCTATGAATTACGTGAGTCTGGTAGTCATCTGGTGGATTGTAGATGTATTACTTAGAAAATCCTGCCTGGACAGTCAGCTTACTGTATCAGCTTTGGTAGTACCAGAGGTTGCAATAAATTGGGCGGGTAAGCTTAACCCAAGTGTGATTAAACTCGCGTCTTTCGGTGGGGCCTCGTAGCTCAGATGGTTAGAGTGTTGGCTGTACTTAAGCCTCCCCTTGTTGTCTTGGGTTCGAATCCCACAGAGACACCGGGTTTTTCACAATTGGGTCAAAGAGAATTAAACATTACAGTTAAAACGTGAAAGGCTATTATGTTTGCAAAGGAGCAAGGAATGGTTCCCAAGAGTAATGCTGGGTTGGGAAAGCGCAAGTGTGAACTGCATCAGAAAGAAAGGTAAAACCTGAGAATTGGAAGCAGCTCGGAGATACGGTGCGTAGGCTGCGACTTCGCGTTTGCGATGAACACTACTCACGAAAGCGTAGGGGGCCTCTTCGTCTGTCAGCTTTGGTATCGCGGATGAAGCAGTCGACCCAGTCGGAAAATTGTTAAAAAGCGGAGACCTATTGGCGTTTGAGGCGAGCTTTGTAAAATCATTCTCACTATCTAAATTGGTCGGATGGGTATCTTTGTCCCATCTCTCTGGATTTTGATAGCCATTGACCTAATTGGGAAGGAAGTCAAAACGAGTTTTCAGTGTAAAAACTGATAGGGAAAGCATGTATAGTGGTTTTGCTTGTTTTGACCATTTTTAGTGTCACGAGCTCTTGCGTATTTTCGTGACAGTTTATTTATTCAAAGGGTTGGTCCCTCGGATTTGACCTTTCAACCGCTGACATTGCCTTAAAGTATCTGACCTGGACGATGGACAGTACGATATTTGGTTAGATTGCGGTCCGCCATTACGAAACACACGAAAGACGTCAGTACGCAGAGAAAGGATTTATGAGGTTTGCAGATAATGGTGACTCGCTTATGTCTGACGGCACTATTAAAATAAGCACACTATCATTTAGATGGCTAAATAACTACTACGGATGTAGTAGTTGCTAAGACACCTCGGCAACAAAGAAGAAGGGGATCGCGATAGTAATTTTAATTCACATGCCATTGTAAAACATTCCCCCTTGTCTTTATGGATATTTCTTTCATGCGTCATTGCTGGTCACTTTGCAAATTCCCGCGAGACGTCTTAATTGAACCCAAATGCACAGGGACGAGCATGTCCCGTAAACTAATCAGTGAAGGCTCATCCTACAGTATTGCATTTTCTAGATCGCAACCGATAGGATAGCGGGCTCGTGAACCAATGATAGAGACTTGGACTAAAGAATCAGCAATCAATAAATCCGGATTCGGTCCTGAGACTTCGAAAATCTGCGGGTGGTTGTGACTACCTGGGGAAGTCTGATAAGTCAGAAACGGTCATTTCGGTCTCTGCCGACCCCACTTTCCACATCCATACCCAAACATACAGGCGGAGGGCCCTGACATTTGAACGTCGCAGGTCATAGTTTTTAAATCAAAAGTCTACTACCCGAGCCGCAGACTACGTTTGGTCGGCTATGATCGGGAGCATTGAAAGCGCCTTAACGGTGGAGGTGTGATTCCCAGGCAAAATGTCACATTGGAAAACACTCACCGGAAGAGATTTATTTGTGTATTGACCCTTCGGAAGAGGAATTTGGTTAAGCAGCCTCTAACAGGACAATCCTATGTACAGCTCTACGGTTGAGACTCACGGTTTGCATGCACATTGTAGCTGACGCGTAGAATGGAGATAACAGAGATAAATCGCGACGAAACTGGAGTCTGTGTCGCACCCACCGCCGATACTGATGATCAACGCATCTGGCTTAATGTGGACACGTCACGGTGGGAGCTGTGCACAGAACCATCTGGTGTCTGGGAACTGCCAGTTAAATTCACTGCTCATACTCGATACACAAATGCAATACTACTGATGGACGCTCCTGCTGAGTAAAAGTCCTAGAAGCGTGCCATCCACCCGTACATTTTTTATTGCGGAATAAAACACAGGCGTAACCCCTCGTCTTGGAACTCCGGTTTTGTAGGCGATTGCATAAGGACGAGCCAGAGGTAATCGAAGAGAAATATCGAAAAAAGGGGAAACTGAAATTTCCAGGTCAGGACGACGTGCAATATCACAAAGCGATACCAAAGCCTACGTTTTGCTATATCGAATTATACACCTGGGGTCTGTGTGTCATTAAGCATTCAATTTGAATGCTTCTTACCGCATGAGAGGATCCGAAGAAACCAGTGAGTTTATCCCCCTCCCAAATCTCGCGTAACTAGTAGACGCTAAAAAACATTGGCAAGGAATCGCACGGTTTGTATAATTAATTATCTAAACAACACAAGCCTTCTGACGGCAGACCAGGGTAAGTGTGGAACTTACTCAACCAGAAACGGTTTGTCGCGGGACATTCGAGCCACCCCCTCAAACTAGAATCAGAAATATATGAACCATACACCTTCGTTTTCCATTAACTCCCGACTTGCGGAGTAAATTCGTTAACATTCGGAACTTTAGGATGAACCTGCTGAACTACATGCGTGACCTACTTTTAAAGTTGTCTCCGTCACCAGTTCACAGTTCACTATGACGAAACAACAGCCATGAACACCTAACCAAAAACAGTGCGTTGGGCAATAAACGTACTTGAGACTCAGTCTCGGAGACAAACTTTGAGATGTTAATGTTTGAACAAGATATAGAACCTCGCAGATACTGCTAATACATGCCGAAATCTTCTCTGAACATATTTAATGAACAGATAAACGCAATATTCCCTACTTCATTTCTAGACGGTGGTCACCTCTATAGAAGACATCGTCCTCGTGGAAGAAACATGTCACGCGCTAAGCTCTTTCGCTGAAACTTGAGATGATTGGCCTGTATGTTGAGACTTCTGCAATCATTTAAATAGAGTAAATTTCAGATAAATGCTCAACAAATTACTTTTCCCAGAGGTTAGGAGGAGAAACAGATGGTGTATTCGTATACGAGTCGAATTTACCTATTAGAGTTAACGTTCTACTTGAGTCTACTAAGGCTGAAATGCTACTTTTCATTTCAAACAGATAATTAAGTGGTCTAACGGTCGCAAGTTCAGTCAAGTAGCCAGGAACAGGTCACCCTTATCAGCCAGCCGTGAGAACTGGCGAGCCCGACAGGTCAAGGCCTGACTGTACGGTGGCGGAGGAAGACAGCAACAGGTTTGAAGCAGGTCGAAAAATTGGTTCTAGTGGAAAATATTGCGTCAGATGAGTAGTACTCATCATTTCCTAGTACACGACTGCATTGCCGTGAAAAACGTCACTTGGAGGTACTGTCCTACTGAACCAGCGTAAAAACCAACAACCCAGGTCTATCATCAGAAAACAGAAAGGACGGTCGTGCCAACATCTGCGACCACGCGTGCGATACATCAAAATTACCAACGACGAGGAGAATTGACAGACACCAGAGATCCTCCCAAAAGACGTAAAAGAGAATGAAGGGCTCACAGGTAATGGCCTGCCATTGGAACTGGCAGAGGAATGCTGAAAGACTGAGCAAAGTAAATTTCAAAGCGACGGATGGTTGCTTATCTCGGTGGAAAATGGAACGCCGTATAAATAAAAGGCGCACGGCGGGATGGATGGCGTAATCCTAAATACTAACCAGTATGAATTAATGAAGTTTCGAGAATTATTGCAAAATTTTGAAGTTGATTACATCGATGTTGCAGATGAAGCAAGATGATTCTTTTATCTGGCAATATTTATCAGCAGTTTTTTCTCCTTGGTACAGCATCGTTAGTGCAACTAATGGCCAGTCCGAAGATATCACAAATGACATCCCCAAAACAGCTGAGGAAGACCTGCAATGTTTCTTAATTGTCTGCGAAAATAGAAGCGGCAAAACACTTCTCGACCGTTCAGACTAATGTGTACTTAGAATTTTCGAACTGAAGTCATCGTATGCCATTGATAATGAAGTAGTTGTGGATTTTTATCTATGACACACCAAAGGTCATGACGAGAATTCATCTTCCTTGTCAAGAGAATCTTAATACTTGGGAGACCGGACGCACTCAGCAAGTCGTAACAAGCCTCTCAATGTTGCCAGAAAATCGAAAATGCAGTAAGGATGATAGCCCCACATCAAGCAATTAATGACGATGCGGAGAACGTTATGTTCGGATAACGATAACAGTTATTACAAGGCGACACGACGACGGCTCTTTTGGCGAATTAGATATACGCGGGTGTTTTGTTCGGCAGCAGTCTCTGAAGAAAATTCAATTTATACCACGCAGTCTTCCCAAAGTAAAAGTGAGCGAAGCATAATACCGTAGAATTAAAATTATTTTCAGCGAAAATCACTAATAATTCAATCGTTTAAATAAATTTGAGTTTTTCGGCAAGGATGCGATGAGGACTTGCCATGGGCAGTGAATTTATTTACTAATTTGTTTTTTCTCCCAAAACCACAATTATGACTCACTTGTTGTGTGAACAAGACAGACCTCTTCCTAACCGGCAACACAGTTTCTAATTCAGTGTTGTCAAGATAAACCGTCGCATAACCGCCAACTCCATGGGAACTCTCTTGTTCGGGAAAGCCTTTTGAGGAAACTGGCTTGCCGTTGGGAACTTCACTAGTGCGGTCGATTTGTACATCGCCGTTCACCGAGCGCTGTTGAGCAAACGTGGGTACGAGAAATCGCTGTTTGGCCGAGAGCGTAGGACAAGTGCGATTGGCGTACACAGACAAGTATGAATTTGCAGAGACACTGTCGGGTAATTGCACAGGTGTTGATTGTTTCTTGGAGGCCAGACGATGCGCGGCCGCAACCGACTCCTTTGAACTCAATCCAGATCCCATCTAGGAAGATTTATTGTAAAATATGCGGATAGATCAACAATCTCCTTGCTAGCATTTTATGATAAACGTCTGTAGGACAACGAAAATATACTAGTAAAGTAAACAGACGCGACTCGTGACAGCATTATCTCCCAAGTCTTGGTCCACTTAACAATTCGATGGAGATACTCGTTGGATAATCAACTCCAACTTATATTCAGAATTTGTAAAATAAGGAAGGAACGAAGAAATTGCATGCGTTTCGCCACACAAAAGAGAAGGTTTATGTTGTTTTAATGACGATTCACTGCTAAAATAACATGCCGTTGCACAGTTGGAATAAAATTCTTAAATTAACCATTAGCACAGACCTGAAGGGTTGATAATGCCGGGAAATTGGCAGAGTACACAGAATTCATTTATTTTCGGGGAGAAATATCAGGTCAAACTTTCAAAAACCCTTTAATATTTTTACCAAAATCGAAGTCGTAAGAAAGTGTTGCTTAGGTGGGCAATCAAAAACGTTTGCTACATTGGCCGAGTCTTGTTTTACATACGAATACTTCGCCTTATATGAGACCGATTTGTTCTTAGGATTATATGCCGCTCGATTTGTCAGATTGAATTAATGGAACCTCAGGGGTAGCCGTTTGTTGCGCGTGATTTTAGGGAATGTTTGAGCTTGAATCAACTGGCTGCTGGAGTTTTGTTCTAAGTTTCTCTTTTTTGGTAGGATGGGGGAAAAGGGTCATATGCGTCGGTTTTCTAAAACCCTTCTACCACTTGTGGCATATTCGTCTGGCGGCAGACGAGGACGGCAAGAAGTGGCGTCCGGCCAAAGTTTTCTCACTTATTTAACAGTTTTTCAGAAGTCACCGAGTTGGCTTTGTTTTAAGAATGTTAATCATGTCCTTGTCAAGTAAGTTCTAAATAAGTCGTGCGAAACTTCGCTTTGGTACGGCCTAAACACAGCCTTCTCAAGATTTGGAGGACAACCGTAATCAAAAAGTTCAAGGAAGTCAACAGGTCATTTATCCCTTGCTGCTGATGTTTACTTTGTAGACGTGAATAAAGTCGCGGTATCAAATGACACTAGCTTCTGGACTGACTCCATTCTAATTTCACTGAATCTGTTTAGAAGGAGCATACTTAAAGTGATCGCTATGAACCAAGCCAATGCCAGGGATTTCATTTTTCAGAATAGATGACTCACTGAAAATGTAAAAACTTTCCTAAGTCCCAACACCTTTAATTTCAACCCACTGATTTCTTCGTATCAGTTCTACTTTAATTTGTTTCCGTTGTGCCCATTTAGGTAGTCAAGGAAATGTTTTCACAATCTGTCATCCTGCGTTTCATAGCCTAGCAATTCTTATTTTACAGTAATGTAGCTCTGTTTGTAGTGCGGATTACTCTTCTCAGAATCGTCTGAAAATCTTTTATAAAGGCCATCGTTGACATTCCTGGTTAATATATTCCACTTAATAGGCTTACCTTTACAAAGTGTTTAAAGCATCGAATGCTGCGAAGTTAACCCTCAAAGGATGGATGGGTATATATTTCCACAGTAGAACTAACTTCCTCTAAAATAACAATTACATGATGCGGTTCAGTGAAGAATAGTTTTGCTCGGTCTCAGAGGTCAAAGGTGGGCTTATCCATCTACATCCCGTCACACCAACTCTAGGCTTGAGGACCGCGCGCAACATTTACCATGTCATTATACCGCTACGGTTTGTGACCTTCGCCCAAGTAGCCGGGTCGTCAAATTGGGTCGCGCTTGAAGGGGTTGACGCAAAATGTCAACGACTGCATATTAATCACTAGACACGAGAATTTGCTCATTGCGAACTTAGGCTAACAGGCACGCCGCTCTTTGCTGGAGTACCTGCTAGCTCAGTGGTACTACATCGGGAGCAGTATCAGAAGGCCCGCAGTTCACATCCGTCCGACAACCTACATTTTTTGACTGCAAATCCCCTATTTCGTCTAGTCTGACATTGTTACTGTTCTAATAGCTTTGGGAAGTACATACATAATATGCTTTAGTAATACAGAAATGCAGACCCTGGACAAATTGGTTGATTTTGACTCAAGAGTCTCCGATATTGTTGTGGCTAGATTCGGAGATAATTTTCGCGTGGGTGTGGAGACAGTCGAAGTTCCGTTTGAACAGACAACCGACTGACACCTTGAAATCGATTGCGAACGGACTGACTTCGCTGTCGGCATGTTAGGATGTGCGTTTACCAATTCTTCCCGCGGACGTGGACCACTGTTAGCTTCGAAAGGTAAGAGAAAACACATGAATTTTTAGAGGAAGAGGATCAGAGTTTTGTCGAACGCAGTGGATCCATCTCGAATTTCACACACATAAGCGATTACTTCGGCGAAAATAAAAAAAGAAAAGTTAGATCTCATATAGGGCCACTTTATTCCTTTCCGTTGGTCATTTCTCGTTGCTAGGCGGATGCCAATAGTTTCGTATCTTGTAAACAAGTCAAATAACAAAGTGATAAATGAAGTTTACTTTTGTACTTTCCTAAGAGAAGAATCAACAATTGAGGTGCTTACAGGGCAAAAAAATATTTTCAATCAATACTGACTCAACTTATGTCTGGAAATTGACCTCTAATTTGATCTGAGTTTTCATAATTACAGATAAGACTTAACTTATGAATGCAGTATTTGGGAAACATTAGTATGAAGAAGACTTCAAAAATAAATATCAAAAAAAACATAAGTCAGAGCAAGTTGTGGTTGTTATATGAAGCAGGATAAAAGACTACGAAAAATGTAGTCGAGAGGTTACACTCCAAGGCTTGTTTCGAAACAATGGCTAGAATCTACTACTTGAGGGTATTCGCTTAGAAACAAAAACGACGATCCATTTTAACCAAAATTCCGAAATGGGAATTTAGAATTTGACAGCATCCGGCAGAATTCTTATTAGGAATCCTGGAGTAAATAAACAACATAAGTTAAATAAAACTGATTCATCGCTTTAATTTGTTTTGAAATGCTCCTGGTTTTTCCAATACATTATCGGCCATCAGATGAAAATGCAAAATATATTAAAAGGGATTTGCTAACCGTGTACTAGGAACCGGGCTGGCTTACTCGCGAATACAAATTGGACATACTGAATGGCGGGTTCGGTACACATAAAGCTTAAACTTAGGTTATTTACTCCCCAAATGTTTGAAACTCATAGCTGCGTCTGTCGCCTGGAGTTAAGCGTGCTGATATTGAGTGGGCGTGCGCCTATCGATTTTCCCTCTTTCCGGGGTGAAGTACAGGCTTGCACTTTTGCCCGTTAGTACAGGTGGACAGGCTTGCATTAATGCTGACCCAGCTTTTGAAACGGGACTGAAAACTACATCTACCCTTAGGCCCTGTTTGACAGGCATGATGGACACTTGACATAGTTGGATATTACCAATCCAATAAGACAGTATTGAAGATGTTCGATCATTTTCGCAACAGGAAAGTGTTAATAGACTCTTAAAATACTTATACATTTCTAGGCATGGAAGGAAGCCGTCCAACGAGTGTTTTAAGTTTATATTTTTGTTTATATTTTGATTTCATTTTGTTCATATCTTTGTACAGCCGCACACTTTAAACTCTAAGTGTGTATTCATCAACGACATGTAATCTCGTCCAGCCCAAATCCTAAGCAATAAGAACTACTTAAAAATCCTGTTGGTGAATTTAAAGTGACCGCTATATGCAAAAAATTGCAACAACCAAACGCAAGTTTTATTACATTTTTAAGAAGAGCTATGCTATTAAAATTCACTGTTTAACACTCTACACAAATTACCTAACGCTATTTGGATCACCGACTTTTGCTCTGCGCTTAGTGGCGTCGTAGGGGCCAAAGAAATTGTTGCACCATAACCACCACAGTAAGGGCCAATTCCAAATTATCAGGAGAAAATAAGAGACAGAAAAGTTTTGATTTTGCACTGAAACTAAACTGTTTTCTTCTTCTGTCCGCTGTACATCTAGGCCGTGCGCTGAGTGTTAAAATATCTCCGATAATATGACACAGCCCGGTTGATTTAGTGGCTTGTGGGAGCTATGGGAAACATCCCTGTGGTCAGCTGGTGGGCTTTGTTTTTTCGAGGGTGTTTGCCGCCTTGTGTTCAAGTTGGCCCTGTAGGAAAGTCTTCTGACGGGCCGGTATGCCAGACGATGTGCAGACATTATGTGACGGTAGCGTTCGCAATAAAAAGGACCGATCAATAATTTGAAAAATTCTACTGGCAGACAAGAATGTATATGAAGCTAAAGAGCTTTCCGTTTTGTACTACTTCAGTCCGCTTGGTCAGATAAAACTGTTGCCGTCGCAACACCTAAAGGTAGCCTTAGAATGCAAGGTTTAGCAACCACTGCCGTCAAAAACGTCGTCTGTGATTTTTTACCACAGGTACAGATTAGACAAGTCCGTTGATGGTGAAAAAGTGCCTCAACCAAGCTAAAAGAATAGACAGTAAATGAGGCAATATGTTGCCCTCCGCTGCAACCTGTAGCGTGGTTAATAAAACATAAAAATTCGTATTCCTGCATATATGGCATAGAAGATAACGCAGCATGCATTCGCGTTGCACAAGTTTAAATACCACACCCAAAAAATATTGTTTACGAAGGGGAAGCACGCATGTATTTGCAAATTTGATAGTTGTACACAAGCAATCAGAAGAGTGGTCTTTTATTTTGCTACCTGGGTTGGTTTCTTCTATGAACAAAAATACTTCTTATGTATTTAATTTTGTGGTACTGTTTAGTCTTAAGGTCGTTTACCCAGACAATTAAAAGGGAAATTGGGAATGAGCGTTTGGATCCAGAACCAAATGAACTACTTCGTCTTTGCACACGTGTTAAAATATAACCACTTTTGACAGCAAAAAATAGAAAGTGCCTTTAGAATCTCCCGTTAACTTTTCAGTGAATTTCTGTCGATTAAAGATACCTTCTCACAAGAAAAGGCTTTGACCGGTCCTCAAATTACGGCTCGCGGAGCCTGCATTTCAGGTATGGTTGGCCGATGACGGCGAATAAGCCGGAAATCGTCGTTCTAGCCCTTTCTGCCTTTCCCCAAAACTGTTCCATATTGGACTGACGAAAACCGACGCCAGTTTTACAAAAGACCGGATTGTCGACTTTCACTGCTTTCTTTAGTAAGAAAAACCATTTCTCACATAGCATCACTGTGTGCATTTATCTTGAGGAAAAATCAGTTAAATAGGTACTGACAGTTCCGTCAGTAAAAGTAAAGTGACATATTATCTCAAACGAGAGTCCTCTACGCGTACTCGTATATCAACTTGCCACAAAGCCCTCATCTTTTTGAATATATAAAGACCCCTTAAAACTTATTACTACATCTTATTACACTCTCATATGGAAAGATCACTCCCAAGGGAATGCTGTACTTATAAGTGCGAGGCATTATTGAGGGTCAGGGCATATGTAATGACCGTCCATCCTCAACCTAAAAGCTTTTAGTCTTGTGCATTATTATTGCTTGACGGCGAACCCAAAGATGGGCTGTTTATACTTTTACACAGATTTGGTCTCCAGTAACGTTTGTACCAGTATGGTCACTAATTGGTCTAAGGAAAATATAAGGAGTGTTAATATCGAATAAGTAGTTTGCAGAAACTAACAGCGTTTTAAAACACTACGTGAGGGAATTGGGTACTGGAAGTTCAAAAAACAAAGTATTTTAAAGTTATGAAGAAAACGGTTCACCAACCATTTGATGTGCTCTCACGACATGATAGTATTATGATGCTCTAAGAAAACTGGAAAATATTGCATAGTTCTGAAGCAGGCCTAACACATCGGAGAATATAAGGCTCCACCCATATTCAGGCTGAAGTTTCTAAACCTTTTGTAATGGCAACAAGACAAAGGTCCAAAAACAGAAAAATTATGCCTCCTTCCATTCAAAACAAGGTTGGAGACAAATTAGCAGACATAAATCTTACAGATGGCAATCAATTCTGAATTAGTCCATGAGGGGTATTCGCTCGCATCCTGCCTGAAGGCATACGAGCCTATTTTCTCTTGGCCGATGGCTCCCTCGACCTTGGAAATCGTGGAGTTCCGTTTCTGTTCGTCCGAACCACTGATTTGGACGAAGTTTGTGGAGAACGGAGACGTCTTTGACTGATACAAAACATGAAGGATCGGACCAAATTACAGTTTTGGCGTTTTGCAAAAAATAAAAAGACAAAACTTCGAGGTTACTGCATTAAACGACGAATTCTGTGGCACTATTATAAGTCCAGTTTAGTAGAGGATAATTTTGCCCAGCATTTTGTGCAATGGCCTTTGAGAAAACCGGTGCGTGAAATGTAGTCAGTATTAAAAACTTTCGCATGCATGACCATGTAGATATTTTTCCAAACTAGTTTTTCTCCTTGAAAACCTAGATTGCTGTTGAAAATCAGAAAATAAGCACCTTAAATACAATGTCGACCGGTTTTTCTTTAACCCCTAAGACCGATAACGAGCACAATGTTTCCTTTTTTTAGAAGCTTTAAACCTCGCAATTTGAAAACTCTTTTGAAGCTCCTATTTTTGACTGTCTTAACCAGTTATACGTGTTTTTTTGTTAAGACGCTCATATGTAGAACTCATGACAGTTGAAGATATCCAAACCCCAACAAAATCGAGAAAGTTGAACGAAGACCGGAATTACTCACGCGTAGACAAACGTTAAAGCGCCAGAGAGCTTAGGAAAATACAAGAGCTATCTTGAACATATTTGTTAGCATGCTGACACCGAAACAGCTCAATCGGCGGTTTACTGTCAAAATGCAGTCCGCAGGGAAATTCTGAATTCTTTCCTTACAATAAAACATGAGAGGACACTGGAGCACTGGCGGACCATGATTCGAGGTGTTTTCTAACGGTCAATAATTTACGCATGCGGAGGGCGTTTGAATTTTAACGCCAAAATCCTATATGGAAGCAGATTAATACCTAATTATAAGAACAACTTGTGAGGACATCTTCCTTATTCGTCTCTGACAAATACTCAGAACGGTCGACATACGCCATTAAGTTCTCCTTCGACGTTGTACAGTTTGCAATTGGTCGTCGCATAATTCTCAGCATTCAACTTGGCGTACCTTTATTCTTCTACGTCACTGAAATAATATGAAGTCCACGTTTCTATGGCTATTCTTGCTCAGTAAAAGGCATGATTATTTAAAAGCATGACGAGGATCGCACAAGTAAGCATTACGTCCGAAAGCACTGGCCCGGTTTCTAATTACAAATGTCAGGGAAAAGATATAAGTTGGTTGAAAGCAATTTTACTGTACTTTTTATTGGTGTATAAACGTAGGGAAAGAAAAATATACTGTCTCGCATTTGCTTGATGACGATTTTTTTCTTTACACAGAGAACCTGGCGAAATACCCTAAAGTCTCACAATGCGAAAAGGTATTTTATCAGACTGGGCATTAATTCTTTAACTTTGGCGATAGGACATCTCAGGCATCAATGGGTAGTCAGGGGTGGGGCCCATAAGAGAAAGACCGCTCGGCGATTGGGTAAATGCTGGCACGATCGTTGACTGAACGAATGGACAGTCTGCTATTGCTGCGCTTCAGTTGGCGCTGATTTGGCCATGTTGGACGTTGGAAAACTTTGAAACTTGAAACAGAGGACTATAAAAAAACAGACGGTAGGTTGGGAAACATGACGCAGTCTTACACTGTTCTCGTCCTTTTGAATTGCTTCCTTCTCAGTCCACATTGCACTCACGTCTCTAGATTGACCTGAGAAATAGTCGCTCGTTGCTGAAGGGAGGTGTTTTTCGCTGTTATTATGTTGCGGTTGAGTATTTTTGTAGTGGGGACTCTTCTCACGATTCTGCTCGACATGCGGATATGACGCAGCATTCTGGATCGGTGTTCTGCCCATGCATACCTCAATTGGCTGCGAAGACAATAACCTGGAACTGAAAGGGTAAGACGGATTAGTTGGCTCCATAATCGATCACTAAGAGCACAGTTGGATCCAGATAAGTTATAGTAAAATCGTCAGGAAAATTTATAGTGTTTCTGGACATATTTAATTGCGGCCGGTGTGTTTAGCATAAGTTTTACTATTGTATGAAGTAAACATGAGTCTTGGCTTAGCGCCCGCGGCCAGGGCCTGCCCATCGGTCGGAAATAAGAAAGACTCAGCCCAAAAGAGCCTCCGTTGCACTTAAGGTTATTTGCGAAGTGTGTGCTTGATAGTAATAAGGGATAATTGTCTAGATCCAACAATAACTAAGTGTTACTGAAAAACGGCAGCCGGAGCGCTCAGTCCAGACTCATGTGTCGTCGTCAGTTAAACAAACTCTATCTACTGTTAAGGAAGAAACGGGGCCTGAACCCAAATTACTTGTAAATAGAGCGTTTAGGCCAAACACTACTATTAAACCATGGAATCTAGTCATGCCAGCGGCGATCGGGAATATCCAGCAACAAATGACAGGTAGTTCTAACGATTTGCTTTGACTGTGAAACGGAGTAGATGGGACGCCGTCTTTTTCGGGTTACAGGCGGTCCTGGGACCAACAACCTCCCATTTGCGATTCAAAATAAGGCTTAGTAAAAACAAAAGATTGCTTATTAGTTTTCGTTTTGTGATGACTGCGAATCTATGCAGACTAGACCTCTAGGATAAAATGGAATGGATCAAGTGTCGTCTCCCAATAACGAAAGATTCTTGAAAGTCGTTCCAATAAGCTTCACCTATTGTCTCACATTTATTTTATTCCAATATAAAAACGAGGCAAACGTGTGTGCGTTGACTGACTGCAGATTCGCCCCGTTACACTTTACTAATGAGGTGCTTTCGTGCTATATTATGGTGACCCTTGGCTGGCTTTGTTAACATTGGAATTAATTCTGCTACATTTTCTCCTTTTATTATATATATGCTCATTCTGTTCAGATGGCAAGGTGAATTTCAAACGACTTGCCATCAGAATGGACGCTGTGGCGAAAGAAACCCTCCACCTGTCTACGTATCTAACCCGAACCGGTTCTCCGTTCAAAATGCGACAGGTCGCATAGAGTTCCAAATTGCACATTAGTGTATTGTCATGAGCGTCTTATTATTGAGTCTTTACAGCTTGACTAAAAGTCTTGCGTGACAATAAGTTATACAATCAATTAACAACATTCTGAATCACGATGTTCTGCTCGTCGGGATAGTTAAAATCACATCCAATACTTCACGACGAGGAATTAGGATTTGGATCTGGGTTGGATATAGCTAACGCCTTTTATTCCATCCATCGAGCCCCAGAGACTGAAAATGATAGCGAGCGCACGTGATGATGTGACGCGAAGTTTCCACCCAAAACCAATCACGTATCGTACGCAATACTCACTAGTCCCTACATCGACAGGAAAGCTATTCACATAATTAAGTTCGTGGCCTAAATATTTACCATTACGGGTACATAACGAACGGAAGTTTACAAGTTAACCAGAAATCCTGAAGATTATGACGTACTGCTAGTTGATACAGGCATACACAGCAGAATTCCTTTGAGCCAACAAATTTCGCAACAGCATATCAACTGCAACCTGTCGCTGCATTACAAGGATAACGTATGAGAAATGTAAAACGATTACATTTCCATGGAAAAAATCAATGCAAAACAACAAAGCTATCTTAGGGCGCACAGACTAATCAATGAAAGTGATAACTTAGAAACATAATTTGGGAAAGAAATTGAGGAAGTTAACGCACAGAGGGAGTACGCAAATCAAAGGGCCGAGATTTATCGGGGCAAGCTGAGGTTGACCACTTGGTCCAACTGTTTGCATAGGTCGAATTTCTGCCACCGTATGTAGGCTACCTCCAAGTGGCACAATTTTCGAGTTGTTCGTGCTTGAACTAGTACTCAGAAGATGGTTTCTGAGTCAACGGAGTGACCACTGTCTAGGTGCTTTCTGGTATTATCTCGGGTGAAAGACGGGGTTCAGACGCATGGGCGCATATGATATGTATTGTGTCATCAAGTGGCATATTTGTAAAAAAGTAATTCTACGTCCGAGGAGATCATGAATTTGGTGGAGAAGTTTTGATAATTGATTTCTTCAATAAACTGAAAACTGCGTTCTTTCGTGTAAGTCGAAAATCAGTGTCGGGTTATTTCTAATTCGTTGATGAGCCACTGTCCTCGACGGTGTTGGGGGTAAATAAGACAAAGACAGAATTTCTCGTAGGATGATGTCCTTTTTATGCGTTTTTGGCAATCCATGTAGTCCGGAAATACATTTGCCCCCTCGGTTTTAGGGATTGCGCGGTTTTAGCACCACTCGGATTTTTGTCCAGTAAATTGGCCTTAAAACATCCCTTTGAGTACTAGTTCAAGCACGAACAACTCGAACACTGTGCCACTTGGAGGTAGCCTACATACGGTGGCAGAAATTCGACCTATGCAAACAGTTGGACCAAGTGGTCAACATCAGCTTGCCCCGATAAATCTCGGCCCTTTGATTTGCGTACTCCCTCTGTGCGTTTACTTCCTCACTTTCTTTCCCAAATTATGTTTCTAAGTTATCACTTTCATTGATTAGTCTGTGCGCCCTAAGATGGCTTTGTCGTTTTGCATTGATTTTTTCCATGGAATTGTAATCGTTTTACATTTCTCATACGTTATCCTTGTAATGCAGCGACAGGTTGCAGTTGATATGCTGTCGCGAAATTTGTTGGCTCAAGTGAATTCTGCTGTGTATGCCTGCTTAAAATTCAAACCGGGAACCAGTCTCAAAATTTACGCATAAAAGTTTATTCTCCTTCCAAAGAATCTTACTTATTTTTAATCAAATTTCTTAGAATGCGCGTTTTCTAACATATACCGGGATAAGTATTGCTTCAAATACTGCCATTTGTCGAATTCTTAAGTGACGGCTTTAAGTGGTCCGCGGTAGTGTTAGTTTGCGTAGGATTTATCAGTATAAGCAAAGGCACCAAAGTATCAATCGATAGTTCTCTCAGCTCTCTCATGGTGCAGGGATCTGTTTGAACTGACAGCGGGCACTGCGATTGACGATGAATTCCGTATCATGCATATTCCTCTTCCTAAATACACCCGAATTACTCTTTACTTGGACGCATAGGAGAAAATAGAGTGGTTTTTGCGCATTAACGCAACCGGTTTTTCTGGTCCAAGTTCCGGAATGTATGGATACCAATGCAGTCAGATGGCGCCGTCGGCGTGTCAAGCAAAGCATCCGTTCGGTGCTTAGGGTGAGAGAATTAACAAATGCTCGACAATCGACGTTACAAGAACAATTGATCAAAACGTTTATGTTGACTCGACCGTGAAGAACTTGACATCTCAGTAGAATTTGAGCCAGCATCAACAAGGTGAAGGCTGCTGTGGGTCCAAATCCCACCGAGGCGCCGAGTTATTCATAGTTGGGCCTATTTGAATTGTTTAAAACCTGCCAAACATATTGTAGCAGTACTTAGTCAATGTCAGAAGAAGCCCGCGTTTCGCGCGATAAGCCCAAAATATGCTCCAACCCTCAGCCTAGTCAAGAGCCTTGTCTGCGCATACGCGACCTCGTTAAGTTGATCCTGCCTCAAATCGTGTGCACTTACCGTGGAGAAATATCAAAAATATTTCCATTCTGATGTAAATCACGTCTAATCCAGCGGTATAGGATGGTGAGATCAGGTTTCCTGAGGTCTCCTTTTAGTTAAGGATGGAAATTGTTTCAAGTCTCAACTGTACATCTAAAGGTTTCCCTTACCATCGACGCGGATAGAATGGGTTTTATGGCCGACAAGATATCTCCTCCTCAGTATGCAAGTGATCAAAAATATAAGCTTGCAGATCAGAAAAGCCAAGAATCAGGTTGGTGACGACGACTTGTCTCGTAGGTGCACTACCCTTCATATCCAGTTTCGGCTATTCATATTTAAGAGGAAAACTTCAGGCCTTTTCTAAATTCAATATCGCCGTGACTAGTAAAATTTAGACTGAGCGATATTCCACAAGCCCCAAGAGGTAGACGTGGTGGCCAAGGAATCCATTATTGGGTGGCACCGTACTAGAAAGCTTAAGAGTGGTAGGGACGAGAAAATCTGCGCAGGCCAGACAAGTTACCGGCAACGGCAGGGTAAAGGACCTCCTCTTAACTGTTGGTAGACTGTGGATCGTGCTATGCAAAAATGGTTGTAATGAGGGTTTTACGGGTGAGTCAGCATGCCAAACAGTAAGCTGACAAAAGCAACACAGAAATTGGTTGGATCTCTACCGAAATGTTTGTCGTAAGCTATCGTATGTCAGTGGAAGTAGGTGTTCAAAAGACAATTTGGCCAGCATACGTAAGCTTTCGATAAATTCTCATCAGGCCTATAAATTTATATTGCTATCGAAATAAAGTGTGTTAATTAAAGAGTAAACAGAAAGCAAGTTTCCAAAAAATAACGGAGTTTTAGTTAGTGTCTGAGATCACAGGAATTAATTGTTGTTGGAAGCATAATATCTGTAAGGGTCTACAAATGGATGCCAATAAAACACCCATGTGAAATGATCCACAGTCAAACGAGAGTTGAATGGGGTTTCTCACCCTTCTGTTGCCAAGGTTAATAGCTTACCTTGGTGCGCTCCTTGTAAACCATCTAATAGTTCTAGTTACGTTTGGTAATTCACAAACTGTGACGTATGACAGAAAACAAATCACGTAATTTCTCATTTGTCGTGTATAGACATTCGCATAGCGAATCTAGCATTGCCGAAGCCGCATCAGACAATGTTTATGTGTCTATGTTTTCACCTCTTCAATTGGAGCGAGGTACAACGTTGGGACAATCTGACGCATTTACAGGAGAAAACTAAAACACATTCCAGTTTACATAGAGAGAAGCGGCAAGCCTTGAAGGGAGTCTAGTGGTTGCGAATTTTTGTTCATAATCACTTAATTAACACAGGAAAGACAACAATCAAGTTCGCAAACCCCGTTTACGCTTTAGACTTGTATCATCTGCTCATCGCAACCTGTAGTCCCGGCCTCCCTCTAACTTTCTCCTGGTCACAATTTTGTTGGGAATTATGGGATGTGAAGGCAAGCCTAGCGGCGGCTCCAGTCGCGCCAGCCGTCGTTTTTGTTGCTGCTGGTTAGAGTCCTGGTCAAGCACTTGTTGTGGACCAAAGGGTGGAGTGGCACGCCTGGGTGCGGGTCTGGCCGCGCCAGCCACACGCGCTAGCCACGCGCGCCCTCTCGTGCCTCTGGTCTTCCTGACTTTGTCTTAGTATCAGGCCCAGGTGGAGAAGGAGAGAGTGCGGTGGATGCGGCGTAAGTTTACTATCATTATTAAAGAAATCACGCGTAAATCGCCGTGCCCACTCTCGCCCTGCTGTGGAACACATGACAGACATCGTCGGTCACGACGGCCGAGCTGTCACTCAGCAAGTTTTACGAAGACACTAACTCCTTACTCTAGTAAGAAACCAAACGTCCTCTTTTAACTATAAGCTTTTGCCTTTTATGAAGGAATCACGTTTTGTGATGATGCATTTGCGCAAATGTATTGATCGATTGCGAGTTACTTAAAATTCTAACGCGCCAATGCGCATTATGGCACTAACTTGATAGATTCGCAGAGTTAAAAGTCATTCTTATCTGAAGACTTAATGGAGAAATAAAAACCAAGCCATAACCTTGTAAAAATTAAGGTTCTGGGGTAGTTCAGTCAGGTCTCTGTAAAATGCGCTCAATTTTAGCAAAAATAGGTGTTGGACTTGAACTGTCCATGGAGACTTATTCCTACTTGCTTGTTCACGTTATGCTCCTGCAGTGAAACGGGGTTCCACCTGAAACATTGTTTGCCAAGACTTTAAACTTGCCAGTAATTGAATTCTTCCTGAAGAATGCTCTTTGGAGATCATTAATTCATCTGCCCCACCGACTGGAGAAACTGAAAAGATTGCCTATCAGATCTAATCAGGTTAACCCCTTGCCTGACCTTCTAAACACTTTGGAAGATAGAATCCAACTGTGGATGTTGTAAATGAAAAATATGGTTAATTAACAACTAAGGCTACCTCTTTCTTTCATTCGGTGGAGAAGAAGGTGTCACAGGGAGATTTCTTCCGTCTAGACGTACAGGTTGCTTCGCAGCAGCAGGTTTGGCTACGTCCGTGCTCACACTGCTTAAGACCGTAGTCTGGCGTTTAAAAGAGTCGGTCCTAGGAAGCGAATTGTCAAAGGAGGGCGTCCGAGATTGACGTTTTGGCCTGCGTGATTTTTCAGGAGCCTTTTTTTCACCAATTAACTAGAGACGTTACATTAAAAGAACAGGGAGCATAATTAGCAGATGGAAAAACATTTGTACCCAGAAAAATTAAAATAACGTTGACAAGTTGTCTGATTTAACGGTTACCGATACTTAACGGAAGAATGTACGGTGATAAGTTTGTAAAGCGGGTCTGACTACACAGGTGTGTGCGGTAGGTTACCTGTCTGCGTCAAGGCTGGCGAAATACTAAAATGTGTTTACGATCAGGGAGGATTACTGAAGTGTGGTTTTAATACTGACTGTTATTTAGCATAGTCCAAAATATTTGATTTGTGTAAATATATCCCCTTTAAATGCGCATCTTTTCGGCCGCCTGCAAAAACCACATGATAAAATGACAACATGAGTAGTATGACCTTTTCAACAAATTTTTGACGTTCTTATAAATTCAAATATTTTTTACAGAAAAATGCACAAGAATGTCGTTCATCGGTTTCACTCAGCAACAAATCACGTCTTTAGATTATACTTTCGAAAAAGGACATCTCTTAGTCTCAGAAATGTTTTTTTCCAAATCCCAAGTTTTCTTGCACGCGATCTGTCACTGCATTTGCGTCTAGCGCTTACGATTTACAAGCTGTTTACTCTACATGCGAAGAAAGTCCCACATTCTTCTACGCTTCTAAGAAAATACTACATGAGGCTTATAAATTCTTACAATGAATGTATAAAATATTGCATACTTTAAAGGAGTAGAATTAGATGGACGGCTTCAACATTATCTGAATGGATATTTTGTGGTTTCAAAAAATCTTTCATTTACAAACCTTTTTAAAACCGAAAGACACACTTTAGTTAAACATAAAATATAAAGGTGTGACTCGCCGAAGAATAAATGCAGGAAAGAATAAAGAATAGAAAGAAAGTGCAAAGGAAGAAGAAAGAAGTTGCACGGAAGACCACAGTAAAGGACCACCAGGATCCGAAAAGTAAGGTGCCAGACTCGACAGAAGAGCAGTTGGAAACACGACATGAAATTGATAAAGATTTAACTACGAAAGGGGCAAGAGTAGACGACGCTTGACCAAGACAGTCCACAGACAGCATGCGCATTTCCGGAGCATAACGCACCAAAGCAAAAACAGGGTGGCAAATCCAAAGTGTAATAAGCCGCCATAAGAATTTCCGTATCAACAGAGCAGAAACCCGGGTACGGGAAGTCCCAAGCTCGGCAATGTCAACTACTCCACAGAGCCCTCTGGGTAGGAGCAGCGTAAAACAATCACAATGCATAAACATCCATGTCTTAGAAGGAACCACAGACGAACTGAGCGGGTGAAAATGCACCGAAAGCACAGCCTACTATGACAGAACAGCAGAATCAGCCACCGGTAAGAAATCAGCAGAAAATAGAGTAATGCTCGAAAGGGTCAGTACAATCCTAAATCAGGGCCTTTCGGAGTCCTTGCCTATACCTTCGAGGAAAGATTGGCTGCAGACTTAGAGCGTTTCATGAGGTCCGCAGCACAATGCTGCAAGCGTGGGAAAAACCACCACCCTAAAAGCTTTCCTTCTTGGAAACCGTTCAAAGGTCACTCTACAGACACGACCACGGCCCCCTAAAATCGTCCTAAGCAGCAAGGAACAGGTGAAACTTTTCACTTCGAGGCGTCTTCGATAAAGCATTTTTTAAACTTGCTTTCTAGCCGCACTACCCACTTGCAGAAAGATTTTAACGTCGCCACCTGATCCTCCAATTAATAACGCGACGACCCACCGGAGAACAGAGCCTAATAATTTACAAAAACTAGATGGTAGGACGACATTCGTCTTCCTTCTGGGTCAAGTCGGTCTGAATGACCACACAGCGACACCGGTAGAAAGTGTCGGGTTTTTAAATGGATCCCACATGTACACTAAGCACAAAGTGTACTCTGAAAATCGACGGACATCGAATCTGTATCTCTGACCTCTCATTAGACGTTGTTTCAATAACAGGATGTCGACCGGGAACTGGCACTACCTGGATTTCGACGGTTCTGTGGAGACAGAGAAAACCTAGGGGGTGGATGTATAATTACACGTGTAAAGAATGGCCTGCATGTTTCGGTGAAAACTGCTAAACTGACTTGTAATACTGAAGCGCTACGGTTGACCATAAAGGTAACGGGTTCTCAAAGCCTCGACTTCATAGAAGTGTATCAGCCCCAGAGAAACGGCCCTGATGCTAATGCCCAACTGCTGGGAGAGCTCAAATTTTTTTGCTACATGGCAAACTTTTCCCAACATTGGGCACTTTATCAAACCTCAAACCGACTGGAACTCGTCCTGCGCCGGATGTTCTGAAACCACATTTGACGAGAAGCTTCTGCATACTGCTAGTCATTCGTTTATCACTCAACACGTCATACCTCCGACTATAATTCGCGACGATGAACTGTCTAAAACCTGTGGTCAGTAAGTCGCCTGCCAAAATCGATTTAATGAATTGTTTACCCCCATTAGGTCAGAGCTACCATGCAATTCTCATGTATTAATACGCCTTTTTCTCGCTACATGCCCAACGATCTGACCTGCGACCAAGTATCTAACGTGACTATTTCGAGCAAATAAAAATGAACTTGGTCTTATCGACTGGGTACCTACGTACTCTAGCAATATCGACGAGGTCTGTGGCCATTAAAAGAGATATTCCATAATCAACCCCCCAGCCACTGCCAAATCATGCGAAAAGGACTAGCGAACAGACCTCGGTGGCTGAGTACTTCCTTAGAGAACGAAGTTATCAAGAAGAGAAAGTCGTGGAAAAGATCCCTCATCGATAGGACATGCGAGTAACTCAATACTTAAAGAAGCAGAGGAAATGGACCAAAAGTCGGTCAAATGTGGTCATGTAGCTCCACCTAATGTAAACAAACCCCAGCCACCTGTAATACGGAACCGGTGGTAATAGCGGTTTTTACAGGTGAGGCCGGAGAACGCACAGGCGACGAGGTAAAGGGATAGTTTACAGAAGGAAAGCTATTGGGAATGCGCGGTTGTAATCTGCGTGATTGAGAAATAGTTGCCCTAACGCTTAACTCTAACCCTCCAGTCTAGCCCTAACCCCAGCCCCACAGTATTGTGTAACCACATCTTGCCCAAAATTCTTGTAGCCAGGGATTAGCGGGTCTTTGAAAAGGATCTCCTGAATCGTGCCGTGGTTAACCCTAGTTTTTCACAGTAGCATAAAACAGAGTACGAAGAACGAATATTTCTAGTCTATTGTTGCGAACTGCCGAAGATGCGAAAATCTCAGGGGCCATTGGGGAGGCTGAGCCTGTCTCTGAGTTCTTCTGGTTCGTCTTTAGAAGCGAACCCGAAAGAGTCGACTTTCCCAGTCCTCGATGAAATTTCGACCAACCTGTTAAAGGAGCTCTCTTCTGAAATGGTCGAGTCATTAGCCCTGTTATTCCGAACATAATCTTCTACTGAGTGCGCAACCTCTTATTGAAAATCAGAGACTATTTAAGAGTGAAAATCGACCACCTGTGAATAACTACAGACCAGTGAACCTTACCTCTATTTGTTGCATAATAATTTAGCAATTGTTGATTCAGTTTCTTGAGCAGAACCACCTTCGCTCTGATGTCCAACTTGCAAGTCGGTCGTCAACAGTTCCTAGTGGTAACCATGGTGAACGGAGTCCCACTGGGCTTAGCTTTTGGCCCCAAGTTTTTTCTTGTTTTTATCAATGACCGCGGCAGAGACCGAGATTGTGATGTCATCTTGTTCGCTGGTGACAATAATTGCGGAAAGTTGTTCACACTGCGGCGGACGAAGACCACCTGCGAACAAACTTGTGCCGGCTTGAGGACTGGTCGAAGTTCTGGTGTATATCCTTCAATTTCTTTAAACTGCAGCTGCAGTCTGCAGCTCGAGGACCTACTTTCTAATTCCTACACCACTGTTACCAATTGAGAGTCAGAGGGAATTGGGCGCGTGGATAACACCTATGAAATTTACGCTGAACTACACGAAAGCGGACAAGTCATGTTTATACTGGAACTCATCGAGCCGGCCTTTACGGGGATTGACACTAACGGCCTCTCCATAGCATCTGAAACTTCCGCGCGGCCGCATCTGGAATATACGATACAGACATGGAGACCCCGGAGAGTCAGGGACTGTACCGTCTTCAGGAAGGTCTGGAGACGGACGACAAAAACGATCCGAGGTCTGGATTTACTGTCCCATGAAAAAACGGTCGACACTTAACCTTCCTCCCCTTTCCTACAGGCAGCAACGAGGTGATTTTATACTAACTTTCCGCATTTTCCATGGCGTTGACTACTGCTTTGTCCCCAACGATTTTTCACTCAGTCTAACAAGCATAATTTGCACGGTCATCCCTAAAAATATGCCCTACGAAAACAAGAGTTGACGGATGCACGTTATTCTTTGGTAGCAGAATCGGAACCTGGATCAGTCTGCCGCTAAGGTGCTCTCCTTAAGCGTGGATTCGTTTAAGGCCAAACTTAACACGTATTAGATTTCAGACTTACTAAGGGAAAGTTAGGCAATCGCCTTTGAACTCCGTACTAGTCGCAAAAGTGCCGAGGAAAGGCACCGACACATAAGTCAGATTAAAAAGGGAACAATTTACACTATCTTTTGCAACAAGCAAGTACCTCGCTGCAGGCGTAAAACAATTATAAACATCAACTCATGCCTAACTGATGCCGTCAGCATGATCAGGCATAATTTAAATTACACACCGCCGGGGGCATAGAATGTGAATGAGGCTGGTAAGTGTGAAATGCCCATAAAGCGAGCCAACTGAGGAGATAACTCGGTTCTCCTTAGAGGGCGGAGAGCGAGACCGCAATAACTTCTCAGAGCGACCTTTATTGCACCCCCACTCAGTTTGGATCCGAACCAGCCTTCCTTGTGTAAAATTCTGATAATCCGTGCGTGGCAGACAAGTGCATGTGGTGACGTGGGCCCTCGCACGCCTCAGGTCTGCTCGACACTGTCAAGACACCGAGCCCAGACTGAGGTGGAGGAGCGAGTGCGAAAGTCTGTTATTACTATAAACAAGTTCACGCTCAAGTCACCGTCCGTGCTCCAACCCCGTAGTAGAGCACAGAGTGGGCATTGTCGAAAACAATGATTGCACTGTCATTTGGTGACTATAAGGTAACGCGACTGAGATTGAAGAAATAAAGCTACACAAAATTGGGTTGGGTGTTGGAATAGGCAGAAAAAGCAGAATGTTCTATGCATAAATAGAGTAGTTGTGGTGTTAAATTTGCAATCCTATTTAGAGGTCCAAAAATAAAGTCCCAATCTATAAACGTGGGAGTTTCATGTTCTCAGTCGCTAGTAGTATATAAGACGATGGTTAAAATATTTTGCGTGAGCCTTTTATCCCTATTTTTATTTGTTGCGAGATAATCCAAATAAGCATCTCTGAGAAAGCACGGAGACATCGGGACGATTTATGGGTCGGTGAACTGAATTTTTTTAAGTCTTTTATGCATAAGTTTTTAAGAAGGGCTCCATTTCCGATTAACTTCGAAATTTGATGTATTCTTCGGTCCAGATTTCCTGTCCAACTTATTTATTTAATTTTCCTTCGTTTCGGCTTTTTCAAAAAACGTCACCTTTCTATAAATGAGGGCTGATTAAGCATACCTTTGACAAATACTGGTATATTTAAGTGACTGTCATACAAAAGTGGTCAATTTTACCACTTTTTGACTAAATACATTTTTCTTAGTAAGTCATGAACACCCTTAAGATCAAAATGCCAATGGGAATTCTAATAATAGGTCAAGTTTGCGTTAGCCCACATTTACATCTCCCCTAGCTTAGTCTATACGTGTCTTACGTACTAGTTTGAAGCTTCCAACTTTTCAGAAATAACGTTTCGTTATTTATGCAAACCTTGGATTTATAGTGGTATATTGGTTGTATGGTACGACACATAAAGCGTCCATTTTGCTATTTTGTTTGTGATGTTCGTGGTATCTTATTACAATATGTGCATTGTTGTGAATGCCTACAACGACAAAATTACAGTAATGAGAGGCAAATCTTGTATTTGTCCTCAAAAGACTGCGGTCGTATAAACGTTTCAGCAGTACCTGATAGAGTCGATTGCGATATTCAGCGACGGATAACTGCACGTTGTCACTGACTGGTGGAAGAACAGGCCTAGATACCCGAATCTCTTCAATTGGATTGTGAAATCTGTAAAATATGAAAAATCTAGGATTGATTCACATCAGCAAATGATTGAACCACTGAGGTTCTTTGCCTGATATGTAATTAAAATAAGCTGCCCTAATTGCTGCGGGCATTTTTGAAATAATTCTGTCGCTCACTACGTCAATTCATAAAACAACGTGTTTTATAAGCAATGATGTGTTTAGAGTTTGAAAGATAATAAACGACACGACCAAAGGCATCTGAGAGCTTAAACGAGTGGAAGTGCGTTTTTGAGATGAGAACTAACAAGGGAAAAGCTGCACTTGACCAGGGTTCCCGAGCCCTGTCAGTATCCCCCACGTTATAAATATATTCTGCCAATATCCCGACAAGCGCGCTAGTGTGTTCCACAAGGGAGCTGCTGCGATACTATACTTTCCATACGTGATTTAAGTAATATTCATCTTTCCTCCTGGATCACAGTACGAACGGCCATGATGAGTGATGACTAAATTGGTTTTCATGTAGACCGTGCTGCTGCTTATTGTTGGAAGACAACCACAGGGAAACACTGGCGAACTATACGCATGAAAAGCCATATTTTCTTGCCGTCTACGTGGATCACCTCAAGACTTGCTCTTTTAAGTATATTTATACTACTTGTTCTAATCGGACCATATATGAGGACTATAGTCAGCTACATTGCAGGAAGTATATTTAAAGTACAAAGCGGCTTTTGACCATTTGCGAAAATCATATTCTATTAAACTTCTCTATTAATCGCGAGATTTGTGCCCAAACGAGTTTATAGGACGTAAATGCACGTACGTTAACAATGACAATCCTCGGGAAACTCAGGATTGGGTAAACATATGGCAATGATTATATAGTAAATAGTACCCAAATTATTATTTATCTTTGGTTCCTTTTTCCACTAACTATCTTGGTTCCCGTGTTCGTTTCAGAGGCGTAAGTATTTCAAAGTAGACAATCCTTGGTAATCTTGCGACTTTTGATTCACATCTTGGTTGTATCATTCAAGATAATTTAGACGTTAAATGTTGCTATTTTACATTCCTCGTTTTGTGTGTGTTAGTCCGAGTTAGGATAATTCCTAACTTTCAGATCAGTTTTCTAAGCTATATCAAATCTTAGGTTTTATTACATTCATTTTTAGTGTTACGCAGCTAAAAGAACGGCTCAAAATCGACCCCGTAAAAATACCAGCTTTTACTGCTGACGCTGAACCGGCCAAATTAACTGACCAGTAAATCAACCGGCCGCCAATTACTTCTTGTTTTCATATAATATCTCCAGTTTTAGCAAACGTAAACAAATAAAAAATTCTTGCTTGACCACATAATGGCCCAAAAGCGGTCGCCGGAAAATTACTAAATTTATTTGATTTTTATGTAATTTCTTTCGGTTTTTTATCCTTGAGAATCGAGACACAGAGCAATTGTGGAGATTCTGCAGGATAAACGTTGGTAAAATTTTCCGCCAAGGAATTTCTCCAAATATTGATTCGAAAACCTCTATCCTCTCTGTCTTACACGCCTCCGACTTCAAATGTAACTGCAATACGCAAAATCAAAAAGAGTATAACATCCATTTTCAGAGTTTAATAACCCCACCACCAAAATCTTTTTAACGAGCGGTTATGGCAGCCAACTTGCTGAGTAGTGCGAGTGCATGACGAAGGCTCCACAACCGAATAGAAAAAATGTAGTGTCCGACAAACTACTCTTATTACTAGTATAATTTTTGAGGCGGTTTTTTATGACCAATCTCGAAATGGATGTAGTCTACAGATCGAAAATTCCCCTTCAACATATCAGTCAACGCGAAAACACCTTGCCATTTTGGAGAGCTCTGTTGTGATAATCAGAATTGGTGTCTGAGACAGCAAGTAAAAGCATAGTAGAATGACGACGATCACTTAAGTTGCAACTGCACCAACGGCAAGTAGCAGCAGGACGGGTAGATGATGACTCTTCAATTGCTGTACATATTAAAGAGGATGCACACACTTTCGACTTCCATTGTCCGAAAAAGTTAGATAAAAATGCAAGAAGTTGACTGGCTCACTTTACTATCCTTTCTGACATTCGTCAGTGATGGATCCATATTTAAATACGATAAATTTTTTAGGGCGATCGGCAGGCTGAAACGACGTTTTATTTTACGTAGTTTTCGGCTTTCCATCTTAACGTGACGCAGTTTAGAAAGCAGACAACGCTGGAAGTAAGAAGCGAGATTAAAGAAGCCTCGATTATTTGCTGGTTTGGTAGTTTGAAATTTAGACTGTCTGTTTTTGTCGCACTTAACTTCGCGTAACCTCCATGTTTTGCTAACATTCAAGCTGAGATTCAAACATCTATTTTGTGTATCAGAAAGATGCCGTTATAAAATCAGCTAATATCCAAAGAGACCTTTGACGGCATAATCCACAACAAGAATGCAGTTGTTTCAGTGTCCTGCCAAAAATATGAAGAAACCGACTGCGGGCCAATGCTGGTCATGCGACTTAATATAGGAGGGGAGTAAATGCACTTCAATGCCAAATACATTAAGGCAACAACTATTCAAATAAATAAAACAAGTAGACTCATATACTGGAGTGGGAAGATGACATAGCATCACAGGAAAGTCCACAACGTATCAAATATCAATGGTTTTAGAAAATAAGTAAATAGGAGAATGCCAGTCAATAAATCTTTAAATAAAAATTCAGCTTGCTTTCCGTGCATTAATACTAGCGATGAATTATCTAAACAACTAATTCGTCATCATTTTATGCAATGTGAACTTGCCTTTGTCGTGAAATAGGCAGAGAATAGTGACACGTCCGTTTACGCTTTTTAGGGAAAACACCGAATGTTAACTTATAGTAACGGATTCAAAACACGCTAGGTGGAGCGTTTAATGAAAGAACTGTCAAATTATATTACAAACACGCACCTAACAACTATCACTCGCATATTTTAGTCGTCCCCGACAACTGCCCACCTATAGCTGTAATACTTATTTAAAAGCAGTTTAGAGTATACTGGCTGCAGCTATCATTACTGAGCAAACAACAAAGGCAACGAATACAATATCAGCAATCTTCCGGTCAACCGCCGTGTCAGCAGGTATTTGGAGCAAAAACTGCAATAGCAGGACACATCGCTTGCGAATAGAACTTTCTACACTCCTCGTAACATTATCAATTGTGGGCTTGCTTTCAGATTTAATGACGTTGCAGAAGGTAAGACGACTTCCGAGATATCGGTACACTGAGATCCTGAACTGGTTAACTAGCTAAAGCGTCAAAAAATTATGAGCAACTCCATTTAAATCATCAGTCGGAACGTATTGGTGAGCAACACTATCTGCGGTTAGCTGCTTTGGGCAACGAGACAAATTTCCAAGCAAAGTATACTTCTATTAATCACTCATCATACACTTGTGTGCTACATATTTTGCAGTCAAAAGGTTGTTTCGGTGCAAAAAATTAAATAAGTTGGAAAAAGTTAAACGCCTCTAGGTTCCTAGATTAGGAAAAAAGAATGTATTTTGAATACAGCAAAAAATCCCAACTTTGACCTAAGACCGTAAAAGGAGCTATTGTCTTCAATCATATAAACAGTTGGCGCTATTTAACTTCGAAACATTGTACGGTTGAGAACGGTCGAAATTTAGACGTCAACAACATAACACAGTAGGTGTATTTGCAATTATTTTAAGTGCCTGAACGCATGGTAAACAACAACAGGGACCAGTCTTCACCGTTCAGTTGTTTAGCCAAGTTTATAAGCCACCTCTACTCAAAGCAAATAAACACTCAGTTAACTTTCAAGAACAAATGCTTAACCATCGCAGCTTCTGAGAGATGGAAAGTAGTAGCGTGGATAATGTGATCATCATAGGTTCAGTCACTTTGTTACATTATTTTGCATACCGGCAAAATTGTACGTTAATGTACAAAATACTTTTACAAATAAATAAGGGCAACGAAAAAAGATACTTAGGCGGCGATTACTGCCTTATTGAACGTCATCAGTATGTTCCGTCCTTCGAGTAAATGAGCTGAACATTCCTCTCAAGTTGCTTTGTGTAATTCGGGTCGCAGTTGACAAGGTGCGGGCCAGTGACTGGAATAGTAGAGCATTCACTCAAGTGATTCACGACCAGAAATCCTGGGTTTTAGTTCAAAGTGTTCCCAGCGTGGATTTAGTAGTTGGTTTACGCCGACAACAAAACCAGAGACGGCTATTCCGATTTTCTTTTACTTTGTCACTATTGCCTTTGAAGTACTCGTGAATGAGTCGACGTCATTGATGTAATTCTATCCCACGACCGCTTGGACAAGTTTGAGTGCAGCCAATGCTCTAGTCTTCTGAACTACGAAGTCCCACCAAGAATCGTGAGTTAAGTCATATTTGGGTCAAGTTACCTATTGCGACCTATGGAATTCACCAATTCTGGTACAATACGCTAACAGCCCAAGCAGGATTGACAAAAAGACCAATCCAGAATCCGTCAGAAACTACCAGGCTCACTTTAACAATAGGTGGTTTGGGAGACTTTGGAAAATCGTTTAACCCGAATGTAAAAAATGTGCCGACCTAGGTGGAGACAGCAAGGACAAGGCTTGAGTACAGGTAACGTTCAAACCACCTGGGCCATGAGGTCCCAGTAGGAATCGTTGGTATTCCGTCTACAACGGCCTGCACAGCTCTAGTTCTGTAGTTACAAGCAAAACATGATGGACATTCTCCGATTACCAAGTAATTCAGCGAGGTGCCCAGCGAGGAGTGACGCATTAATGCTGCCTCGACTACTTCGTTGTCTAGAAGTAGCACTAACTGCGCTTTTTTAACTCATTTTTCCCTTTTGCAAACAATATTATCCACGTATGCATTTTAAAAGGCGAAAGAAATCCAAATTAATCGTTCAGGCCCTAAAAATAAAAAAGTCATGGAAGGAAAGAAAACCAAGCCGTAAATAATAAAGCTGAACGCAGTTCGCTTATTTTGTGTGATTGGAAGGATGCAGATGTAAAATGAGGTTTTGTGTAAATATTATGTGAGGGTCCCATGTGAGAGGCTAGAATCTGATTTCAGTGGCATCAGACTTCAACTGCGCTAGCCTTGGAAACAAATAATAACGCACATAATTTCGCACGCTCACAAAACATGGCTCGTTTTACGAAAAAAACATCGCCCAACAAGCAGTATAATTGTTGGAATACCGTTTGACGTAGACATGCTCCAGTGCCTCCTCCACTGTTATACGTTTGTGTGGATTGAACTGAAGGAACAAATTCATTAACTCGATGCCGTTTGGGTCACTGTTCTTCATCATCTCTGCAACCGGTTTTCTTTGCCTTGAAAAAGATGAAGAATATTTTTATGAGCCAGTTTGTGGAAGCAGAGCTTAGTACTAAGAGGTATGTCAACAGGTTTTGATGTGTAGGATCTGCTTTTTCCAACCAATTAGACCATTCGGTTAATCTTAACTTGTTCTCGTAATCCTTAGTCTTTTAATTTATACATTCTCTTTCAGCGTCCCAGTGTTGCCCTCTCCTTCTTCTTAACAGTTTTTAAGTTGCTTACTCATTACCGCTGAGATTATGTGTGCTGAGCAATGACCTTGCTCCTCTCACATTGATTTTCTGAGAAAATATAACTTGCTGCTGACCCGTTATCTATGTTATGCAGTGACAGATAGCAGTTGACGAGGTGTCGCGAAATTTTTTGAGGTCAGTAAATTTCGCTGTTTTACGCCTGCTACAAGTTCAAACCATGGAAAAGATGCCTCAAGTACTCCGTTGTTGTCAGGTGCTCTCGTTGTCGCAACCGTAATTAGGATCGTTGATAACGTCAACATGGAATTATTGCTGGTATGTAACTGAAAATTGTGTCAAAACCTTGACCGAATCTTCTATCAGCGCATGGAGCATAGGACATTCCGATATATTTACGTCTGTGACTTTGCGGCATTAAGCAATATATTTTTTAATGAAGTACTGTCCAACTTTACGTTGCTATTACTTTTATGGTATTTTCGTAGATGGTCATGAAGACGATTCCCCTTCTCTTCCCTTCCCTAGGACGCAGTTTCCTGGAAAGCCAAGAAAATTGACTGATATCTGCAACCTTTAAAGGGTTATGAAGAGGTCTGGAAACCTAATGGAGTATGTCCACGCTCATAGTCAATGAACGATTCAAAAGTCTTTAAAAATCGTATCTATGTAAACCAAGATATCGTATTCATAATCCCAACCGACATGAAGCGAACCCATAATATATAAGTGACTTTGATGTCATCCTCGGGCGTGCAGTCTGGCCTTCAAGTATGACTGGCTATGGACGAAAAATAAGTGTGTAAGGCTTATTTCGTTGTTAATGTCATTTTCGGTGCATTTTCTCTCATCGCATACGGCGTCAAAAGCTAGAATTAAAGTAAAGACTATGAATTAACGTAATTTTGCATGTTGTCGGTTTTGTGGACTTTAAAACATATTTGATAATTTTGGTGAGCATTGCAGGAATTCCAATACAGACTGGACGTAGACCTATGTGAGTAGAGGCTGACGGAAATTCAGATGTGTAATAAAAGCAACCCAATCACATTGAGGGCAAGATCTTACTTTACGCAAGCTTTTGCCAAAACCGACGAACTGTAGGAGCTTTTCACACTCTCAATGTCTAAAAAAAGACGAAACATGAAAAGTTGGCGGTTTGTGAATATAAAGCAGTTATTCCGCAATAACTGATGAATTCCAGCTCAAATATTCATATCAAAATTTGGACCGTGCTTAAAAAGGCCCGTTTCGAAAGACATACTCCAAGTTCGCGCATTAATTTCTTCGGAAATTAAAATAGGCAAGTTGAAACTGGACTTCATATACCAGAAAACACACGGGAAAGCTGGGGGATCGACTGACGAGCCGAACACCTCGCAGCTGCATCAGGCAGCGGCATAAGATCGGCGAAAGAAGCGTGTCCGGGTCTTTAGTTAATACCTGTGTTGTTAGTACGGTAAATCATTGCACAAACATGGTATGTACTTACCAACTGCTGTATAAAGTGATTGATCGAAGATTTAACTGCAAATCGGATGTGAAACACTCGCTCCTCTAAGACCAAAGTACTTAGGCGCCTTACAACCGATACTTTGCAATAAAACCAATAATTCACCCGTAACTTCTCTTAACCATGCGAAAACGATTTTTTTCATGTTCCGTTTACTGTGTATGTAAAGACGCACAAACAGTGCGTTTTGGGAAATTATTTAAAAAACTCGGAGGTCGGCTTTCAGATCTTAACATTCGATTTTTCTAAAGGGTGCGTAATTGCGTCAATTATTTTCCCAGATGGCTGTTTCCGTATGGATAAAGCAAAAGAAATATAATATAAAGATATATATTGGCCTCTTTCCTGAGTACATCCTAAAAGATTTTTCGTCTCGAAAGATTATGCTTTATCGTTGTTTATTTCACATCAAATAATATAATTTAAAAAAAAACATTAGAGATGTCCACAGTTGTCGGAAGTTTCTATTTTCAAGGGTATGTTTCTGTACTTAGGCCAACGAGAAACTACGGTCAACCACCGAAAAGAAAACCATTACGGGAACCGTCTTGATATGCAACTTATTGACGTTATACTTAGACACTGCGCCAGTAGCCTTCCTTAAAACTAATTAATTAAAAGTTAAGTTCTGAAATGAACATCCAGTTACACAAATGTTTTCTAAAGTTGAGTAATAGAAGTCTTGAGCTACTTTCACATTCAGATAGCCTAGTAAGTGCTTTATTACGATGAACTGTATATTTAAATATGCATAAGATCCTCTAGCTACCTGCCCTGATTGTTTGCCGAATGCCATAATATACCCAACTCAGGTTGCTGTGAATGCTATCTTTGACAATCATAGTTTGTTGGGATGTATGTGAGAAGTTGAAAGGCTGCATATACCGGCTTATAAGATCTGCAGACAGTCGACTGTACGTGAATTAAAGTCAACGCTTTAAACAACCTCTACTTGTTAACGATTTTTGACTTAACTTGTAACCTTATTTTAAGCAATGACTTTCATTATTAAGTACCTTTTAAAAAGAAGCAAAAATTAAGGGTTTTGCCAGTTTTACTCGCAAAATTCTTAAGCAAGATGCAGGCCAGGAAAACCAGTTCCGCATTTATATTTATTTGGTAGTCTGCTCAGAGCATGATATGAGCAGCGGTCGAACGCTATTCAGTCGAAATCGCATGCAAATGATGAGCAGTTAACTTCAGATTATGGCTAATGAACCACGGCCTTGAAATGCTATTATTTCTATGGATTTCACTCAAATTTCCTAGTTTTATCACAGGCGGTGTTTTTCTCATTTTTCCTTAAAGTAGTCAAATCGGTGGTATACAGTGAACTACACAATAAAGAGTGACAAAAGTGGAGATCAAGGGGCTGTTTCTGGTTAACTCAGCATCACCAGACAGCCAAAGCCTAAATCGGGGTTTGAATAATCTGGATTCCCTCGTATTTGCTGTTTTTCGTCCATCATTACTTGGGATCACCATGCGTCTGCTTCTGAAGGTCCTTGACAAGGCTCTCAGGAACAACGCGACGAACATGTTTCGTGCTGTAACCGATTCATTGAACGGCCCCCAACGGCTAAATAGCTTGAACCATTCTGGTGTTTCTCATTAAAACCTCGTACAATTTGAACATATAAGTTTAAAGGTCCGGACCCATTAGCGTTATAGGCCAGAAGGCACTCAAAAGCCAGCCATTGAGCAACAAATATGCTTTAAGTACATTAACTGGATGAAGTCGAATGAACACATTGGTTGTCCTTAGATACTTGGATGTGAATTTTGGAAACAGTAACGTGCGCAGCCTTTGGTGTCTGTATTACGCTTTTGTGGACTATTGTAAGGACAACCCGTTTTCTGTTGGAACGAAATCGCAAATACAGTGGCCACACCATATGCCTAAAAAGCGCAGAGTAGAGAAGTGCTTTCGGTAAAGTTGGTTTATAAGAAAAATCTCCAGAGGCCACCGGGAGTGATGCCAACCACAACCGATAACAACCTCGAATCATCTCGGCGAAGGGTCTGTTCTAACATCTTGATTCACTTGTCCGCTACCTCTTAAATTTTGTATTGTTCATTTTCGCATTGTTCAATACGCCAGCTCATTCGTTACATTACGAGTTGTATTTGGGTTATCTAAAGTTGGTTATACTTTTTCCTAAAATTGTCGACCAAATTAATCGACTTTTGGATAGTCACTCAAAAACACATTAGTCTGTGCAATTATCTGAACATAAGAGTCCCAGACTCAAGACCCACGCCCGCTTAAAGGCTGATAAATTGGGTCAATGCAGGGACGACGAGAAGCGCGCGAATAGAGGGCCTGCCTTTTGTTGTCGCTGCTGACCAGCAGGCACGTCCATATGTGGCGGATAGTAGAAGGGTCTTCGGCAAAAGCTGAACGTAAAATAAGCACTCTCATGAGTCTAACAATTACTTGCTCACTATGCACCGATCACCCTTTCAGACATGTCTCGCAAATCAGTTATCTATAGAAACCTCACATGCACTTGCGCAACCGCGACATGCGACTGTTGCCTATCATCAAATAAGGCCTCAACCGAGATCCGGCACGATCGTGAAGTCTTGACGTAATATGCTGGAGGTTAGATGAATACATCCGCCTAAGAATTCTGGAACCACAGAAAACCCTCCCTCCGCGAGTCGCCCCACAAGACAACTATTGAACAAGTCACAGTTTGTCGGGTTTCTGAAAGGCGGGGATATTATTTCTGCGCGTTTTAGGTGGGTCTTACCAAGGCCAAATAGGGATAAAAGAAGACCTCACGCAGAAGCAAAAAATGAACCGTGTTGAACGGAGCCATATAACAGAGCATAGGCATATTGTTCCCAATGACTGATATGATTTTTGCAATAAATGAGGCTTCCCCTGGGGAGTTATGTGTCTTATTTAAATATATTTTTTATTATTTTAAAATCTATTTAATGAAATGATAGTAGACAACTAAAACCCGTGTCTGAGCGTGGGTGATGGCAGGAGGGGACTTTTAGACTTCGAGGCAGTGACCAATTTAGGAGGGCTGATCGCTCTTGATTGAATGAAATACAAGCGGGAAGTCACAAACACCCTAGTATCAAGGTTTAGAACTCCATTAAAATTCTGTCAGATATTTAGAACTTTCTAATTCACACAGCAGCACTGACGGAATTCTCGGGGTATTCAAATGTTCTTAGACATGCCTTGCGATAAGCCTGGAAATGGTAGCTAATTTTGAAGAAAGTATTTCTCAAAAGCACCCCTGTACACTACGAAGATGGCTGTTGTTTGATTTACCTGCAGGTTTTGAGACAGAAAATACCATTTTAACGGACCAAAATTCATAAATGTAGGAACTAGAATCACGCAAAAGGTTCGTCTAGTTAAATTCGAAAAAACCTCTTATGGTTTAACGCTAATGTAAATTGCACTAGGCGATGCAATGTTGGCGACCTATGACAAGGTGGGGTCTACGCAACCCTTGCTCACTCAATTTGCTAATTTCATGTTGATCAGTTGAAACGGTCAAATGAATTGAATGTACTCATTTTACGAGAAGACCACCTCACCCTCCTTGGTCGGCTTCGGTAAGCCTGCCATGATCCGTTCGACCTGGTTGAGAGTTGAAGCACCAGGAAAGAGCGGTTTTCCAGCTAACATCTCACCAAGAATACAGCCCATGCTCCATAGGTCGACACCTTTGGTGTAATTGTTACAGGCGAGAAGGATTTCCGGTGCGCGATACCACCGCGTGGCGACATACTCGGTAAGTGCCGGCATGTCTCCGACGGCCTCGTCGTTGCCCGAGATCGCGGCGTTCGACTGATTCGTAAGATCCCGGCCAGCCAGGGACCGAGCCAGACCAAAATCACAAAGTTTTACGAAGCAGTCGGAGTCCAGAAGAACATTGGAAGGCTAGACATGTAAACAGTGATAACGTTAACGCGGATCCGAAACATAACATGAGACAATAATTCTCGTTTTACGTCAGATGCAGTCATTGCTTGGGAAACCAGCAAATTTCCGATCATTCGGCTATGGAACATACTTATGGAAGTTAGGTAAAGAAAACATTTGACCTAATTATGTTATTCCGTGCATAGTTTGCAAGTGTTTTTGGTATATAAGTTATTAGTTCCATATTCTCAAAACTATTTATAGAGCATCGTTTTTTAAATATGGTTTTTAGTGAAGGCAAACCATTATAGGCAAAGGCACTATAGGCTATCGAGCGTTGTCTATGGCAGTTTCACCCGACAGGCAAGATTTTTTGCCATTATCATCAAAGCGGTTAACAAAGAATCGGTTGTAGAAACTTAAAACTACTCATAATCTGGGTAATTCTCCATAAAACTATAAATGAAAACCTCAACATGAGAAATACTATAAAATGATATTTTAATTATTTAATGTTTGGGGGACCAAAGGCCTGTACCGAAATTCTAGCTATTTTGGTGTGAAACTTTAATTGTTATATCGTCTTTTCAGAGAGAGGATAATGTTGTTAGACGTTAGGAATCTTGTTACAAGTACTCACGCCTGCAGCAGGTTTATTTAAATTAAGTATGCGTTTTCTTATGGTTTGCATGTGTAGGTAAATTAAGCAGTTGTATTTTCCACTAACCATAACTGAGGAAGGTATAGTAAGTTCTATCCGTTTTCATTAAAATAAACTGCTTCAGGTTGTATCGCACGATATAATCACGATTCATCTTAGGCGATTTTATATATAAGATGAATAACTTTGGAAATGTTTCCTTCAAAGTCAGGGAAAATTTGAAGATCCGCAAGAAATGTGTGACATCTGAGGACAAAATACATTCCTTCCACACTAGTAATGCTGAAAAGTTCAGAGTCTACAAAAACAGTCATGAGCAATCGTATCGTCATAAATTTTCGAATGCATTTGGCTGGCATTAGAAAGTTAAATCGTGTTGTCAGTTTACTACTATGTCTTTTCTGACGTCGGTTAGTGAAATCATACTGACAGAGACACGTTTGAACAAAAAACATTCCCAGTGTGCTTTGAAATGTGCTGATTTTCAGCGATGCGGTCTTTAACAAGTGGTGAAAATTTCATTTTTGAAAACACTTAACTTGATTGCACTAGGTTTTGTGATCTCTGAAACCAAGTGCATCAAACAAACCTGAGTTAGAAGTTTCAGTTGCAGTGGCAATGCATTATTTATCATTAAGTCTGGTTTTTGAGCAAAGTCTGTGTTTGTCTTACGTACTTCTGTCAGAATAGTTGGCGTGTCCTCACGAAATGAAATTTGTTGACACTCGGATTAAAGCTAAGCAGGTGAATCTGTATAAATATGACTCATACACGTTAAAGTTAATGTCGTACATTATCAAAATTCTAAAGTCTATAAATAACCCATCAAAAACATGTGTTGTCCGCAACAAGTCAGCGCAGAGGTTTGACAAGACAGCGGAATAAATTTATTTGACAGTTCGACCGTTTGCCCTGACGATGCTCACCGTGCACCCCACAGCAGAACGGGATTTGGAGCAGTGGCTTGCGTGCGAATTCGTTTGTAGTAATGATAGACTTGAGCAGCACCCATCAAAATCTCTTCTCCCTTAGTCGATGTGTATCTGGTGTCAGGGCAGAATCAAAAATGCCAAAAGTGGAATCGGGAGATGTGGCTGACAGAACTGGACACCTAGTCTGCGCGTGCTACACGCAGCCTTTCCCTTGTATACCACATCAGGTTTTTGCAGTAAAAGAGATAGACGGCCTAGATTTCGCATGCCTGAGAATGTTCTAGGGAACACACTAACAAGGAGTTATTCAGCTTTTCTCTCGGTCGACTAGTCGACCTCCACACAAACGCACCCTAGACTGATTGCATTGCCTGAGTCCAACCGCCCGTTGACAACCTCCCAAGTCACGACTTTTCGGCGCATCGTGATAAATTCAAGTACGTTAAATTTATTATAGTGAGCAATGCGATAAAATGCCGTGGGAGTGGAGTCCCCACCATCCACCCCACTCTCTTTTTCCTATCCTGTGCACCAGTCGACTGTCCGAGCCCCTCTACTAACTGATAATGGGATCCGGCGAGTGGTTGACAGGTCTAAGCAGTCCGTCTTTAGGTGTCAACACGGTGAAAATTAAAAAAAGCTATCTTGAAAACCTGCCAGGGATCTTTTTAAGTAATTCATGCGGCGGGAACTGACCCAGTTTGGAGTTATTGAACATATGTTGACAATCAAAATCATAACCGAAACCAACATTTCTAAAAGGGACCAACTGGTTCGAAAATCAGAATGATCGAAGACCCCCTCCCCCCTACTTGGAGAGGCAAAGATGTATTGCAGGAACCCTAAAGCAAAGGTGCGGGGGAATCACGTAAAGACAGCTAAAGTCCCTATTCATATATTTTCTTTGGTTAACTGACATGAGGAATCGAAAACTATCCGGAATTTTCAGTGGCCAACCAAAAACAAAATCTCTGTCTCTAATGGCTTTCCGCCTGCTGGTCCCTTAATCTTCATGAACCAGGTCACATTAAATCAGACCTCATATGTCTATGAAGGATTGTTAACACGTGATGAAAAACCATATCATTGTAATTCTAGTCGGGTAAATTCAGTTAATTCGAAAGATGATAACTTTAAGCCACGGTATTCAGCATGTCGCTGCGAGTCAACAGCGTGTAGTGTTTATCATAATAACGAATGTCAGCACAGACGCCTCCTCATTCTCTCTTCCCCCCTCATCATACGGAAGTCACGGGGCTCAGAGATAATTTAGGACAAGTGGATTGGTGTGACCAGGCAAGTTAAGACATTACTTTCTGGGAGAAATTTTAACACGGTTGCAAACGAAGTACCATCTCATGCTATGACAAAACATCTTGACCTCGCACATGCTTACACACGGTTTTGCATGCATTTAAAGGATTAGCAGGCCATCATTTCACTTAGGTTCGATGTGATGGCCAGTCAATTTCATAACCAACAAGACAGATATGACGAGACTGAAGTGGGAGAGCGAGACTAGCTAGTGCCAGTTCGTTCCCAGGAGAATTCGATCGTGATGATGTGCTCCTCATAAATGCATATATCTGACTCTCGCTTTGATACTGTAATCACTTTGAAATGGCGTATGAGGTGGTGTGTGTGTAAGAGGACTCCAAACCCCCAGGTTTTGATCACTACTGCGGTCGGTGTCCATATAATGTGAATATCCGGCCCCCAGTTATTGGCAGTTTAATAGGAATATATTTGATCAACCAATCATCCAACTACCTCTGCAAATATCCCCAGTTGTTCATTTAATATACAAATTTCAAAAGCCCACATTTTTTTCTCTTATCTGGGGATAAAAGTTGTGCAGAATGAGTAATCACAGGCCTCGTACACAAACTAAGCAGACAGGTCTCCGCAAACCCTATCGTTTACCTTTTATAAGGACTAACTCGGTCAGAACAATTATTGACGTTCTGTCCATGCACGTCATCACTAACCATGTTCACAAATATAAATGCAAATAAACATGTAATTTTAGCATTAAAATAATAACAAGTGCTACCGGTCGGGAAAAATGCGACCATAGCATTTTCCAAACTATTTTTATCGAAGTCGTTATAAATCAAATAAACAGATCTGTTTGACCTCAGCATAGTCAAAAACGTTAACTAGTGGAAGGCCTCATAGATATTATCGACAAAGTTTGGTATCATCTTACGACAAGAGTATCTGCCTTCTGGTTTTAAAAAAAGAGTTTTTATGGAGAACATTATACGGCATGTGGATATGTGACAAACAAATTTTAGTTCATCTTAGTGTTCATCACTCACAGGGATGCTCTTACTCACTTTTACGATACATGCATACTACTATATAGTCATTAACATAGGATAAAATATAATACCACCAGAGGTAGGCGACCAGTTAGGATCAGGACTCTTATTCAAAGAAAGTTGCCTAGTATTCTTATGCGAACATTGCATCGAGTAAAACATTTAACTAATTTTACGAAAATATCGTGACTACAGCCACATATATCATAAAAGATGTTCAATCATTTGACGCTTATTGACATTATAATGACCCGTAATATGAGAGCGAGTGTGTACCTTGAGATCACGATGAATGACATTCGCAGAATGTAGATAAAGCAGTGCTTTAAGCAACTGATACGTTATATACTGCTTGTGAATTGAACGAAGTATATTGCCCCTTTTGATCACGTTGTGCAGATCCGTTTCTATATGAATACCGAAAATGTATGATAGCATGTATCTTACCCATGAACTCAAAGACAAGGTAGATATCTTTTTCATTGAAAGCCTTGAAAATGCTGTGCAGTTTTATGATATTTGGATGAGCTCCAAATTTTCTTAGGAATGCGATCTCTCTAAATGTCCGCTTAAACAGATGGAAGGTATAAAATGTTCACATACCTGCGCGTCCGTTTTGTTTCGAAAGGCGTCAAAAATCTTCTTCAGGGCAACGACTTCATTTGTCTTTTTTGAAACTGCCTTCCAAACAATGCCATATGCCTAGCCGAAAATTGGTCTCAGATGTGATAAAAGCATTCACTTGGCAGTAATTCATAGTGTTTCACTGAGAAGTTATGGACAGTTTAAAGTTTATTTTGCCTATCTCTGGTCATAATTCATACTATGGTTATTCATGTTGTACTACTTACTGCACTGAGAGCAGAGGTAATATTTTAAAGTCCGGGTATTTATTTCGCTTATATGCTGTCACTGTGCAACACAGCTGCAAGGTATCCAACCGACTAGTGAGCCATCAGGACATCTTATGCGCTTATTGACAGATATTTTAATTACTTCCAATTCGCAGAAAGAGGTCGTTACCTAAGACTAAATCAGTCAAAATACGGCTTTATATACCCACTTTGGAAGTAGGTACTAAGAGGTGGATTAGATCTGTCAGCTGCACCAAAATAACACGAATTATTCATAAAATGCCAGCAGACAGAAAGTGAAGTTATGCTGGGAAGTAATGAAAAGCCTAAAGATCAACCGCGCCCCTCTCAGAGGCAGAATACTCGCAAAGGGGATTCTGGTTATTAGTTAGTACCTGTGCTATCATTACGGCACGTCCTACATGCGTATACTAGTACCTGCCCGTTAACAGTTTAAGAATATCGCGCGGTTATCCCCTGCAGCGGATGAATATTGGTTCAACTATTTATATCAACCTTCGGGCTGAGCTAAAAAAATCTAAATTTGGACTGATTCCCTCCAGGTTATTGATTATTTTTTCAGGTGACAAAAAGCCATAAGCGTCCTTATATGCACGCATATAGTTGTTTACCTTGCTTACAAGGTACATTAGCTTGCTCAGCAAGATTATACAAAAAGAACAAGGTTTCCGTTCTGTTTTCTGTAAATTTAAACACATTCAGTTTCAAGAAATTCGTGTGCATATGAGTCAGCTTTTCTGGGTGCCAGAGCTGATAGGTGTAGTTTTAATTTAGATAATATAAAAACTAAAAATATTTAATTGACTCTTTTTATGCAGTCTACCTGCTTTTGGGAGACGAAAGGTTAAATATGTTTGATTAATGTGTTTGTCTCCATACGCATTTTCGGATTTTACGTCAAGCCTAACATGGAACAGAATATAAACTATAAATATAAGACAAGCAAAAATGGTGTCATAAATATTTCCTATTTCCGTACTGTAACTTTGACAGTCAATAATCATTCAGCTTCGTAGTTATATTTTAAAGTTAAACGGCTTTGCGTCTGTAAAAACCACAGTCGGTGAAATAATGTTATTTCTATGATAATGAAAAATTGAAAAACGCACGAAGTTCTGACTGCTGAATTTTGGCAACAGTTTAATTTTCCATAAAATATTGCCGTATGTTAACAAATGGTAGATACTGTAAAAGAAGATTTGAGGCTGAGTGGCTTAAAGTCGAAGAGCATACGGACAAGGTGGCTATTTTGTATTCCCCAATAGAGCCAATCTGGTTAAAAAAGGTTGTTCCTTTTTTAATGTTGACTGCATCAAGATGGCCTGTGATGCTCTTGACTGAATCAGCACGAGGGAACTGGGTAGTTTTATATTTCGTGTATTATATTGAAATGTATATTTTAAGTACCTGAATCTCACGCAGCAGCCACACTTGATGTCTGGTAGTCCTAAAAGCAGTTGATTATCTCACTACAGACCAAGAAGGGCCGAGAAAAACTGATTTGCGAAAACGCAAACTAATTAAATGTCTAGTCGGAATATGCTAAGATCTGAAATCAACATAAGCGTGTTTTGTTAATGCGCTACAAAGACAAGGACGGGCATTCGCCTTCAGAAACATTGGCAGGTAACCTAAATTAGCATCTAAAATCCATAATGCATAGTCCGAGAAATACACCATGTAAAAGTATTACACAGTAATATAGCAAACAAAGTCCACTAGCCTTACAAAACATTGAAACCACTCACATGCTTCTATACTTCTAAACTAAATGATCTGTTTTAATTTATATCCTTATACTTCGGTCGTCTACATTTCTCCGTAACTAAAGTTACACAGAAATCGTCCATAAAACATGCGTTTAAATATACTTATTCAAAAACGTGCGTCTAATTTATATATTTTCTTTATGTAAGACAATTGCAGCAGCACTGATACAGAATTATAACTCAGTTTTCATCAGTCCATAAATTTATCTTTTTTATTAGGGTTCGGTTTAAAGCAAAATGTCAAATACTTTTTAAAACTATCAACAAACCCCTTTTCCAATGCGCTTTTTCAGTTCGTAGCGTTGGAGAACATGCTGCTCAACCTCGGCTGTCATTTTGGCGTTATTCACCATGGTAACGCATTTTTCAAAAACGAGACTGCTGCAGGCCGAATTTAGGTAAGAAAAAGTGCACGTGACCTTTTTAAGGTAATCTGTCGCAGTTTCAGGTGTTCGGGTAAATTCTGCGGCCTATAACGTAAGGACTGTTTTTCTGGGTGTCAGTTTATTTTAAGTGTTTTCTATTTATTTAAAGTGTTCGCAATCACTTTGTTCGAAGGAAATATTCGTTATTGGATATTGTGTTAATGATAACGGCTGTTAATTAACCTTTTTTACGGTCGCTCAACATTATAGCTTAGTTTATCTTATTGCATATCAAATAGCGTATTTTATTTGATAAAAGGATTGGCCAAAATCCTTTTGCACCCTATTAGTATCTGGAAATGTCGGTACGAATGCAAATCAATCTGTAAATTTTGAATATGTCAGTCGTCGCGCCGTTTACTGGTCAATACAAAGCTATGACTTCCGGTAACCCACGAGCACCAAAAGGTTTAATCAATTTGGCCTGTTGTGGTGCATGTAATTAATATAAATCATGCGTCGCTGTATAGAGCAAATTGCGTTTGTATCAGTATCAGTTTATTTCAGGGAAAGAAGGCGTGTCCCCTTGAAATCCCTATTGGTTACATGAAAGGTGGATGTAGTCAGGCCTTATTGTGACGCCCGCTCCAATGCTGATCTAGTCTCCGTTTAAAATTTTTTATGGATCCCGACATAACGACATCCTCAGGCAAAGCATTCCAAGCTGCAACCACTCTGTTGGAGTAGAAGGACTTTCGTGTGTCTAGCCGAGCACCAGTCACACGTAACTTGAGTGGATGGCCTCTCAGGTTAGTCGTAGTCGCCAACTGGAAAAGTCTCCAGATCACCACGTAGCTGTCAGTGACTCAATGAAAGAGGTCAAGATTAGATAATTGTTTTTATACGGTAGTGACCACGGCCCAGGTACAACATTTGTTGCTCGCCCTTGAGCTTTTTCGAGTCTGTGGATGTCTTTAGTGGTCCAGGGTCTCCATGCTTAGATAGCAAACTCCATTTGCGGTCGGGCAAAAATTCGAAAGACCTTGGCGAAGCAGTCTTCATCAACGGAGGAGGACGCCCGTGTCACGAAGTATAGAATGGACATCGTCGACTTGGCCACCTTTGAACATTGCAGTGAAGGCTTAAGCAAGGTTCTGATCCATACACCCAAGTTCTTCTCGGTGTCGACTTCTTGCAGTGTTTTGCCAGTCGGGCGGAAGACCGTGCGGTTAGGAGAACTCGCTCCACCGACGCGTACGAAGTGACACTTGTTTATGTTGAACGGTAAATCCGGTCTTTTGACAATTGCTCCAGGTGGTCCACATTTGTCTGCAGTCGCGCCTCGTCAACTTCGTTTCGTATGATACTCCATAGCTTTGTGCCATCAGCAAACATTGCAGCATCGCAATCCCGTTCGTTTGCGCATTCGTTGACGTATACAAGGAACAGTGGATGGCCAAGAACAGAGCCTTGGGGAACAGAACTCCTAACGCCAACCTCGGCTGATTGCTGGTCACTGACGCGGATGGCTTGAGAGCGGCCGAATAAAAAGCCTCGAATCCACATCAGGAGCTTACCTCGCACTCCTGTACGGTTGACTGTGTACAGAAAACGGTTGTTAGGCACACTGTCGGAGACCTTTTAAAAGTCGATATAGATGGCACGAACCATAACTCCTCTATAAACAGCCCGAGTCCAGTGTTCCAGACAGTAAAGGAAGTTTGTCACACAGGACCTGCGTTTTTGGAATCCATGCTGGCAATCGGAAAGCAGATGGTTTTGTTCAAGGAACAGCGTTTATTGTTGCTTTATTAATTTCGCCTTAATCTTGCAGCAAATGTAGGTGACGCTGACAGGTCTGTAATTGTTTGCAGAGACCCGACTTCTGTCCTTGTACCGCGACGTAATCCACGCGGACTACCCGGTCTCAAAGGATGTCAGGAAAAGCATGGAGAGTGGTTTAGCCAATTCACTGGCGAGTTCCTTCAAAATCTTCGCCGGAATCCCATCGAGACCTGGTAATTTTGATTCTTTTAGCCTCATCAACTCCGTCAGAACCACACCCTCAGGGAACTGAAAGGTCTCCATAATTGTGGTGTCCACGAGGGGGTGAATGCCGAAGAGCTGAATACTGTTTCACTACTAAAAACAGACGGAAAAATTCTGAAAGGTGATCAGCTTTCGCTCTGTCTTTAGAGAGTTGTTCGCCTTCAGCAGTATTTCGCAATGGTATTGTGTCCTTGTTCCGCGTCCACTGCCTTACGTAACCGTATAATAATTTAGCGTTCTCCGCGGCACGTTTAAGCAGATACAATTTGAATTCTCTTCTAACGCGATTTCTTTGAATTTTATGCTCACATATATATATATATATGTGGGGCTCCTGTCAGAAAGCAATTTTTTCCACAGCCTTCGTTTTTTATTCACTTCATTCTTCAAGGTTTGCGTAAGCAACCGCGGTCTGTTAGTTAACCTATTCCGTGAAAGCGGACGGCGGTCTGCGATAAGCTTATGCATCATTTCTCGAAACCGTTGCCAGTATTCTAGTATGCTTCCAACAAATACGGACTCCCACTCTATGCGTCAAATTTCATCCCTGAGTTGGTCAAAATCACCGCGCCAAAGGTTTCGTCTAACTGTCACGGGATTTTCGGGCATGGTAAAGGCGAGTAATCCCACGGAAGAAGGACGTGGTCACTTTTACCTAGGCGGGTAGGCATGACACCTGTGATTTCGTAAGGACTAGATCAAGGCAGTTGGCCTGTTGACTTTCGTGTACTCTAGCTGAAAACATGACGTGCTGAGTGAAAAATAAATTCGGTGCCGTGTTCAGAAAACTCCCATACAAGGTCTGTTCCTAGCTTTTTCATGGGTCGAGCTCCAGCCAATATGAGGTGCGTTAAAGTGGCGCTTGTTCAGGATATCCGGCCGCGTAGCGAACTTTTCGAGCTTCTCCAGCAGGCGGGTGTCGGCCATGTTGACCGGTCTCGGCGGTAAATGAACTGTCAGAACATCGAAGTCAGGCAAGCTCGACACTTTAATAGACCGCCAGATTGCCTCGAAAGTACAGGAAAATATATCGGTTTTGTCTGATACATTTACCCCATTTTTCTCATACGTGATTACACCGACTCCCTGACGCCCTCCCTTATCCCTTCTAAACATCTGGTAGCTAGGCAAGGCCAAATCACGGTTGTGTACGCGTTGGCTCAACCAAGTTTCTGTTAAAGAGATAAAGTCAGGGTATAGATCACAGAGGTGTATCTTCAACTCGCCGAACTTTGATAGCAAACTCTGCACGTTGGTGTACAAGAATTTCAAATTTCGGCTGTTGGTTAGCGCCTTCACCTACTCTGTCGGCTGCGCGGTCATTCAGACCGGACCTATCCAAAGGAAGATTGACGGACGCCGCCGTACTTGGTTGTTGTATATAAGTAAATTGTCCTTCCCCGGTGAGCCTCTTTCTTAGTTCTAGAACTAGTTGTCAACGTTTCGGCCGCTTGCTGGCGAGTAGTCCGGTTGAAAAAACACCTGGCTTAAAGCCTTTAATCCAGAATCGCCTTGAGTAAATGACACGGGTTTGGGCGCTGCTGGCCAGCACAACTTTAGGAGGCCGGAGTCCAATCGACACTGATGGATTATCTGCTCGTTTTCCAGGGCGAAAGGCTTTAATCACTTCAATAGCCCTAGTGGGTTCTAAAGTATTATTGAGAGGACCTTGGAAAAATGATAGGTCTTCCGAAACCCGCTCCTTGGGAGCATCTGCACTTGATTCAGGGAGCCCCTGCATAATGGGACATATTCTCCGTTGCTTTCTTTTTTATTTTCTACGGGTGTATGGTTCCCTAAATGGCGTAAGGCTCTGGGACTATGCGCTGGTGATGGTGGAGCAGATGTGCTTACGCCGTCTGTTTGTTTGACGCTTATGTTGACAATGTTGGAAGAAGCGCTTGGCAGAGAAGAGTGTGAATAGAACTCCGTGGTTCTGATGGATGAATCGATTCGACCGATCGAACTGGGTCTATAAAGCTCGGCCTGTTTCGCGGAATCTGCAAAGGTGTTTGGACACACAAAATTTGCCATCAGGGACAGTACGTCCATCAATGTCTCTTTTGCGGCCTCTACGGAGGCATCTTCCGGAAATAGCCTTCCGTTTTCCTTGGCAATTTTACGATTTGATTTCCTTTTTTCTTCAGTTTTCGAGTTTCCTTTCTGACCGTTATTTTCTCGCTTTTTAGCTTTTCATTGTGGGGCTGCCGTAAAAGGTGCTGGCGTGCCTATTATGCTGGGAGCTTTTGCCTCACTGCTGGTTACACGTCCAGTAGGCATATTGGTGGCGTTAGTTTGGTCAAGACTGCATCGCAACTGTGTTTTCATCTTTGTGATTTCCTCCTCAAGATAGTTGACCTTGACGGCGAGAATCTGGCATCTACTGCAACCTTGGCCTGCGTTTTCTACGTTTATACAGTCAAGGGGATTGTGTGATATCGCTCGCCGCCGAGCTGCGGTGGCCGGTGGTTTAGCGTAGTTGAATGATTAAGGGGTGATCGCTGGATCGACTTCACACTCCGGCACTATATTTTGGACTTCACTGCGTACTCCAGTCATGCCATGAAGTAATGGAAAACGAACAAGCCTCAGAAATAGTAAACAACTTCGCCTGCGGCCAAATAGGGAAACAGTGCGTATTATTGTGTTTGTCGGAGAATTTAAAGAATGCAAGGCCTCGAGGACGTTTTAGCTAAGATATTTAGGTAAAATGCCAAGTGTACAAATATAAGCAGCTCGACAAGCAGTGTAGTAATTATCGGCTCAGCCTATAATCGGTCCCGTTACAAAGGTACGGTGGACAGTTCAAGACGATATGTAGGATTTCTCGGCTGCGTTGGCTAGGCTCAGATAATCAGCAGAATCGCCGGGTTTTCATAAAATTGTCCTAGTTGTACGATTAGGTTAACGATGAGAGCAAGGTTGAGGGTCGTAGGCAACAATGCGTTTTGGAATCCAGTTTCTGATGCAAAACCAACTGTTCAGTGAGGAACGCCATAGAAAATTTCCTTCTTGCTCCTCAGAATTCAAACCACGCGGGAGTGAGGAACCCGAGTGAAAATGCACTTCTTGCTCCATACAACGAGTGGGGTAAGGACCGTTCCCGTAACTTACTTCAGCATAAGCATAACCTGTAGACTCCTTGCACGATTATAAACAATTAAGAAGGGACCACACATACATACACGCGCCGAAGTTAATAATATGGCATCAGACAAGCGTCCTGCATGAAAACGTTTTCGATTTCAAGAGTCTCTAATACTGTGAAAGTATAGTAATTCAAATGTTGACTTCGCCTGTTCGTAAATTATTTATCTCATATCGTTACGTTAATTACAAGCTGCATTTCAACGGAACAATATCTCTTAAGTACAGTTTTGGAAGTTAATTCAGAAAAGACATTTTCGACTTTGAATTTTATATACACTCCTCTAAATACTTTTTGTAGATTTGGGAATATTCGTGCCCACAGTACTTAGATCAGCTAACATACTTTTGGGTATGTTATATTTTGTAAGCAGTACTTACGTACTTGCACTAAAAAATCACAAATGTTTGTTAGCGAGGCAAATGCTTTCATAGAGGACGACGGATCAGTAGGTAATCGGCCTACTGAGATTCTTCCTGTTCCCCTTCTGGAGAAAGTCTATAATCCTTACAGTTTAGGAGTGATGGAAAGTAGTCCATCCCGATAAACTCGGACAGGCTTTTGCATTCAATCCCATGAAATGGACAAACACCCGTAGGTCGGAGGTGCTCATGCTAAATCGAGATTTTTGTATACTAATGCTCAAAGTCTCCTTTCGATTATCGACGAACTCAAAGCGGTAGTTATAGAATTAATCCCCAACTTCATTGCCATAATGTTAACTCGACCTAAGGCAGAAATCGATGATGTCGAGATTTCCATACTGGGTAACCAGCTCGTTCGAAGAGACCGTCAAAATGGACAGGGCAGTGGGGTAGTCGTATATGTAAGGACGGTATTTTCGGCAGTTGAACGAGCCCCCCCCCTCTCCCTTGACTATGAGGTCCTCTGGGTAAAGATAAAGAAGAGTAATGCACAGAACGCAAAATTACTGGTGACTTACATACCACCAAACCTTTCGAGTGGGGCTGGTGATTCGGTCCTTCATTTGGTCAAGGACGTAACTAGTCATCAAGAGGTTCTTATTGCTGGGGATTGCAACGCACCTGCGACAGAATGGCAAATTATGGTAGTTACCGGTGGGCGAGCTTTCTTCAGCAATAAGCTAGGGGACCTCGTACTCGATATCCCTCTGGCGAAACATGTAAAGGTACCATCAAGATTTACTGCGACCACGGAACCAATTGCTCGAACTCAGTTTTCTCTTAAGACCTCTCTAGTATCGACGAAATGTATCCCAGTGCACGTCTCAAAAAGAGTGACAATACTACGTTACTATGGGAGTACTCGCTCAACGAAGAGAGCAGAAAGCTAGCCTTATATGTGGAAGGATGCTTTTAACACAATGAAGAACGAATTGGTGTCCATGAATTGGGACTGTTTGTTCAGGGGAGATCCGGAGAACGACTAGAGATCGTTTTAGATGATTCCACTCGACCTACTTAGGCGCTGTTGTCCAACTAAACTACAAAAAATAACTAATCGACCAGGTTGTTTAATTTGGGATCTAAATGGCCAGTTACATAAGAAACGCAAAAGATGTAAAATATTCAGGGAAACTGCGTTACCAGCGAATTTTAAAGAGATTTTTCGTCAACGATATGCAGACAAAAATGTATCCGTCGGGCACGGAAGGAGTATGAATCCAAAATTATCCGACAGGCTGAACAGAAGCCCCAGACTTTATGTCACTGTCATGACAGTAGACTGAAAAATAAGGACCCGGTCGCAGTGCTGAAGGATTACAGTGGTGTAGAAATCATTGAGAACAGCGGGAAAACCGAACACTTAGGACGGTATTTTGCCTACGGTTTTTACTAGGGAAACAGAGTTTCGCAGTCGCAGTGTCAGCAGCGCTATTGATACCGCTTGTCCCGTGCTTGACTCTATACTCTTCCCGACAGCTGTCGTGGAGAGGGAGTTGCAAAATCTCAAAGAAACAAAGTCCTCGCGTCCAGACAATATGCCGGCTAAATTCCTGAAGGTTTTAGCGAATGAACTCTCCAAACAACTGGCACACATCTTCCGCTGGTCATCCGCATTATGGAGACTGCCATCGGGATGGAAGACAGCAAATATCTTTCCAATATACAACGGCGAGGCTCGCACTAATGTTAACAATTACCAGCCTGTTACTCTCGCCTGCATCTGCTGTAAAATAATAAAGATCATAGTTAAGAAAGCAACAATGAACTTCCTGGAGCAGAACCACTTACTCTCAGATCCGCAGCACGGCTTCAGACAAAACCGCTCGTGTCTTTCTAGTTTATTGCTCTCCACTTAGCAGTGGGCTCGAGCACTGGACGAGGATGGTAGGGTCGATGTCATCTACAGAGATTTCAAGAAGACGTTCGAAAGCCTCCCACACAAACGCCTAACCTACAAGCTGTCTGAAATTGGGATAAACGGAAGGCTGCTGACATGTATAACAGATTTCCTAACTGGGAGATCGCGAACCGTGTGCATTGGGACCAAAAGGCCAATTCTCACCGCCGTTCTAGGTGGTGCAGCCAAAGTTCCGTCAAAGGGTCGTGGCTATTCTTGTTTTACACTAACGACTGCGTCGACGACCTAGGGTGCAACGCCGTCAGGTTCGTTGACGATGTTAAGCTGTGAAGAACCATCAGATTTGACACAGACCGGTACGTGCTTCAAGACGGTCTCAGCCGACTGAGCAGTTGGTCAACTCGTCGGCTCTATAATTTTAATGTGGACATATGCGTGGTCCTGAGACTCCGCACCAGGACGACCAATAAGGAGGACGCTTCCTTTCAATACGTCCATGCTGGGCAGTCCCCTTCAAATGTTGTGGAACAGAAGGATATTGGCGTTCTTATGACCTCCTCGATAAAACCATCGTCAGGGAGTCAAAAGGCAGCAAAACAGGTAATTAGCGTGTTATTTGCTCTTAGGCGAGTTTTGCGCAGATCGATAAAGATTTGTTCGAGAAATCCTATAGGGCATTCGTCCGGTGTCACCTAGAATATGCAGTCCAGGTCTAGCGACCGTGGTTGAAGAAAGATCACCAACGACTGGAAAGAGTACAGGCGATAGCTAGGAAGATGATCAGGAATCTTCATCATCTACCTTACGAAACCAGGCTGGCTGAATTAAATGTGTTTCCTCTCAATTACAGGCAACTACGTGACGATCTCATTCAAACCTACAAGATTATCAGAGGTCATGAGTGCGCCCTAGACTTTGATGAATTCTTCGAATTGGCCAGGACTGAACTTCTGCCTGGCCATCCCTTTAAACTGCAGAATGAAGCTGAACTACATGGACGTCCGACGGAACGCCTTCCCTCACGGGCTCATTGGGACGGGAAACGGGCTCCCTGCTTCGGTGGTTCTTTCCGAAATTGTCGAATCCTTTAAGAGTACACTTTCCTTTCTGGACCCGACTCTTTGTGCCATAATTCTGGGTAAGACACGTTTACCGAGCGTGATAACGCAACACCGTACACTCTCATCTGGTTCAGTCCGCCACCCGAGGCGGTTACCAGGGTGTGGCCGTTAGGCAGAGCCTTAATTTGGGGAGCCACACATGAGAGTTGGGTGTCGGTTAAAGGCTAAGCAAAGAAGTCAACAGTTGAATGGTGAGTTCCGCCACAACTAAACAGCTAACCCATAACTAGCTGCCATACACCCCAAGCTATTGTGTCGTTCAATAATAAGGAAAATGAAAAATAGCATTGAATACGACTGCGCAAAGAAAACAGCATTAGCATGGGGCTTGTTCGTAAATTCGCATGTCGTGCAATTGATTATTTTTGTTGAATTCACTGCTGACTCAAATAATGTCCACAATAAGTTCGTGCCTCCAGGGTTCGCTCTGTCGGTTGTCGAATGTAAATGTCTGTCTTCATTAACCTCCCGTAATGGGTGGAGAGAGATTTGACTGGGATAGGCACCTATGGCTGAAACTGCCTAACGCTAATCCAACCTTAAGCGCAATCATGATAATGACCCTAACCCTAACTGTAATTCCATCCTTATCCCTAATCGTAATCGTAGCTCTAACCCTAAACGTAATCCATAGAAGCAAAAGCTACGCAACGTGGGTAGATAGGTAACACTAAGCCGATCCTACCCGAGGGCATAAGCAGGAGCGGTACTCGCGGTCCTAAGCAAATTTGCTTCTTGCCATGTATCTTGGTTTTCGCCTGAGCATAGTCGGCACAGTTCTCGTCCGCGTTTGGCACCAAAATCTTTTCATCGCTGTGACTGAAGACATTCAAGGCTGATAAAGTAATCGGTGTGAAACGATCATGATACCCGTTTGCAGTTTGATTTCATCAGGATTGCAGTCCACTGCAAGCCAGAATGCAAAGCCGTTTCCCTTTCCTACCTTCACCAGCACATGCAGAAACAGAAGGGGAATAGGAGATTCCAACGAAACACATGGGTATCCTGATGACGGAGGTTAAGTGAGCCCAAGTCGGCGAGAAAATTTAACGGTGACACCGATACCAAGATGCTGTCGGTTATTGATAGATGCGCTCGCAGTGGCAATAATTTCTGAATTAGTAGCTTATGAACTTGGGAGGTTCTGTAGCAGCCGCACCAGCCCCCCTTTTCTCCGGCTCCGTTTTGTCGGTCGATGACCGCGATAAGCGCTGACAGGCCGCTGACGCACGACCACCCCCGCCGGCTAGAACTGGGACACCTCCGGTCCAGCTGCAGTGAACCCCGGCTGCACTCAAAAACTAGTATCGCCTAACGCGCGTCGAACGCTTTGGCTTGATTCCCGTGAGGCCTTGTGAGTATGCGCCCTCCATTCGTCCCCTAATTAGTCCAATCACACGACCACCACGCAGACAGTCACCCCCTCCTGCTAACTTAGACACACACACTCGCGTTAACAAGACACACCGCGACTGACGCCCTCTGCGATCGGACGCTTTTCTCTGTTGCAAGCAAACCGCCAACTTACGGCAACCTGCCCTGTGTACAGAATAAACTAGTCCTCACAGCTCCCTGCCTTCTGACAGTAGACGAAACGAACTTATTGTGCGTGGTTTTAAGTCGATCTCACATCCTTGACCGCCACAGTTCCGTATTACGGGTATTGAACTCGCCTCGCACTGTCTGCAATAATCTCTTCATGGCATCTCGTAGGAAAAAATTTCTTGTAAGCTGTATACTGCATCTAAGTGCTAGATGATTCATCTTTCGTTAATAGCACATTAATGCACACTTCCTCAGCGCGCATAAACCTCATACTTGCCAATGAGCAGGTAATCACTACCAACCACTGCTGCCGCGTTTATCAGGACTGATACTCCGTCGATCCCCAATCGTCATTTCAAGAAGTGTTTGTCTTATTTCAAAGTATATTATCAGACAACCGATAATTGCCACCAATGTTTGTAAGACAGGCCGACAGTCCATTTTACTGACGTCAGCAGGTTAGACAGTCGCACCATAACTTCAAGTAACTAAGTCAGGGAAGTCACGACTGTCGCTGCTCCACTAGCTAGAGGGATACGACCAGACAGGGAGGCCTCAATAGACCTGTCCGTTCAAAACCTAGGCGGGTTAGCATGGCAACCCCAACGTTCTCTGATTCCACATTCACAGATGCGCAAACAACAACCCCTGTGTCTTCCAGGACGGATGCCTACGCGAGCTGCTATGATTTACGTCAGCAATATAGAGAACGTGTCCACGTTGCAGGACAGTCAAAGGAAGCCCTAATAAACGCATTTCAACAACTGTGATAAAAAGAAGCCCCCAATGTCATTCTGACCTAGGCGCACAGGGCATCTCGTTACAACCAAGATGAAGGGTGCTTTGACGACTGAACTTGCTGAAGCCTTGAAGGTCTTCAGAAACTGGACTCGAAAGTCGGATTTGTCGACGGGAACTGCCCGTAAAAGACCCACTCTGAGGGACCTCCGTTCGAGATTGACTCACTTACTTCTTTTTCACCCAACTAGGAAAAACTCGGCGACCACGGTGGGATTCAAACCCACAACAGCAAGGAGAAGACTTGAGTACAGCCAATGCTCTAGCTGCCGGAGATGCGAGGCCCCACAGAGAGCCGTGAGGTTACCCACACTTGGGTTAAATTAGCCGCCCAGCCTACTGCAGCGTGTGGAGTCCATCAAATGTGATACAGTAAACTGACTGCCCAAGCAAGATTTTTTTAAGTAGTAATTACAGAATCAACCAGATAACTATCATGGTCACGTAATAAATCGGAGTCTTGGCAGATTTCAAATCCCACCGAGGCACCGAGTTTTTCGCAGTTGGGTTAAAGTGAAGATTTTACTTAATTTATGTTGACACAATTGTGAAAAACTCGGCAACCCCGGTGGAATTCGAATCCACGACAGCGAGGCGGTTAACTTGACCCAGATGTGAGTAAACTCACGAAACCTGAAGGGGTTACGTAACTCAGGTGGCTAGAGCGTTGGTCGTACTCAAGCTTCCCCCTTGCTATTGTGGGTTCGAAACCTCCCGAGGTCGCCGACCTCTTCACAACTGGGCCAAAATACAAAAGCTGCTGAAACGCCCATTAATTACGTGAGCCTGGTAGTCATATAATGGATTCTATTATTACTACTTAAAAAATCCTGCTTGGGCAGTCAGCCTACTGTATCACATTTGGTGGACTCCACAGGCTGCAGTAGGCTGGGCGGCTAATTTAACCCAAGTGTGAGTAACCTCACGGCTCTCTATGGGGCCTCGCAGCTCAGGTAGCTAGAGCATTGGCTGTACTTAAGCCTCCTTGCTGTTGTGGGTTTGAATCCCACTGTGGTTGCCAAGTTTTTCACAGTTGGGTCAAAAGTAATCATTCTAAATCTATCAAAACGATCGGTGAGCGCCCCCTACCACTGTATATTCCCGATCGAAAACCCACAGGGCAACGGGCTCGTGGCCCGGTGGGTAGAGGCGTGCACTTCTAAACCAACAGGTCGCGAGTTCGAGGCTCGGGTGTTCCACACTTCGGGCTTGGGTATGGCTGGCTGACGACGGCTAATAAGCCAGAAATGGCCATTCCAGTCTCCCTTGTCTTTGTCGGTAATGCTATTCTGCCTATATATCATGCGCCGCTGTGCGGCTGCTGGATGGGCTCGAGAGAGTCCATAAGGCACAACGGAACGAGTGAGTTCCGTATCAACGATCGGTGAGCGCCCCCTACCACTACCTCAATTATGTCAACACGTGCGCAGGATGAATCCGGAGATTCTAATTGGAAAGGTTGCCGTTGCATTTGTCAAGGCCTGCAAACGCTAAACGGATTATTGACTCGAACAGATTGAAGGTACGTGCCAGTTCGATTGTATCCCGGTGAAACTCTCGGTTCCGAAAAAACAACTATATGAAGGGACAGGCAAAAGCAGAAAGAAATTTCAATGTTAAAAACAGGTGGTATTTGGTAGGAAATAAATGAACTCGTGTGACTTTTGAGCCATATTTAACCAAGTAAAGAGTTAATCTATCCAGTGGAATGTGAGACCAGTGGAAGGCGTCAAAAAGGGTGCCAAGCCATGGAGAAGTTAAAAATATAAAAATGTTAGACACAGAAAAAAACGAAAGAAGGGAAGATGGATGAATAGAATTGAAGCGAGAAACAATGGAGAGATGCATATCACAGCCATTAGAAGTGGTGGCCTGCGGTGAAAAATGTTAGCTGTGATTGTGAGAACAAGAAGTGGGAAGCCGACAAAGCTGTCAGGGTCCTGATTTTCGAAGTGTCTCTTCAAGGGCCTGCTCAAGGACAATATTTCTGGTCATAAGTTCTTCGCACAGTTGTTTGAGTCCGCGAAGCTCACGGGAGGAAAGACTGCTGGCCTGAGAATTAGGTAGGGAGACCGCTTCGAGTAATTTTAGTTTTGACTTGACGCTGCCGAAGGCAGTAGAGAGCAGATCGGAGGACTTTACGGATGCGGCCGCGGTTGTTGTCGTGGCCGACCTGTGACTGGCGGATAAAGCTGAGATTTGATTGGTAGATGAGGCGAGTCTGTCGCCTAGTCGCTGTTGGATAATTACAGATTTTGCTTCAAGATCAGCAGAAAGACGTTTGATTTGGCGACGAAGGCTACAATTTTCCTCCTGAACCTCGGACAGGCGGTTCAAGAGGCACTGAAAAGGGAAAATAAAACTGTCTTAAAGATCCCGCCCGACGATTACAAGAATTTCTCAAAAGAGTCACTGTAAGACTTGTTTCCTGCCCGCCTTGTCATAGTCACTTTTCAGCTCCTTAAAAATGACACCATCTTTAAATATCCCAAATTGTCATCAGCTAAGCGTGAACAGTAGAGGTTTCTGCTCAAGATGTATAAAAGAACATATGAAAAAGAGCACACACACACACATATATAACGGTAGAGCGTTCAACTCCATGACCAAAGATCCCGGGTTCGAATCTCAAGTGATCCACACTTGGGGTTGGGTATGACTGGCTGATGACGGCTAATAAGCCAGAAATGGCCATTCCGGTCTCCCTTGTCTTTGTCGGTATCACCTTCTAAACATATATATATATATATATATATATATTGGTAAAGGTACTATACCGTATTCCCGACACAGATACTTGCTAAAAGCCCAGACACGTGTTCCGCCGATATTCTGCCGCTGCGTGACACAACTGCGAGGAGTTCGGCTCTTCAGTGGGACCCCCAGCGCTCTCTATGCGGTTTCTGTTATATGAACCCCAGAGAATAATCAAGTGAATAATCTCAGAAATTACTCAGTGCAGGACTTAGAGTTAAATCTCCAGGACATGACTTTTTAGGGCCAGAACCGAAATTTCAATGAATATTCGAGTCGAAGACAATCAACTACTGTGGGATCACCACGTAATGCCCATTCTACAAACAAGCAGTACTACGAGTAGTATAAAGTCCATATGGTAAAGGTATTATACCGTAGTCCGAGTGGGTATATATATAGTGCATAAAAATGAGATTCTTGTGACTCAGTGACAAAGCTCTTTTGCCAAGTCAAAAAGCCCGGCGCGGCGGTCCGATCTGGCGATTTAAACGCCTGAGGAATCTTGTACTATCGTTGGTTATCATAAGAACTGGTTTAGCAAGATTCCAGCTGAAAACTTAACCGGCGTGATAGGGAAAGCTGTCGATTGCGAGTACTTTTAGAAAAGGCGGGTGGTATGGGTGACGAAAGCGAATATATGGCAGTGCGGTCAGGGCTGGTGATATCGACGTCTGCCCCAGCGATCACATGGGACATCGTCATACATGGACCGACAGTCACAAGGGCTGATTTAGTCAGGCTTAGATTTGAAAAAACAAACGTCACAAATACTTTTTGTTTTTTTCCAGCACAACCTTTTAACAGGAAAATATGCTCGTCATTTGTTGGCAGGTGGATAAACGGCAATGAGAACGCGATCGCGCATATGATGGTCAGTCACCTAAGTGTCCACTCTTTGACTCTGGTCAGGCTATTGCCCTAACAAAATTGGTAACGCGCTCTTAGTTCTTCAAAGTTCCCTCGCTGCACCTACTCCTAGACAATCGAAGAAAAACCAAAGTCCAGCAATCCTATAGAATATTTAAGCTGAAAACCAGCCTACTTCGAACCAAAAACGCAACGAAATGATGGGTAGAGGCCCCAGAGGGGCGGTCTCGAAACTGATGGTAAAATTAAACCGGAAGCCTTACAAGAGCTGTGGAGTTCGCAGGACTCCCTTGGACCAGGTTGGTGATAGCGCTAGAAACCTGATACCCGTAAAAACGTCATCACAGAAGTATGTGACCCATCATACGACGGGGTTTCATCCATAGTCTTTCAACAATCCTGGAAACCAACTGAGTGCACGCAGGAGTGAAGACGTTCATCCTCGAACTCGGCGACCAAGAAAAATCATTCCATAACAAGGCCGTCCCACGCAACCGTTGTCTGGAGAGCAACAGCTTAACTAGATTTCGGACGAGCGGGTGGACAGGGTGCATCCCAGGACCTCAGAAACTCTGGGGAGACGGACCTACTTGTTAGCCTTCCTGCGAAATAAGCAGTTACAAACTTTCCAGAGGTACTACTTTCAGGGGTGTTTTGGCATCGATGTGGTAAGTTGATTGCCTAAGAGAAGGTCAAAAACCATAGGGATATTACTATGTGGTGAGCTTAAGACTTAGAATTCCATCCGCAAGCAGGACGTGACGGAGGACCTCACCTCAACCATATCTTTACAGATCGCATGAACGCACCTAACCTACTTCATGCGATCCATCCTACGGAGTTCAGGCCTGATCCAGGCATTCTTCGCGAAGATGGCGGATTTGTGTTGTTCGTTAGAACGCGCGTGCCCTTAAAGACCCCGGCAAATTACCTGACGATGGGCTTGCCCTCTACCTCTAGTATTAACATCGCCTGGCTATCGCATGTCCAAATGTCTGGGTTCCGCACAATAACAATCAAAGCCCCAGGACCGGACGTTCTGTATCATCCGTGCTAAAGTGGCGTGTGTGACGACTCAGGCAGACGTCGCGCTCACGCTGACGAAAAAGAGAAACAATCTGTCTCTCCTCGCATCATGCGCATACCGTTGAAAAAAAAATTACTAACATAAGAGCTGTTGTCGTTTATGTACCTACAATTAACGCGGATAAAGGGTGAAAGATACGAGCTCCACTACCGCTTTCACCAGGCTGTTGACGCTTCATTCGAGAGTTTGCTATCAGTAATCGATGCAACAATGGTTAAAGGCTTCTTGATTTTGCTGTAGTTAACTAGGTGCTTCTGGGTAACACAACGTTCCAGTACCTGTTGACTTGGTACTCAAGTAACTAGGGTGCAAAAACAGACTGCCTACTTTATTAGGGGTAGACGCTAGCCAAGTGTTGTCCTAGACTGCTGCTTAATCCATAGAACTGAGACAGGCGGCGAACACAGGTCAGCCTCCCATATCGCGAAAGCTCGAGTGCGTTTGCCTGGAGGGACTTATGAAAACCATCCCGTCCCATGAGCTCGGTCTCCACAGTTCTCTTGAACCATGTAATGAACGCGGTTCTGCTCAGGTAGGGCGGGACTTTCTCGCATTTCGATTATGACAATTTCGAAATCTGGGAGTCATGTGGCAGACGGTTATATACACGATAGAAAATCGTCTGTCTTCAGATCACGCCCAGAAAATGGATTAAAAACTTGCTCATCAACCACACTGCGATCAATTTGCTTTTCCACAGGTTGTCAGAAGTTGGCAAGCTTACAACATGGCCAGAGACGACCGTAACACAATCCACCGCGGCTGTTTTCTTTGCAGCAAATTGCTTCTGAAAGTGAATGCTGTCATCGTTACCTGACACCGTATTAGATAAGAAATAGCCGAGTTGGAGACGAAATGAAATGGAGTAAAATTCGGACGCGCAAGTGGGTGCATTCATTATGCTACAGACGTGTACAGAGTAGATTCCGGCTAACTTGGACAGCCATTTACTCAGCAGTGTAAAAGAAGAGAAACAGATCGTACTACGATCACTATCCCGCCTCCTTTGGGCGGCAATCGTGAAGTTGTTAACTCAAACGTCAGGGAGACGAGGTAACTTGAAGAGAGAACAAGACTGATTACTGACTACAACGTTAGTTGAGTGCTGCGGTCTCTACGGCCCATACGCACCGCAAAGTCGCGCCAAGCTGTCGGCTCCGATGGTTCGCATGCGAGCTGGAGATGCAAAAGTTGATTTCGACAAGACAAAGGCGATTGACAGAAATGGAAGGAGAGACAAGAGCAGCCTTGAAGGCGAAGTGTGTCACGAGACAGAGATTGCTACACCCTTTGTACCGACCAATAACATGATGTTTGCTGAGTGGCAGTAGGCAAAGATTGGCTTGTCTGGTTGGTCGCGTAATCACGCCACTTAGAATATTTGTCTCTGAAATAAGCCTGTATGGTAAACCAATACGTACATTTACGTCGTGTCTTCAGCGTAAAAATAACACGTGCTCCAACCGTTTTAGACTAAGGTAGGACAAAATGTTTGGATCTGGTGTGTTGCGGCTAACTGGCACTCGTCATACAACAAATCCTACTCAATTTTACATTAAACTCTAATCATTTCCTATCCTATTTATTAATGGCACTCTACGAATATTGTCCTTTAAGAAACATCTAAGGTATTTGTATTAAAATCCCTTCTCTGCGCCGAATAGGCCAAGTGAAAAACGCATTCATCAAACGCAAATTCTGGGAGTAGTCTCAATATATTTTAATTCGAATATGTACCGAAATTTGGCAACGAAAAGATTTCGAGTTGGAAAGGAAAGTAAGACTAATGAAAATGGTTATTTTTGTGCTTCTTCTTTGCAAACGGTTAGGTCACAGGCAACGCTGGCTGCAGAAGAATGGTACATGAAGTACCGTGGACCCCCACTCAGAGGAAGGGGACAGATCTTTCGGGTGGCGGTGATCTGTGGTTTTTTATATCAATAACCGACAGAACTACAAACGGCTAATAAGTTGTCCTAGTGAACGTGTAGGCAACTTTCTACATCTTCACACTCGAGCATGAAGTTTGCACGCTCGGGGCATCTGCTTATACGCCTTCGATCCTGATTTGTGCGGCCTCAAAGCTTTCGTAGACTCATTCTCTTTTCGAACAATGAAAGTCAGATGTCGAAGACTCCCGTTTGTCTTGTTAGTGGGCCCCCCTTCGCGTTTTCCACATAGGCGGCGGCGCAGGATCTAGAGAAATGACATGATCTTCATAGGGCAGGCCGCAAAGGGCGCGCTTAAATTACCTGAACCGTCTTTCTTGGATGACACGAGGCATCCTTGAGTTACGGCAGCGGGACTGCTTCACTCGACCTAGGATTTTCGTTCGTCTTCGAAGGACAACGCTCAGAATTGGCAGCCGCATAAGGAGACCGACTGAGGTTACGTGTAGCGATGGGTTTGCCGGCGACTTTGCGTTAACAATAAGGGGAGTAAAAATTTGTGAGTGGTCAGGCAACCTATCAGAAATAGCTGAAGTCAGGTTCACTGGAAAGTGGAATTTTGCCGCTAGAGAAGTACTGCACCAGAACCGACTCGTTCAAACAAACCTAGACTCCTGCGTTCATACTCAGCAGACTACCTATAGGAAACTCTTTGAAGTTGTCATTTTGCAGGCAACTGAAGTCACTTATTACGTGCAGACATTATATCCAGAACTGCTTCCCGAAGTGGACATCGTGGGCCTTCATTCAACCTTTATAAGTACGATACGATCTCGAAGGATAGCGTTAGCAAACAGATAAGACCATATAAGAAGTGAAAGAGATTTTAATCGCATACTTCGCTTTATGGCTCGTTTGCTATGATCAATGATGACCAACCTTAGTTTTGTGGTCACTGTATGAATGGAGTGTGGTTATTTAATGGTCACTATCAAGCTTTTGAATGCATTCGAACAGGCAACTACGGTTTTTGATTTAGGACAGCGTGAACAGGGCGGTGCGGCATGGAATTTATTGGTCAGAGTGGCCGACAGTGATTCGACGTGCGATGAATACGCATATGTTCAACTCGGCTAACTTGTCACCAGGTTGGCAGTATGTCACACATCATTATATCTGCAGTATGAATGGTTTCCGTTGGCTAAGTCCGTCTATTTACTGCCGGAAATTTTTAAGACGAACTTTCATTTCGCCGTTTGGTGTGAAATGACGCCTTGTGTAGCATTGTGACGTATTCGGAAGAAAAACAACACCTAGATAATATGGGACTGGGTCGCAAGAAGACTATTCCGCTATCCAAGAAACTGAAGTTGCTCACCGGAACAGATTTGTCCTATTACTGACGTTTCGAAGAGCATGGCCGACTTTTCACTTTTAAAGCGTCTAATGCCGAAAATCGACCAGAATTTTAAATGACCGATCGAACTAATCGACTTCAGACAGATCGATTTTTTCTTTCGCTGTTTCAACCCTTTGGCTGATGTTTGTGAGGCTTTACGACTGCTAGCGTTGCGTGTCGTCACTTCGATGGAGGACGCTTGTAACGCTGCCTCCCCTTCGGGGTCGTGTCTGTTCGGATTTCTTGTGTTCGGTGTGAAGATCTTGTCCTGGTCTTTATGTAATGACGCACGACTTTGCTCCGTTTTCCGTCCTCCAACCGGAATACATCGGCGGACGCCGGCACCGTGTTATTGAATATTCTCAATGACAGCCAAAGGGTGTTGACGCGAGAATTAACTGATAGAGCATCTGACTTAATGACTAGTTGACCTGGTTCGAATGTTGGATTTTCATGCACCAGCGCCTGGATTAGGGCGAGTTGGTGAAGGGAAATAAACCAAGGACGATCATTCTGGTTCTTCTTGTCGTTGGGGTAACATTCGTCGAGAATTTTCCTTCTTGGTGAGAAAGTAATAACTTATCTAACTCATTACTCGGCGCATACTTTGTGACCTTTCTAAGCGATTATGGTGGTAAAACGATTTCCGGGGATGTTTTAGCAAAACAAGTTACTCGTAGTAGAAACATACCCGAAAGTCTTCTTCAGAGAACGCCACAGTCTGAGCGTTTTGGGGACTGGTGTTAGAAGACGTTTCGGAGACCTCGTCGCTGCCGCCACCATCACCGCCCCCGCTACTGCCACCGCCGATCGTATTGCAAATACTAAAAGAATTGTTCGATGTGAGATCGGTTTCTCCAGCATAACGATTCCAGGTAGCTACTGGTTGCGGTTGAGTCTGTTGCAAGAATGGGGAGTTGACGAGCACCAGACTAGAGGTCGAAGAAGAGTCAGCACCGCCACTGACAGCAAAGGTTGAACCCTTGAAAGACCTTATGGCCCTAGCCAGCTGTCGACGCAGGTCTCGCTGAACCCGTTCGTTTCGGGTCTGTGTGGTGGCTAATTCATTGGCTATATCCTCACATTCTTCTTGGAGACGTTGGACCTGTCGCTCCCGTTCCTGCAACTGATCCGTCAGATCATCATGCTGATGACCCCACCGCAGTTTCTCCTCTATTAGCTGCCGATTAGCCTCGTTTAGTCGCATCTCCAAATCAGCCAGTGAGAGTTCGCTGGCTTGCAAAGCTTTTTCGAGATGGGCGTAATCGCCAAGGGAGAGTGTGGTCTGACAGGAGGCGGAGTGCATAGATGGGGGGTCGGTTTGTGTAATAGCAGTAGGCAGGATAGGAAAATTAGCTTCGGTCTGCGTGCAGATGTCTTCACCAGGTGGATGACCCTCGGAAGATTGTCCGGCAAGCTTGAGTGATGAAAGGAGGACAGCATTATCAGCCTGCAAACGTTCACATTCCCCCCGAAGAGTGGCCGTCTGTAGTTGGAAAGATGACTCAATGCTTACGAGTTTCTGACGCAGGACCTGGTTCTCACGCACCACACTGTCAATGTCGCCAGCGCGCTGAACACGTGATAGAGTGCTGAGCACTTCAGCTAGTTCGCAGGACTTGGCAGCAAGCGAAGCTTCCAGCTGCTTGGCCCCCCTCTCGGCGCGTTCACGAGCCTCATCCGCGGTGTACTTCTGCTGACGTATCTCGAGAAGTTGACTTTGGAAGCGTGCAAACTCTTCAGCTGATATGTTTGTTTGCATCGCTTCTTTGACGAGAAAAAGAAATGAAAGAAAGCGGTGGTAAAAAAGAGAGTATTGGTGAGTATTGGATTGGAAAAAGTAAACATGGTGTAGAGAGGCAGCCCCCCCCCGCTTAAAGCAAGTAGATATTTTATTCCACCGGTTCGTTGTCTATAGTAGGACCACAAAATAGGGGTCGCAATTACGGTTCACTGAAAAGCTTAACTCGCTGTTTCAGGAGAAGTGGTGGCCAGAACAAGTCCCTCAAGACTTCAATGGCGTTATCATGGTGCGCATCTACAAACGCAAGGGAAACTGTCAACCAAATGATAGCCACAGAGGAACACTGCTCCCGGGCGCAACAGGAAATCTTCGTGCATATCCTCTTCTTCAATCGTCCAACACGAACCTGGAGCAAGGATTCCTCCCGGAAAGCCGTTGTGGATTCTGATGGGACCGCGGATCTATCGATATCATTTTCGCGGCACGCCAACTGCGGAAGTGCCGGGAAATGCACACCAACCTCTACACCACCTTCGTGGATCTAACGAAGGACTCAGAAACCGTGAATCACGAAGAACTCTGGAGGATTATGCTGACATTCGAGTGTCGGGAGCACCTCACTGACACAGTAAGAAGGGATGATGGCTCGCGTCACGGTAAATGCAGCCACCCTGGAAAGATCTACAGTAACCAGTAGGATAACGTTGAGATGTGTAACTGCACCCACATTCTAGCCTCATGTTTCCCACTATGCTGCTGGACGCATATAGTAAAGAGCGCCCTGGAATCAACATTTTTACGGGACCGACGGCCGCTCCTAAATATGTGACACATACAGATATCAACGCGAACACTCACAACCACAGTTCACGATCTCCTCATGAGTGGCTGGGCACTTAAAACCGCGACCGAGGCAAATATACAAAGAATCATGGATTTCTTTGCCTCCGGTAACGTCAGCTTCGGAGCGATCATCAACACCGAGGAAACGGTGGTCATGACTCAAGCAGCACCAGCGGGCGAACACGCTTCATTCACGATTAACATGAATGCAAGTCGGCTCATAGTGGTTGACGACGTCGCCTAGCTCGGGCGTACAATCCTGAGCACCAAGCGACAATATCAACGATAAGGTAACGAACCGGATCTTTAAAGCCAGTCAAGCCTTCGGCCAGCTGCAGGCCTCAGTATAGAATCTCTGTGATCATCGTTCCAGCAGGAAATTTAAGATGTATTTGGCCGTACTCCTAACGGCGCTGCTCTGTGGGGAGACACCTAGAAAGTCTACGCCAAGTAAATCAAAGCCCAACTACTTCCATGTCAGCTGCCTCCGAAGACTACTGATCCGGAGGTAGCCAGATATGGAAGTCCCACGGCGAACTGGAATCCTCAACATCTACGTGTGTCGAAGCACATCTAAATCCGGTGGGGCGACCATGTGAGAATGGACGACGAGCACATACCCAATCGACTATTCTGTGACGATGTCGCCACAGTGATGCCGACAAAGCGGACAAATGCGACGCTAAAAAAACCTCCATCAAGGATAGGCAAATTAGTGTGAAGATCTGGAAGGACTTCGTCCAGGATCGGCCGGCCTGGAGTACAGCAGTCAAGACTAGATCAGAAATCTACAAAGCACCTGGTACGGCTGCCACCATGCCTAACCTAGCCGGTTTCGATGATGTCGCCAGTTGTACCTCTTCATGCGTGACGACCGCAGCAGCGGAGCTGGACAGCTCGACTCATTCTCTTCTCTAGCAACGGCGACCAAATAGCAAGGGTGCAAAAACAACCTCCATATCTTGACGAATAATGTCGGCCTAGGGTTTGTGTTGCCATTTCCGACCCCTGCAGATAGGCAACAGCGCCGGATCGATGACAGCAAGACTGGCCTCATGAGCGGACGACGACGATGCCAAAACTACCTCATTTGTCCTTCCTGGATGGTCTTGGACACCTCCGCGATGTTGTCGCAGCAAATGCGGAGTGGCTCATTCGGAACGAAGTCGGCGTACTTAACTCGAAGGATGGTCTTCAGGAAGCGGTGACTAAACACTACGTTTTCGCTCATTCTCAAGACGCGCGGTTCGACATTCACAACCTTGTAGGGCTGACTGGATGGATGCACGGTACACGCAGATATTTGTATCAATGGAGAAGTCGCGTCAAGACAATATGCACTTTCTAAGGATGGAGAAAAACCTACGGGCAGTATCTACTCGGGATATAATGTCCTTTTTGCTCTATGCATTCGGTAGCAGCCTCGCCCCGAGGTATCTAGACCATATACTTCTTCAAACTGACAGTCATTAGTCCACAGGGGTGCCATCCCGCTCAGGGATGCAGCTTGAAAACATTTTGGTCATCCCAGCGTTTATGGATAAACCGACGGATTTCGTGACATCATTCAGCCTTGACACCACGGACTGTAGATCACCAAAGTGTGCGGCTGGCAAGGTAGTATCGTCAGCGTAGTCGAGGTCAGTCGGCGTCCGGATGCAAATCTAACAACGACAAGTGTGTACGGCTCTTTCAAGAATCCAGCTAATGGTGTGGTTGGATAGAATAGGCGACAGGTTCAACCTTGTCGGACGCCAGATCGGATATCGAACGGTTGGGACAGAGGGCTGTGGACAAAAACTCGTTCAGTGGAGAAGCGATAGTAGGCCTTGACCATAGCGATGATTTTTGCCAGCAAACCATCTAGCTCCGTTATCCGCCACAGGCATTCGCGCTGAACAGAATCAAATGCAGCAACGAAGTCAGCAAAGCAGACAGCCGTTGGTTGCTGGAAGCCATAGCGGAATTCAAGAATGCGCCGCTGTGTGAATATTTGACCCGCGCATCCACATCCAGCCTGGCAGCCGGCTTAGTTAGGTCTCGTCCTAATCACACACCCTAGACTGGCATGGAAAGGACAACAGCGAAGATCTTCGCAGCAAAATCGATGAAGATTACGCAACGGTAGGTCTCACACTCCGTCTCGTCTTCCTTCTTGAGGACAATTACAGGGATACCTGAGCCCCAGTCGTCAGGAACGACCTCATTTCCCCACGCTTGCCCAACCAACTCATGAAGACAGAGTGCCGACATAACACTTAGATTTCAGTTTGAATACTGTCCTCTCCGGGTGCCTTGTTGTTGTGCAGACTGTATTACACTGGCAACTTCCGCCTCAGGGGGGTCAAATGACACTGCATGGGCTGGAGAGGGTGTGGTGGGCTGATCAATAAGGCTAGGAAAGTGCTCGAAGTGCCCACGCCGACGATCGACCTCGACCGATTTGTTAGCAGTAAAGTCACCATTCAGATCGCGAACAGATTCACTCAGGACGGAGGGCTTACCACTAACTTGGCAGATAATTTGGTAGTTTCGACTGTCATCAGCATTTGAGGCCCGCTCCATGCAGGTCGCTGCTTCAGTCTAGTATTTTTGTTGCTCATCCTTAACCAACTTTGTCATTTTCCGGAGTTAGCAGAAGGAATCATTGTTGCGGAACCTGGCTCGATCCGTCTGGGCAGACAACTGCAGGGCTCAGAAGAAGAAGATGCGACCACTGTAACTGCGTTCTGGAACTCGCCTACTCGCTTATATCAACAAGCTGGGGGGTTCCTTCACTGATTCAGTTACCGCAGGGCCGCTGTATGAATACAAGAATTTTCTCACCTGCCCCATAAACTGTTAACATCAATTATGACCACTGACCACTGCCTTTTCCGTCAGATCCAGTCGTAAAGCGGGACGGAATTTCTGTGCCAAGGGCTTTGGTGGTGCTAGGTTGTTGAAGTTCCGTGACATTAGGGCATTTGGGGGGGAGGGCAGATGAGAGGTGAACTTACAGGCGTGTGAACAAGAATATGATTCAACCCATAGGCGTTACTGTTGCAGCTAGGACCATAGCAAGCACACGAGATTGAGAGGACTAATAACTATGGATGCAAGAGTCGGAACGAGAATACCATATAACATGGCTTTATTCATCTTACAATTGACGTACTGGGACTAAAACCATAAATATAAAAGTGGTAGATAAGATGGAGTTTAGCCATGGACTTATGTTAACATGACAGGCACCACGCATCGATCTACTATCGTAAACCCAGTTACGTAAACTTGAACAAATTAGAATGTAGTTGATCTGACTGGCCGTTTGAATAACAGGTCAGTGGACGTTTGTGACGATGCTGGAAGCACATTTTGTTAATAAATAGTCGGTCCTTGTAAGAAAAATCGGGCGTTCCCTTCCAAATGTCGCATTGACAGACGGGTCCAAAGCAGCCAATAGGTGGTTTTCGAAGAGCCGCCGGGTCCCTTCCGACTATTCCGGTCCTCGGCATCAGTCAGCAAATCACGGCGAAGGAGTCGTTCAACGAACTCCTCTTGGTGAGAGTAGGTGTCGTTATCGTGCTGTTCGACAGCTGCTGTTGGTGAGGGCACGGAAACTAAAGAGACTTTTGTAAAGCCATCCGGTCATTGACTGGTTTCCATACAAGCGGCGCATCGTTCGTTTGTTGCCGGGGCGTCCGTCATACTGTGTCTACCAGAAGTCGCGTGGGCTGCTGTGATACAGGGTGAAGTGGAAGTTGATTCCCTGAATTTATATTTTCTGAGCGCCTAAGTTGGGGATTCGGATTCCAGACAGAAAGCAGACATCAACATAACGTTGATGTGGGGTTTCACGGCGTCGGACCGGGTAGCAGGGTCCAAGTACGTTCGCACGTACCAGTACCCAATAATACGGGTCCAGCTCGCATACTATTCGTCCGCACCAACGGACCACGATTGCGGAGTGTGTCCGTTCCCGCGGACGCTGTAGCATGAGTAGTAGCGCAGTAGTTGGATATTTGAATAGGATCTCTTGGAAATTTGTGGTACAGGCGGATCTCCAACAGCCGCTTGGATTGCTTGTTGGAGGTTCTCTCTACAAAGTCAATCGGATCGCCGCTGCCAAGGCTAAAAGAGTGGTTTGCAAATTTCAAGCGACATCAAGCTATACTACCAGGACTCAGCCCTCTTCTATCATTTTCTTGGTGCCAACGAGCGTTTGGCGCACGGATTGGCCTCGTGGGACATCTCCGGACCAAATACACTACCAACGCGGCCGTGCATTCGTTTTCTCGGAAAATACTGCCGTCACCACTGTCTCATCCCCTAGAACCATCAGTGAGCAAACTCCTGATGCCCTGCAGTTCACCGTCCCCCACACAGGCATTGAGGACTCTACCTCAACCTGTCTCCACCGTGATCGTAACTTCAAGCGTAGGCCTGGTTGGCCACTTGCGAATCCACCGCAATAAGATCGATAGACCAGTTGTAGAGCCCCAAGATAAACCCATCACAGGCGTATCACCTGTCCACAATATCGCAGGACAACAATACATCCCGTGGATCTTTTCGATAACATGCGCATCCACGACAGGCGAATTCACCAAAATGTCGACGGACAAACCCACCCTTAACACATCCGAAAAATACCCAATAATCAGCGCTGCCAACACTAACAGCATCGCCGCCACCACTAACTCGGTAGGCACAAACCTATCCTGCCCGTATTGCCACCGTGCATTTACATTATGCACCGGCCTGGCCGATTAATTGTAAATTCAGCGCACTGAAACATTAATGGTAAGCATGCTCTTTGGCGCAAGCTGGTGCCAAACCATGACACATGTAGACGGAATGACGCAGCTCTGCTAGCCACTGTGCCCAACACCACTATTAGGTGGTCGACAGGTTCGGACAATTGACTGGTGGATGGGAGTGGAAAGAGATTGAGATCGAGACTGGAGAATCCCTCCCCACTGCACATCAGCGCACTCCCCGCCACAATAGGTCTGGCGCGCTCTGAGGCTATTACCGTGCGTTAAAAGTCGTGGATCAGAGGGTTACCAACTGGCGGGATAACTCGGTGCTAGTGGTCAATACTGTGTGTATATGGGATAACTGACCCAAGGATTGAAAGTCAGGTTCTATGACTCCTGTCGAATGAGGTCCCCACGGCGCTCAGCCACGTGGGATCCCAGCCGTTCCCACCTAGTGGGAACGGGGCACGTTGTGCGAGACCAGGCCATTAAGCATTGACAGTCACTGCGCCCGAGCCGACCTCCAGTTGTTACGAGTCTTTTTTGCCACCGGGCCGAGATTGGTGAAGGAGAGAATACGGCAGATGATTCGTAAGTCACCGTTCTAAGTCGATCACGCTGTGGAGCATACAGTGGGCCACATAACCTCTGAAAATGGTTCAGTGAGAACAGGAATTTTTCTGTTGATGAAGTGGACCATATAGTGGTGAGAAAAGGTGCGTCAATATTGGACCATCGTACGCCTGTCGTTTGATGTGTAGGTATTGGACGGAATGAAGTTAAAGCACACAACAGGGCAAAATAAGACCATGTTCCGAGCGACGGGACACCTGCGGAGGTCGAGAAAACATTCTCAAGTGCGGCGTCAGACTGAGGGGCAGTGCATGTCCATGACCTGAAGCTAAGCTTTGGCGATCAGATCATTCAGCTGACTCCGAGGTCCTCTGCACAAAATATGAGAGGATTCCTCGCACAACTGGCTATGTTCCCGGGCAGGACATGCGAAGGACAGTGCTTATAGTTCACATTTAGTTTTAAAGAAACGCCAGACAGTATCGACGACGTCGCCTCGATGTCTCCACTTGACCGCGGCGACCACGTATCGATTATGTGAAATTATTCCTTAGGTCCAGTTGACAACGTCAGACAAAAAAGACCTCCAATCTGTCGAAACGGCTTTAGTCAGAATAGTGTGTATATATCCGATCTCGCATAGGGTGCGAAATTAGCAGGCAATACCGACGAAGGTAGGGAGTTGTTGATATAGGTCTTCCTGCAACATACTAACAATTACTGCCCATTTGCTTACGGCTGGTACGACTGTGATCGCGTCTGACTTAGTCGGTCCCGATGATCTTGTAGATTACATTTTCCCACGTGACGATCTACAACCGAGTATCTGGAGGATTTTACCCAAGTTCTGGGCTGGCTTCCACTTTGACCCCTCTACATGGCGGCAGCGCGGATAAAAGGCAGCAGCAATAAACCCAATACCCTTTTACAATTGTCACATCAAGAATTAACCCAGGGTGGTTGTTTGAGTAGTCATCTGGCCCAGCCCAGCCCAGCCAATCTAACCTCCGACAACAGTCATCAAACCACGCCAGAGGAGTCTTTCAAACCGCTACCGTAGCTGAGAGTAAAGGGTCTGCTTGCTGCGCTGGCCGGTAGCTGATGGTAACGCTTAGGTGGGAACAGCAGAGATGTAAGCAGAGAATTCCTCGGTTGAACATAAGCTGATTGGTCATAGACAGAGTCTCACGCGGGCAACGCATGAGTTGTATGTTGCGAGAAGAGGGCCGTCACTCCATGTCTGACAGAAGAGTCGCGTGAAACGCTGTAATAAACAGCGAAGTGCGTTTTTATTCTCGGAGGCCTGACTCCCTGGGTTCGATGTTGTGTACTCTAGAGCCTTGGCCCTAGAACCTAACCATAAGGCGGCGGTGGCCAGCAGACTAATTTTTTACGGTTAACGGTCACCGTGACATGGTACTATCATCAGACTTTTCGGTATCAAACAATGAAGTTGGCGCACCGGACTTCAGTCCCCAGCACTGCGGTATCAATGTTGATGCTAGTCAACGATTGCTTAGTCACCAAACCGAGAGCCTGATGTCAGTTCACCATCCATCACCTATGGAGGCACCAGGTTGCCAGTCACCAGGCTAACGGGTGAACCCATCTTCACATTTATGAATGCCAGATGAAAGAAGAGATGCAGGCGGATGAACAGCACGCTGAAGAGATAAGTTAGCTGAAAACACAAATTGTAACGAAAACACACCAATAAGCAAAACCTTTCACTCAGAACAAGATGCAGCGGGACAGACCGGCTTTTATGGTCGTCAAAACTTATCTGTAATTAGGGCGAAAGTCACTAATAATAGTAACGTAGCATCCTAAGTTATCCTACGACTACCACGGAGAAGATGAAATGACACGGTTTCAATTTAGTTGACAGACTATTTAGGGCAGAACGCATTTCCGGTTTTCAAGTCGGTCTAGACATACGAAGCAAGCTTTTCTTCCCAAACCGCGGAGGATCTGTCGATTCTAGCCATAGGAAATATCCTCATCTCGGAGGATCCCATCTCATGATTATTGGTGAGGGACAGTGGTCGATCGACACCTTATCATTGTCGTTTGAAAGTTATTCGAGTCAGTTAAAGAGATCCTTAGGGAAATCAACTGAGCCCTTGCAACAAGTAGTTCACAGTCTTAGTGAAAAATGCTGGAAGCCTCGGAATAAGGGAACAGACAGGAATCCGTGTCGGTTAACCTAGTGGACTGGCGTCTACTGTTGTCTGCTGCGTCCCAACGTGATCGATGATGATGGATTTTCCTAGTTTTCACTTAGGCAGCTGACTGATGCTTATGAATACGCAGTCCGTTGACGTGAATCAGAAGTATTGCATGCAGTATCAACGGCAGCTAGTGCATTTGCTACTTCGTGTTCGCAGAAGTCTTGACGTGTTTACTTACCCTCGAGGATGGAATTATACAAAGCACATTTCCGAAATGATATTTTGTAAGGCCACTTGACGCAAGACGTGGAGACTTCGTAGGACTTCTTTTTTTTCTGATTAAAATAGGCAGGAGAAGCTAGCATCGCCGTCAACAGCAAATGAGTCGTACTTATGCACCAGACAGGTACTCCACAATAAACAAAGAAAAGTCAGCAGTAATAGGTGGATACGTCGAATCAACGGTCTAAAACTGTGCAAGGTCTTTCGTGGCATCTTGACTGTGCGAGCTCATTGTCCTGAAGCTGCTTCATAACGTTCGTGATATGCCTTCTGTGTGAGGTATTAAGATAGCCCCCGCTGACGAGCCCTATAATCAGGCAGGCCACAGGCAGGAGATTCGCAAGTTGTAGTGGACTATCCTAGTCAAATTCGTGGCTAAGTGCATTCAACCCGATCCCATATATCGTCTGATTGAAAATTATCAGTGGAGGAATACAAACTGCAGTACGATTATCGGTTATGTCAGCTACCGCGGGAATTATGCCAGGCGTCGGCGTACGACTGTGCTGTCGGGCGTCCCCGACAGTCTCAATTATGGTCGCGCAATTCCTCCCCTCCCCTCCCCACCTTCTCCAGATGACGAAAGTAGTACGTCAAGTTTATTACCATAAATTTATATATCTTCGTAAATACGCTGTGGAGGTGGTCCTATTGAGGCCTTCACTGAGGGCAACTACCGTCGCGAGCCTCTAGGGTCACCACACTTGCGCAGCCACCAACACCATAGACCTACCAAAGGCGCCAGCCTCGAGGAAAGTGAATTTGCAAATGCTACCCAACGTCAACAAAACTGCCAAAAGGCGCGAACGTCCGATCATCTTAGCCGTAGAGTTCGAAGAGGCTCGTCGTCATTGGTGATGTCGTAAGTAAAGTTTTAAGTTGAATGCCCACCACGTAAACAGTCCACTACTATTGCTCCAGAAAACCCTGCCATATGTTGATAAATTCGACGCGTCACCGGTGTATACGGAGGTCTGCCGGCAAAGGGTAACCCGGCGTTTCCTTACTGTAACATTTCCTTGTGTAAATCTAAGACGCCCTGTTGGCGGCACATGCGATAAAGGTTGTAGGAGAGATAGAAAGTCTTTGGGACAAAAAACGCAATGGGCGAATACAAATTTTCAGGCGATATCGGAAAACTCAACTTTTCGGCGACATGCGAACACGATCTATTAATGTAGCAATTGCTAGGTGACATACTTATCTACTCTCAGCCGAGACACGTTTGTCTTTCGTTGATAGAGTTTTCGGAGTCCTTTTCCCCGAAAGAATTACCTGTTATGTAAGGCTGACGAGCAATGAAGGTAGTGCTGTCTGTTACACATTGCTTTCGCAGATTACCGAGATCAAGCAATTTGCGCAGGGATCTCAGCCATTCTACAACATATACAGTGCCAACAAAAAGAACGAAAGCTAATGCGCGGGCAGTTGGCAAGGTTGGTTAAGGTTAACCTGCGTGTGCATGAGCGCCTGACACGACGGTTGCCTTGCCTTCAATCCCATTAGGCGGCCGATGAGTACGAAGTCCGACTTTATTGTTGTGAACAGCAAGCTTTGTGATCCACAGTTCAGAAGTCGACTGGCACGCCTTTAATAATGTCACAGCATATTTTAGAGGGATTTTTTGATCTGCCTAGGTGGGAGAAACACGGATGACTTTGTCAAGAGAGTGTTTCTTGCCCTCTTTGATGACAATGTCACGGAACACATAAATTTGAAGGAAATAAAAATATGGACGGCCTACGTGGATCACAGGTATATGGGATAATTAAAGATATGTTAATGCATTTGCATGTCTTATTTTACCAAATAACGGTCTAGGCCGTGTGGAACAAAGGAGGTTGTGTGGACGTTTATGAGTTGGAGGCGGCTTTCGAAAGGCGACTAAAGCGTTCCCTAGACGCACTCCGAAAGCGGCGGCGTCGGCCAGACTCATTACTGAACGATAGTGATGGTAAGCGTTACATGCCCCTTAATACGATTCCTGCGTTTGGAACCAACCGCAGGCCCGTCGCATCCCTCATAGAAGACACAAGAAAGGATCTAAGACGATTTACTTTTTGTATTCTACTTTTTTACAATTAAAACATTTTTTCGGCGCAAAGACCGAAACACTTTTGGCTTAAACTGACTTTGGGGAAAACGTCGTATGCCAATGGATAAAGCAAATGGGTTATTAATAGAATACCGGTCGTTGGTTATAAAAGGCAACGTCAGTCATATCCTTTGCTGCCGTCGCATAGCGTATTATCGCGACTTCTTGCTGTCGTCCTAATAGCAAAATTTTTGACAAAATCTTCTGTAAGTCGGTCACACCTATCGCAACTTTTCCCCGGCGATTTGCTGGCGCCTCGATATGGAATTGTTACTAGGGCTTCTATGGTCGCCAACAGGGTAAGAGACCGTTCTTCGGAACGCCTCTTTAAATTTGGTTCTAGGTAAGATCCGTGATGCGTGTAAACTTATGAAATTTAATCAAGAGGTCTTCAACCAGTGGAGCTGAGAACAGCGCTCCGAACGTCACCAGTTGGAAACGGCATGCCCTAGGGTCTATCGCGTCCCTAGCCCCGCGCAAACGAGGCCCAGCCCCGTCTGGCCCCGCCTAGCCCCCGGGGCCAGACGGGGCTGGTGCTAGCAGGGCTTAAAAGGGCACTTTTATAAAAGTACCTTTAAACGGGCATATAACCGCTTACATACACGCGGTCTTAAATCCAGCACAAAGGTCGAGTTTATTCTTAGTATGATCTATAAGGTACATATAGCATACATATTATTACATTACTGTAATATCAGGATTTTATGACTTACAAAGTTCTCATATGGATATGGAAACTAACAGCAAAAATTCGGCCATTTCAAACAATACTCTTTTACATTAACTTCCTACTATGTTTTTTTCATCATATTTGGATAGCACCTAATGTTCGTACGTATTTTCTTACAGATTTGTAACATGGATATGCCGATGCCGGCCGTCATCGCAGCCATTTTAAAGTGGCGGCTATCGCGGTACGATTACATGTCTCGCGGAATCCTTCCAACTTCGGCTAAAGCAAATCAGCGATAAACACCCCGCGTAAGTGCACAACCGTACATCCTAGTTAGCGTTCACTTTATTCCACGACATAGGAAAGTGAACAGACAGTGGTTAGAAATGACGGTTTATTGAGCACTTGCAAATGGGAGAAATCGGTACGAAAAAATACAGGCAAGGATGCATTTCTTCAATGGACATTAAAAGGCTTCTGGACCATTTCCACTGGTTATCGGCGGTTCCTGCAAAAAAAGATGTGTGGTAAGGCATAGGTAATGAATGTGTCATTAAAGTAATTAATAATGTTAACAGCAGAGGAAATACAATCCCTAGGTGGCGTGTCATAAGGAGACTTCCTTCGGGGCAGGCCAGATGCGGGTCTGGCGTTCCGAGTAGTGCATCTGTCTGCCCGTCCACAGACACTGAAAAGTCATGCACACAGTTCTATGTACATGACCCTTAATGACGTCATATGGGGTAACACCGGATTCACACTTAAATGTGACTATTTCGGTCCCCTCTCCTGGTTGACTGCGGAGATAATTGGCGGCCGCAATGGCCTCACGTCATCATCGCCTCGTGCGAAAAGATTCCTAAAACCAAACTGGGGACAAGTTAAGTGATGTAGTTGTTGATTGAACTGTCGGTGATATGAAACCTGTGCGTCTTTCATGTAATCATCGCCTCGGCCAACATTCTCGGGAATGATACAGAGAAGCCCGGATGTCCTCCGCCAAATTAATTGGTTTGCCCCTATTCGGTTTCACGAACCACCTTGACAGGCGAAGTAAGTAGGGACGTTAATTATGTACGCGGTCAACAAGGACGTTCGCGACAATGGTCAAAGTGAAATATGGTTTCGACGCAGACCCGAAACCGGTCAACGAAGGCGGGTTAAAGTGAGCTGTGTCTCACTTTTCAAACTCTACTTCTACTACTTCTGCGAACGTCAGATCTCAAGTAGACTTTATACATTGAAGTAACGATGTACTTTGATATAATTATTAGAACAGTTTGTATGCATACTATTATTATGCACATTGCAAAGAGGTAAATGGCATAAAGTGTGTTAACAGCAGTCTTTTTCAGTCAAATTACGCGTGCTGCAGAAAGGAAAGTTGTGGACATGCGAAGCCATTGGTGGCGACTCCTAGAAACTGAAGACATTTGGGCAGTAATCCAAAGCAAAATGTCGTACCGCATGAATGTTGCGCCTGCGTTTCGATCGTCCTCTATAACGGTCCCTCGACCCATGGAATTAATAGCCGCTTGTCGAACCCCTCCCTGTTGCAGTTTCTAAAATGGGGGTTTTGGCCAACGACATCTGTATGTGCCAATAAGCGAAGAGTAGACCTGCTGTTGAGGATGCTAAACAACGGACAGGCTAGGAACAACCGCTCCTGCTTGGATCGGCCTCTCCAGCAGAAGGCGTAAAAAGGGGCGGATCAATTAGACCAGACACGATATTTCTGATTACGGGAACACCTGCGGTGATTCTAGTTAAATCTACGAAACAACATACCTGTCGCACCCGTAATAGCCATTGCGATCTTTAAGTCGCCTCACATAACATCGGGCAGGAGTGTCGCAGATGACACTGACTAAGTTCACCTTCACGATATTTTCCGTATGTGAAATACGCAGACCGCTGGTCAGTAGATCTTTCAGCTCGCCAGACAGCCGCCCAGGATCGGGTTTGCTGGGGCCGGAGAACACTCCAACCATGAAAGGTTTGACCAACAACCGGATAGCGAACACGAGCAAGAATCGGCCCCAGGTACTGACTAGATCCCTTGAAGATCTTTCCCTCGTCAATATGCATTCGAATGTGCATTTCAGAAACGGTCGTTGCTGGCAGACTGTCCTGGTGATCCAGCAAACCACGTTCAAGACCTAAATGAACAAAGCTGCCCTTGTTCAGTGGCTTGTTAATGCAGGTTTGAGGCGTTTGCAATAGTGATTTTGTATCATTGGGGAATTCTGGGTGGTAAGGCCGCAGCATCCGAAACAACTTCTTTGTTTTGGACAGTGGCATTTAGGCCCCCAAGCAGAATTCCCGTAAATTCGCCAGAAAGCCTTTGCCTGTGACCGCATTCTCGCTTATGTCTACGGGTTCTAAACTTGCTTGTAAACAATACAGTAAGATGACTACATGTATAAACTTCTGGGACTAGTTTGTACATTTTTGATTCCGGTGGTCGGTCTACCACCGCCGATGTACAGGGAACGGAGGGATCACCCATCCGCGTATAATATGCCTTCTTCTCACACGCAATCCCCTTGTCGATTGTGTTTCTGTGAAAGCCATAATACCTATGCTTCATGATTGCTTTCATTGTTGGGTGCAAAACAACATAAAAAGTTTAAATGCACTTGAAACGCTCATGGTGAGATTTAGATTCCTATTAAGTAAATGAACCTGCTTGCATAACATAAAATTTATTATTAATGACGTAAGTGCGACCATAAAGGCGTGATTGACCTGAAATCGACGTGGGACAACGTACCACTTCGTCATGAGCGTCCGGTCGAGCAGCAGATAAATGGCGCCCAAGTGGCCCACTTAAGCAAAAACGTTCTAATCGGCTTATCGAGGCAAATTATCATCCCCCAAGTAGTGAGGACTCAAGGCACTTTTGGGTGAATTAACGCACATTTAGGTAAATGCAAAGCATGTAAACACTGAGGATTTCAACCAGGCGGTTAACATGACTCTTGAAATTTGTAAAAATATTGCGTGGCCATAAGTAAGTCCAGCCACGCTCGGCCACACCCACAAGGCAGGGCCATGTGTTGGCAGGGTAGGGAAAGGTAGTTGCAGTCCGCATTACTGAGTGTGACCTCCAGAATTCTTACCTACATGAAAAACAGAATAAGATCACAAGATTGTTCATCTCATTAGCACAATGTGAGCCACCTTTACAGTGGCCAGTAACGTCTCTGTTTGTCGGTAAAAGCATATGGGCTGGAGCGTATAGCAACCACTTAACCCCAAATGTATGAGCCTTCCATATGTTTATCTTATTTCCTTGTTTAATGGAGTTTTTAACGAGCCCTTTTTAAGCCGTAAATAGTGGACAAATACAAATTAAACTGTTCCTCCTCGTCAATGATAGTGGACGAATGTCGCACGGATTTTGCGAGGCCACTTTCAGTACGACGGTCGCAAGTGACTAACGACAGCAATTTGTGGAACGTTTTCGCGGAATTAAGGCGATCTGTCGAACATTTTCGCGTGAATTGCAATGATTTCTACGAATTTTCTTTAATTTAAGTTTTGCGAAATTATGCTTGTTTGATATTTCCAGTCACTGAGCGACCGGGAGGATGCCATTACGAAACTCAGTCAAGTAAGTAATGTCGGAAGTAAGCGCATTCTTTGGCAACCGCCTACTATGACAGGGCAAGAAGTGCCCGCGTGCTTTGATTTGGTCCACAGAAAGACTGACAGAATTACGACGACCTTCTTTAGATTTGCCGCTACTCCCTCATCATTTTGTTTAAGGGACTACTTATTCAATAACGACGTATAGATTCTGTCTACGTCGTCTAAAATTCATATGCAGAATGATTTTCACTTGCTGTGACGGGACCCAGAAATGACTTTGATGTAGTGAGTTTATTTTATTTTTTCATTCCTCCTCAAGAAATAGGACTGAACCGTTGCTCACTGGCAGGTGAGAAAATTTTCCGTGGTGTTAGCGGCCAAGGGGATCAGTGAGCACGTTCTTCATCACTACATTTGAGTAAACCGGTGGATTTGGTACCCAAAATATGTGGAAGGTTTTCTGTATGCAAGGCCGACGAATGATTCCCTTAGACAAGGAATAATTCTGCAGAGCTTTTGCACTGCCGGGAAAGTTATTTCAAATTGCATTTCTGCTAATAGATAAGAAACGTGAATATTTATTGGAACGTGCCAGAGGAAGAAATAATAAGACCCCACGCTGACCATTACATCGGGGCGGTCAATATGTTTTTAATTAGTGAGCGGGTTGAATGCGCAATCCTCCAAAAGCATAATCAGTAACGATATTCCCTTTTGTAATCGACAAAACTTCAAGAGGTCAAGGCCTGTAAGCCAGCAACGTTTCTGGTAGGGCAAGTACTGGCGATCAAGAATTAACTGTCTTGGTAATAAAATATTGGACGGATTCTATTTTCTTCCGTTCAGCAGCACGCATCAGGCTAAATGAAAACGAACAGCATTCCACGTCAGGCCTAACGTACATGTTATAAAGGCGCATTCTAATACCGCTGGTTTTAAAGTTTCGGATGATAAACCTGGCCGTTCTGCATGCTTCGGAGACGATGGGGGCTCAGTGCTCCGAAAGACAAAGACTCTTGGAGTATCACACACCCACATCCTTAATATCTTCTCGCACATTTATGTCGTTACCGTCAATACGTAGTTGCGGTTGGTGGTCATCGTCACCCACCAGAACTGAGCATTTATGCCAAGAAAGAGAGAGGGAAAGGCGCCATATGCAGTACCACGGGACAAAGGCCTGTTGGTCGCTTTTTAGGAGCTCGAGCACGATGTCACGATCTGTCGACTTATGCCTACATGCAGCTTTCGGATAATCGGCATACATGAAGAGCTTGCCATTCTGAAATAATATTAGTACGTCGTTAACAGAAAGGCAAATTAATATCGGGCCAAGTCCACTACCCTCAATGAATCCATTCTTTTAGCATTTGAATTTGGAGATAAAATTAGAGATCTTTAACCGTTGAGTGCAAACGTCCAGGTAAGAGGATATAAAATTCAGAGGTCTGCACGGCTTTACAAAGCGGTAGTCACACTCTTTCGATGAGGAATTAACCCGTCAGTCTGACATCAATCTGCTGCAAAGTCATAGAAAAGATTATCAAAAGGGAGTTGATGGCTTACTTGGTAACTCACAACCTCTTATCCAATAAACAATACGTCTTTCGTAGTGGAAGATATTGTGAAATGAACTTACTATACACAATGCACAGCTGGAAAGAGCACTGGATGCAAAACGCGCTGTGCATGTGGCTTATATTGATTTCCGAAAGGCGTGTGACAGTGTTCCGCACCAGCGTCTCCTGTACAAGTGGAAAGAATTTCCTTGTTGGTTGTTCTTAAATTGTCTACATGGGACAACAGCACTCAAGACGCACATTCATAGCGAATAGAGCCGCATAATTCTCAGTGCACGGACAGACCTTCTTTCTATTTTAATAAATGATTGCTTAGAGGAGTTGAACTGCAATTGCGACATGTTTAACAATGGTATTAAAATCTGAAAAGTCATCTACAATGCTGCTGACGAGGCAAACTTTCAAGAAAATCTTCGTCGATTGGACGTGTAGTCCCGCAAATGGCTCCTGTCTTTTAATTTGAACAAATGCACGATACTGCATTTCGGAGATCGAAATCGAGTCCCTAATTCGCAGCAATATTATTCGAAACGAAATGTTATTTCGAGAAACAGAAACTTATAAAGGCCTCGGAATCTGGATTGCAGTCGCCCTAACGCCTTCCACGCAGTGTCGTAAGGCAGATAAATTCGCAACTTCAGTGCTGTACACCGTAAGGTGGGCATTCACAGTTTTCGGAGAAGAATGCTTCTACAAATTCTTCGGCACGTTTGTAAGGCCGCAGTTTAAATATACAGCCCAGGCCTGGAGACCCTTGACGCGGCAGGATTATTATTTACTCGAAAGGATGCAGAGGCGAACCACAAAATTAGTAAGATATCAGAGTACGCTGCCTTATTATATCCGCCTAAATAACCTTAATATATACCCGCTGACTTAAAGGCAGTTGCTCAGTGACTTAATACAAATGTGAGCCTACAAAGCATGAGAACAAAGCTCAGCTAATCTTGAGCAGGAACCCTGCTCTCTAGAATGCCCACCTGACAGTTCTTTAGAGGGCTTTTCACACACGTAGAGAGAGCATTAAAGGGGACTTAAATTGTAAGTCCTCAGGCGGTCGAACCTGGGCGAGAATAATCTCAGAATACTGAAGGTAAAAATCAGACACGACCAGAAGCCACTCCTCTGGAGAAAGCTTCCAACCCTATGATTTTTGGCGTGATAGACAGCAGTTCATCTCCACCAGTCCAGCCGACTTTTGCATTAAATCCCATCGAATGGATAGATGTCTGAACGCTGATGTTACGCATTCCAAATTGAGTTGTTTCGAAGATCAACGAGCTCAAATTGCTAGTTCCAGAACAAAACCACGACATCGCTACCATAACGGAAACATGGCTTAATGCCGAAATCGTGGATGCCGAGATTTCCGTACCGGGTTACCGGGGACCGTCAAGATAGACAGGACGGTGAGGTAGTCGCATATGTAAGGGCTAGAATTTCGGTAGTTGAACGAACTCACACAAAATCTAGAACTCTAGACTGTTTACGTACCATCAAGTCTTCCGAGTACAGCTGATGATTCGTTCCTCCATTCAGTTAAGGAAGTAGCTGGCCACCGAATCGTTTATAGTTGGGGATTTCAAGGGACCTGCCATAGAGTGGGAAATTATGGCATTAAACCATGAGCCAACTTCCTTCTGCCATAAGCTAATGGACCTCATTGTCAACCTCCCTGGAGCACAGCATGCAGAGGCACCAGCAATATTTAGGGAGAACGAGAGAGCAAGTTGCCTGGACCTAGTTCTTACGGAAGACTTCTCTAATATTGACGAAAAGTGTTCGAATGCACCTCTCGGAAGGAGTGACCATACAACGCTACTATGGGATTGCTTACTCTTCTTTCAACGCCAGAAGGAAACAGAAAGCCAACCAATGAGCTCCCTGTGCCTTTGTTGATGCTATCTCGAACGTCGTTTGGCACTGTGCCGTGGAACCTCCGAACGACCCGGCCGAATCTATTGTAATGTATGGAAGGTGGATTTTAACGAGATAAAGAACAAATTAATGCCCGTGATTTGGAGCTGTTTGCTCGGGGGGAATCCTGATGACCACTGGATATCGTTTAGGACGATATCACTCGATCTAATGCGACGTAATTGTCTACCGAAGCTATAAAAGACGACCAGTTAACCTGCCTGGTTAAATACGGACCTAAATAGATAGTTACGGAAGAAAAGTGAAAGATCGATAATATTCAGGGAAACTGGGTCACCAGTGAACCTCGAGAAGTGTTGTCGTCAACGAATAAAAACCCGAATTTTATTTTGCTATATTAACAATCAACTGAAAAACAAGGACCCGGTCGCAGTACTAAAGGACGATAATGGTTTACAAATAGCTGAAACCAGCGAGACAGCCGGACACTTAGGCGGTACTTTGCCTCAGCGTTCACTAAGGAAACGGCGTTTAGGAGACGCAATGTCAGCAGTACTGTTTAGACCACTGGTCCGTGATTGAGTTCGTACCCTTCACGATATCTGTCATGAGAAATACAAAATCCGATAGAAGCTAAATCGTCGGGTCCGGACAATATGTCGGTCAAATTCCTGAGAAAATTGGTAAACGAACTCTTGAAACCACTAGCACACATCTCCCGTTCGTCATTCGAAGTAGAGAGGCTATCGTCCGGACGAAAAACACCAATTATATTTCCAATATACAAGAGGGGTCGCACTTACGCTAGCAATTACCAGCCTGTTGGTCTTGCCTTCATCCGTTGTAAAATAAATGAAGCCATAATCAAGAGAGCAACAGTGTAGTTCCTGGAGAAGAACCACCTACTCTCTGGGCTGTGGCACGGCATTAGACAGAGCCGATCGTGCCTTACTACTTAATTACTCTTGACTGAGCAGCGGACTCGCTCACTGGACGAGGACGGTACGGTCTGTATCCTCTACACGGACCTCAAGAAGGCGGTCGACAGCATCCCACACGAACGCCTAATCTAAAAGCGATTTGCAATTGGAATAAGTGAAAAGCTGCTACACGGATCTCAGACTTTCTTACAGGAAGTTTAAAACCATGTGCGTTGATGCTTTTAAGTCAACTCCTACCCCCGTTCTAAGTGGTGTTCCCCAGAGCCCAGTATTAAGGCCGTTGCCATTCCTAGTTTGCATTAACAACTGCGTTGGCGACCTGGGATTCAATGCCGTCATGTTTCCTGATGAAGTTAAAACGTGCAGAGCCATCAGACCTGACGCAGACATGTACGCACTTTAAGAGAGCATAAACCAACTAAGCAATTAGTCAGCTTGCTGTCTCCTCAATTTGAATGTGGGCAAATGCGTGGTCCTGAGTGTTCGCACTAAATGGACCGGTAAGAAGGATAATTCCTTTCATTACTCCCTTGATGTTCAGCCCCTTTCAAATGTTGTGGAACAGAAGTACCCAGGCGCCCTAATGACTTCCCCCCTTAAACCCTCCTCACAATTTCAAAGGACTGCCAAACGAGCGATACGGGTGTTGTTTGCTCTGAGGCGAGGATTTGTGAATGTCAGCAGGGAGCTGCTCCGAAAAACCTACGGGAAATTCGCTCGGTGTCAATTAGAGTATGCAGTCCAGGCCTGGAAATTGTGCTTCAAGAGGAATTATCAACAACTGGAAGTGTTATATATGCAAAACAGAAGGTTAGTTATAAACAGGACGTGTACTGAGTACTAGAGACAGCCCAAGTGAGGAGCCTTGTAGAAACAGCTGGGTACATGGTAGGAAGGGAATGTCATAGGCTGAATGGTGGCCAGTCAGCACCAAGGTTGTCTGGACGGTGTACACGATCTTGGTTGCGCGCATGTGGCGTGATGTCTTGACAGTCCGGACAGCATGCTCCGCGGAAAAGAGTACACCCGATGGCTACGAAGATGGTCAAGAATCTTGGTCATCTGCCTTAAAAGACCAAAAGCTCCGAACTAAATTGGCAGCTGCGTGCCGATCTCACTCACACCGCCTGGATTGTTAGATGCTGTGAGTGTGCGCTAGACTTTGACGAATTCTTCGAATACGTTGGGACGGAATTAGAGTAAGGGCTCCTCCTCCTCCTCCTCCTCCTCCTCCTCCTCCACTGCTCCAACGGCGGCCGCTCAGTCGACTGTCACGCGCGCAACAACCGACACCACCACCACCACCACCACCACCTCCCCCGACTCCAGCGATGAGGATCAGGACTACACCTGCCCTCACTGCGACCGCATCTTCACCTCACACATCGGCCTGGTCGGTCACTTGCGAATCCATCGCACAGGGACTGGCGAGCCAGTGCCTGGAGCACGAACCTACACCCACCGCACTCGCCTCCACTGCCCTCACTACCCTCGCACATTCAGGCATCGCATGTGTCTATTCGGCCATATGCGCATCCACGAGAGCGGAATTGACCGCCACTCCGACACCACCACCACCACCACCACCACCACCACCACCACCACCACCACCACCACCACCACCTCCAACACCACCACAATCACCCAAGAAGTCATCAACACTCACACACCTCATGCACCCAACTGCCACCTTCCACTCAAGTGGGAAGTGTGCATCTCGACTCGGTCGCCATACGGCTCCGGCTGAACGGGTGACTTGAGTCCGAGAATATCCCGACACGTCAAGCATCGTGGATAGGAAGGTTGCTGATTGACGCCCGCTCTCGGTTCACGCAGTTCGTCGCGTTGTGTGTGTTGTGTGGAGTGGCGGACTGGTGGGCTGGGAACGGGCTGAAACAGCACCTTCCACGGCACACTCACGCAAGTGAGAGGCACGCCTTTCAACCCCCGTTGTGTGAAATCCTGGTGTTGTGTGTATGGTGGGCCAGGTCGTGCCGTGGCGCGCGCAGTCATGGTCAGTCGACCATGACAACCACCGCGCCCATTTCCCACTCCAGTCTGCTGACCGGCTCGGACAGCGGCTGGAGTGTGGGGATGGAAAGGGAGAGTGAGGTCGACGATTCAGCGCATTTTCCTCACTATAAACAATCTGACGCGCTTGAAGCTATCACGGTGCGCTAAAAGCCGTGGCTTGGAAGGTTGGCAACTGACGGGGTAATTTGGACCTCCTCCTTGACTGGATGCGGTCTGAGAGTCAGGCTGCAATGGCTCCTTTTTAATGTGGCCTTTATGGCATTCCCACCACAGTTTGGGATCCGAGCCAGGCGTGGACGGCACGCCCAGATGCGGTTTCGGTCGTGCCAGCCTCCAAATCTCTGTTGTGTTGGTGAAAATCCTGGTAATTTGTTGTGTGGACCAGGGGGTGTGGTGGAGCGCCAAGGCGAGGATCCGTCCGAGCCATCCACCTGCGGCCTCCCTCATCTCCGGTTTTCTTGAGTCTGTCTTGACACTGGCCTCAGGCGGGGGAGGAGGAGAGAGTGTAGGTAGATGCAGCGCAAGTCTACTGGCACTATAAACCCCCTGCGCAAGTCACCGTTCCTGCTCTCACCGCTGCTGCAGCTGTGGGACACGCAGTGGACATCATCGAAATCGTTGGTCGATCTATCATCACCAAGAGAAGAAACATTTTCCTTCCACCTTGGATTCAGCAGACGCTCAAGGGAATTTGAAAATTATATCTTAGATAAAAAGGGCATAAATTCCGCTTAGTTAATGCTCTTTATTCAGATCCTAATCAGTACAGGTGCTCGGTAGGTCGATTTTATTTCGTGAGAAGGCGCCAGAATTTGTTTGGCCCTATTTTACCATGTCCGACCCGTGTATTTTTTTACTGCCATCCTCTGCGAAGACCAGTATGTACTTGAGAAGTTAGCTCGGGTTTTATAACCTGGTAAATGTTAAATGAAGGCGGAAGTATTTTAACGTCAGTGAAAAAAAATAGGACTAGGAATTCTACGCGTATTTTTCCTTCTAGTTCTTAGTGAGAAGAAAAGACGGGTTTCTAAGGAAGGAAAGGGGTTATTTATAACGACGAAAAGTATGGTTGTAGTTCAGGCTGGACCAAGAAATCGGGGATGTCCATTTGCACGGACAGGCTTGTTCAGAGACAAGCTTTGTCGGCAGCATAGGCGATGCAGGAGCGGCGATGGCGTCCAGAAGGTGTTCTCCAGTCCGAAATGCTCAACGTCAGTCATCCTCTGATTTTAAAGGGCTCTCGGACAACTCGGATAGGTTTACCTACAAAATACCAGTGGATATGCGCAAGTGAATATTCAAGAATACAAGAAATAAACCGGGGCCAATAGAACCTTCGGGGCAGTTATCATGGACATTCTGACTGCTTATCAGATCGTTGATAGACAAAACGAAATAAACAGTAGTTAAATAAAAACTTTCAAATTAGCTGGAAGTGATACAATGGAATTGATGGTCCAAAGTGCCATAAGACACTGGGAGTTGAGAATCCAAAATGACATACTTGGACGCGCACCCAATGGCAACGTCAACCACTGTACTAGCTTAGCGGCCGATGACGTCAAGGATATCAGACTCCAAAGTATAGAGGTGCTAGGAATAGCTCCTGTTCAAGACCTATCTGAATAAAGTCGTTGACATGTCAAGCTACTCACCCATGCGAAAGGGGAGAAAAAGGATTAGGTGGACAAAAAAGTATAATGGGAACTGACAGAAACTAGGAATATACGATAAAATTTGATTTAACAAGCGAACTTGTTCACATCAGAGGAGTGACCTGTCTGAATGGTGAGGTGATGCTAACATGCCTGCTGAACACCCGGTGGTAAATGCATCGCTGTGGGCAAATTTCGGGGAGGGCAGAGGGAGGTGCCGACGCAGAGCAAGTTAGCATAGTCCAACAGTATATTGCAGAAAGGCGATCGGCAGCGGAGAAAGGGAAGGGACACCGGCTATTTTCACTGACAGGCAATTGCACCATCAACATCTCAGAATCCACCGAAGTGTCACATCAATCAACTGTATACACTCCTAGGGCGTGGTATAACCAAAACCCTAGCAATCTAAGCTTGATTGGGGAAAATCGAGGAAACATTTCCTCCATCTTTACAATACCATTAAAGACCGTCAGATTATAGAAAGTCAGGCTACACTTGGAACTTTAAAATGTCTAGACTTAAACACAGTCCTCTTTTCGAATAGAACAGCAGTTATCGCGCATTCCCGATGCAGTCTTCACAAGGTGGTAGTGGGAGCGCAAGATTGGATGATTTTGAAGGTCGATCCAAACGTTTTCGGGACTGGCAATCCCCGAGTTCCCACAAATGGACGGCTGTTCAAGAGCTGTGGCAATCCAAAGCCATAACAAGCACACGGAATTATGATTTATGCGAAAACTCTGGTTTGCTGGTCTCACTTTGTGAACAATATTAAGTTAGGGAAAATGATCAAAGAGATATAATGATGTTCGAGTAATGGTGAAATTTTTTATTATTTTTAACAACAGAAGACAGCTAAAAGGAGTCTTGGACCACTTGAAGTCAATAAAGGCATTTGTAAGATGGCGCTTCATCGGGTTATAAATCAACTTTAGACGCTTGCATGCGAACAAGCGGAAAAATCTCACGCAGGTATTTTTCCAGTTTTACATTTGCGGTCTTAATATGAGTGCTTAGACTGATAAGGGTACCTTATCAGTTTTCATGTACGTATTTTAAATGTATTTATACACAAAAATATATAATCCTCGTCCAATCGGTCTGCAGTGTGTATATCATCACCACTGTCAAGTCAACATTAAAGTGTGCATGAGGCAGCCATTTCGCAACCCACTGAAAGTCTGATTGTTGGTGTTTCTACATTACGCATGACTGGACGATCTGAAAACGATATCTGTTTTCAAAGTTTCCGACTACACATTAATATTTTGGTTAAGAGATTGAAGTTAAAGTGCGTGGCCGTCTTCAAAATCCTCGCCATGCAGTTTGTAAAAGTGTGTATGGATGATTTCACAGATGACGTTCTTGAGCTTTATTAACTCCGAGATTTTCACCTATACGTCATAACTCTAATTTGAAAATGCGCGCTTCCATGGTATTTTCTAACCAAGAGTCCGTGAATGCAATTCATATAAATCACTGTCAGCTGTGAAATAAGTGCGTATCCTTAGCAAACTTAATTCTGTCCCCTGTGTAAACTCAAATTTATGCTTCAGCTTTCGGTGGCGTTTCATGCAAATTGTCCTGCGAGTCATTAGACATTTCAAAGACTTCGCAAAACAGCCTATTGTTTCGGGGATTTCGCCAATTCTCTTTCAGCTTAATTTTCCCTACATGCACGTTTCAGCAGTAGTCGCCTAAATTTTACAAACATTCAGATGATAGTAGCGATCGCTACTATAAATACGAAGGCTTCAACTGAAAAAGAAATCTGTTGATCAAATTACTTATATTTGAATTCTACTTGGATGAGGCCATGATTATGAGAGTATCCAAAAAACGAAAAACTTGCACCTTATCATTTAAATAATAAGGTGCAAATGTTTCTTTTTTGGATACTCTCCTAATCATGGACTCATCCAAGTAGAATTCAAATATAAGTAATTTGATCAGTTCAGCAATCACAATTGCATTTGCTAGTATGTTTGTGTTCTAATTTTTACTATGATGATATGTGAAATACGTTTTCCGGATAAGTCAAGATCTTTAGCATATTTGCGAGAATTCTTTTAATATTTGTTAAGCTGTTTGAATCTGGTATAGGCTTTTGTCTTTAAATTTTTCACTTCCAGGAGAGGAAAAGGACAGATTATCCGAAAGCGTGTCTCAGTTGGCTAACCTATCCAGCGAACTTGCTTTAAAGACCGCGGCCTGGCTATCTACAGTTACCAGCGGAGAGGAGATGAATGCTGCAATTCATAATTTTCCGAGTTGCACACAGGACATTCAGTGCAGTGTAAGAGCAACAATGAGATCTCTTACTTAACATAATTTGTTTCCGCTCACACCTTTAGCGCTAAATTCGCATATTCTGAACACTGCCCTACTCACGTTATCAGATTATTCTATTTTTATTACGACATGAATCTAAAAATACCCAAAAATTATGAAATCAATCAATATTTCTAACGCCAGACTAGCAAATATGCTTGAACACGCTTACAGATGACGACATTTAAAAAAACCAAATTAATTGTTTTAAATATGAGTACATTCATGGTAAATAAAATGCATTTTTGGGTGAATTTTAAAATAAGCAGGCAAAGACTGTTCAGCGCTCAATGTGTGTTTATAAAATAAACAGCCTCGCATAGAAATGGTTAGCGACCAGCATCCTTCAAAGTTGAGTAAAAGAGACAAATTGAATATGATTTGGTGAGATATTAAGGAGAAGAAAACTGTCACTCATGGAAAGGTTATATACGTGTGAGACAGGACAGCCCTCCAGATGAGAGTATACAAGGGTTTGAAACGTTCCCCATAAAGGTAGAATTCCCAGATTGGACGAGGCTGTTCGCTGCAGATGCGATCAAAACATGGTTTAGATGACAGCAGAAACAACCGTCAATGTTGTGAGACAGAAGAAGCTCGCCGCAATCGGTCACAGTTTGACAAGTGTTCAAGCGAGATGAAGACATAAAAGGCCACGAGGATCATTCAGGCGTGGGGAGATGCAACCATGATGCTTCTTAACCGACCGACCAAACTGCTAGCAGGTGGCGAAAACAGAGGAATCCGCCGTGATTGTCAACAGGTTACTTGGGGCCGAAATGAGGAGTTGGCATGAGAATTCGGGATAGTTACCACCGAAGGTAAAAGTACGAGAAGTTGCTTCAGCAGCTAATGAAAAACAGGCGATTGTGAAAATCTAAATGAGAGTTTTAACTTGGACAAGCTAAGCTTGCGTTATCAGCCATAAAATCGCAGGACGACCCTATTCATGGTCCAGATTTTGAGTGTTCGGGAATGAAGCAGTCAGTTATGACTTCATGCCTTCCGACATTGGCAACTTACGTAACTTCGATCTGAAAATCGATAATCCAGGCTATGATCTAGGTTCAAATGAATGAATATCCCACTACAATTTTATCTTCGATCTCAAACATCCATCACACCTTCAGTCGTCGCGTTTTCTGAACACTACAATTAAAATCTCGGTACTTTTGATTATGATTTATACTGACTAGCTGTGCAACTGTAGGTCGCATAATATGCTATCCCTAAAACCTTTTAAAATGAACTTCAACAGTTTGTAATAGGTGGATGTCCTGAGGTTGTGCTGATCGATAACGCGACGGTTCCTAAATCGCAAGTCTGAAAATATTAATTAGTTCTGACAAGCTTTGCTGATGCCGTACAAACGGCTCAGTAAGCAGTTTCAGCCAGCCGTCCCATCAGGTAGATGGACCGTGTCCACTGTTGAGAATCTTAGCACCCAGTTCACATGCCTTGTCGTCTGCAGTCAATGAGCGAATGACGCGGTCTAATTTGCTTCGATCACACACGAAGCTAGTGTCAACTCTTGCGCGACCCCGACGTCGAACTGACAGAGCGTAAGGCGAACGGGAATGCGAGAGTGCACGGTTACGCTGGCGACCACGACAGTAGACTGCCAGGGTATCCCAGGCTAAATAGAAGGCGGCGTGTATCGAAACCTAAGAGACAGTTCATGTGTAAAAAGCATGAGTAAGCAAACGGCTAGGAATTTGAACATGACGTCCACTGTGGATAAGAAATGGAGAGACACAGGAATAGAGTGAGTGTATCCTGCAGTCGGAATGTTAAGGTTCGATGAGGAAGTTGGAGTTGATGGCAGCGGACATGGAAGGACAGCGAGTAAAGAAGATGGAAAAATAGAGAATAGCGGAGATAGAGGAGCAGGGGGCAGAGGACAACAGAGCTCGTCCGGGGGAGTAACGTGACAGCATCTTTGAGTCGGTCCACACTCATGATTTCCTTGCGAGTACCACGATAGATGCGGAGCGTCCTTGTCCTTCGAGGGACCGTCGTATGGTGATTGAGGTGGCCGTCCGAGTAGATCACCTCGGATATGTGTGAGAATTTTGTCAAGTCTCTCTTTACATAAGACCCAAAGACTCATGGTATCGGAGGAACCGAGTAGATTAACCGCATGACTTCAAAGAGACAGTGCAGAGGGTACGCAGAATCCTCGACCGCACCGCGAGGGGTTTGCGAGATCTCAACGATAAGTCGAGCAATAGCTTCGAACATCAGTTCAGCGGCGAAACAGACAATTTCTGACTTAGCAGCACAGCGGATGGCCAACCGGACTAGAGGACGGCCCGTTCAGTTCTCCGGATCATCTGCGGCGTTTACGGACTTTTTTAAGTGCGATGGAACCGTTTGTCCATCCCTTTAGCGGCCGGATGATAGGTTGTCGTGCGGATACGAGTTCAGCCTAAAAAGGAGAGGAAGGACTGGCACAGATTAGGTTTCAGCTGGGCACCACGACCAGCCGTAATGGTGGAGGAGGCAGTAACCATAATACCCGAATGATTGAGGACGGTCTTAACCACGGTTAAGGCCTCGAAATCGAGCAGAGGAGTTGCTTTTAGTCACTGGAGAAGTGGTCCAAACAAATGAGATGGAAACAGTCGTTAGACGGAGGCAAAGGCCTACAATGTCCAGGTTTGCATCAGGGCTGGGGAAGGTGCCGATGGGGACTTTGTTGTGTCAATGGGCCTTATTCTGTTGATAGCCGAGACACACCCGAGTCCAAGCTTCGAGGTCCTTGTGTCAAACGAAGCGGTGGGAAACCAGCTTATCGATTGCTCGACTCCCAGGGCTTGAGAGGTTGTGTAGGAAGGGTAAGACCTTGCGACGGGAGGATTGTGGCAGAAAGGCGAGGTGAGGGACGACCACGGCGTCTCGGAGAATGGTGCCATTGTCATTAGTTAGTGGGGGGTCCTGAAATTGAAGTCCAGAAACGTCTGCATTATAGGGAGAACCGATACAGTGTTGTTTGGCAACCATTTCAGTGAGGTCGAGCTCGCGAGATTTGGAAGTGAGCGATTGAGGTCCTGGGCGGTACGCCAGCTATCTCGTTCAGCGACCTGTCAACATAGTGAATATATGAGGTGGGTTGAGAAATTTCGTACGGCTAGGGGATATCCCGGGTGTTGCGTTTGACAGAATTAGACTTGAGAGCAAAGAAAAGAGGCTTGCTATCCGTGAAAACCGTTAAGTTTATGCCCTTAGGAACGTACCGAAGGTGTTTCATGATTAGGTCGACTGCAAGAAACTCCCGTCAAAATGTGCTGTAGCGCAATTCGGTAGGTAATAGCTTTCTGGAGAAGAATATGGGAAACGGGATACTATCGTTTCATCATTCAGAAGCGTGCTAGCCAAATGTAGGATAAACTCAGGTCAATTAAGGATTACGCAACTCAGATTTTGGGGATCGCCGCGGAAACATTCGAGTTTAAGTAATTCCATCAAGAGTAGATAGGGCTCCTGTTATTTTCGACCATTTTTTCTTTTTAGTCAACATGGATTCCAGTCGAATAGGCACAGAATATGGCAGAATTCGGTTTCTTGGAGAAACGGACCAAGAAACAAGTATTCCCATATACTGGTCTTTTCACAATAACCGATTTTTAGTTTTGGGCAAATGCAAAACTTTCGAAGTAATATCCCGACCAAAGTAATAATCCACCCCCACCGTCTTTTGCTCAATAACACTGAAAATTATAATGTAAATTCAAGACATCTGCAGCTTTGTCGACATGAAGCACACTGCAGACATGTTTAGCAATATTTCGACAGTTAATATAATTGAAGCTCAAAAATCAAAATAGTGTTACCCACCTAACAAAGTGATTATTTTACGTTGTAAAAGTCAATATTTCGCCATGCTTGACTTAAACTCTTACTTGTTTGTGGGCAAGTTACGCTGTCCACAAAATGCGTTTTTGCATCTGGTAAACAGACAAAAGGTGTAGGCAGAATGTCATTGCCGACAAAGATAAAGGAGACTGGAATGGTCATTTCTGGCCTACTAGCCGTCGTCAGACAGTCATACCCAACCCTGAAGTGTGGAACACCCGAGGCTCGAGCTCGCAACCTGTTAGTTAGAAGTCCAAGCCTCTAAACACTGAGCCACGGGTCCGTCGTCTTGTGGGTTTTCGGAGGCCCATGGCCCAGTGGTTAGAGGCGTGGACTTCTAACTACCAGTTCGCGAGTTCGAGCCTCGGGTGTTCCACACTTCAGGGTTGGGCATGACTGTCTGACGATGGTTAACAAGCCGGAAATGTTCATTCCAGTATCCCTTGTCTTTGTCGGTAATACCATTTTGCCTATATCGTCCGCCGCTGTGCGGCTGCTCGTTAAGCTCGAGAGATAGTCCGGAAGGCACAACGGAACGAGTGAGTTCCGTAAGGACGAACGGGGAGCGCCCCTCTACCAGACAAAAGATGGCCAAAGAGCAATTTTTCCTCTGATCAGAAAACTACGTAAAACCGTCTTAATGGTAGGCTTTTGCTTGTTACTTAAGATGAATGGAAACACTTTTATTTTAAAAATCCTGAAATAAACACAACCAGAAATTCATATCGAGCGTTTTATCTACGGGGTTTTACTGGAGTCCTTTATGGCTGAATGACTTCCAGTAATTGGACCACTCGGACTATGTCAAGTGGTTAGCATATTCTTCAAAATATTAGACAAACAGTACTATTATTAGTTTCGCTTTTCTAAAATGATGTTTGAGTAAGTTAGAATAAATTATTATAATTAACATTTGAAAAGTCATTCAAACATTCAACAACGTTGTAAGCCTGTGTTATCTTGTATTGCCCACAGTTTACTTTACCTCCTCATCTTCGCTTGAGGTCCCGGGAAGCCGCTGCTCTCGTCCTGAGCAACACAAAATATTATCAAGGAAATTATATTTTAAGGGGAACCTAACATTCCGAAAACTTTCGGGGTAGTTTTCATCTGGCCAAAATCCTGTAAAAAAGTCCCAACCTCGTTCCTATAATCGGGGATTTTGTACTTGAAATCTACGTCAGTGCTTGATTCACTTTAGTGCTGTTCACTAAAAACAACTAAACGAAGCAAGAAACCATTGTCCTGATGCAACACTCTAACATTTAAAAGAAGACACTTAAAATATTTCAGCGAATGCGACACAAATTCTACGCTAGATTGACATGTTCATTTGGCATATGCATTTAAATTTGTGCCTTGCTTTATGTTTTAATCAAATGTAGTTTCGAAAATTATTCACGGAACACCTAGTATCTGCAAGTAAAACTGCATCCGAATTTAGCAAAAAAGTGACTGAGTGAATATCTGCCTGAAGCTGGCACAACAGTTTTGACATTTAAAATCTTAACCTATCAAAGGGGAACTGCGACATGGACGAGACACAGTTAATTGCGGAAGCTGGATCCTCTTCCGGTCTAACAACCATTCTGAGTGCGCTCTGCGCTCTTGATGGAGAGATCAAGCGCCTTCCGGTACTTATCGAAGAGTAAGTTAATCCTTCATGCTTTCAAGTAACAACGACATCTGTCTGGATATTCGTTCAGATGATGAAATTTAAAAAGTCAGTGCAGTCTAAATGAATATAAATGATAATCTATTTCAAGATGGATTGACTTCTGTTCCCGACATTAAATGTCGACTTAATTCATAGATGTTTTGGGAGCCTTAATTCTTTGAATTACCCATTTTAAGCAGTACTCACGATAAAGCCTCTACTTTTACGGTGCCGGAATTTAATTTTTCCGTATCGTAAGCTGTTACTGCATTATCTAAAACCATTAGTTCATCTTCTGATAATCTTCAAGTCAGTTCATGGACATGCTACATTTATCGTCTCCACTGAATGGTCATGAAGACGACAATGGATGATTGCTTGGTCTTCCCCATCTGATAATAAAATACACAATACACGCATAAACGACGGGTATCCTCAAAAAGGTAGTAGGCGAATCAATTGTCCTGCTGATTTCAGGAAAGTGAGAAAATCTTCGAAGTGGCTACCGAAAAATACCTGCGGACCAGCGTCTTTGTTGAAGTAGCCGAAAATCATCTTCGCTTCCATGCCATCCTCAGGAGGCAAAGCTCAAATGTAGAATATCAGCGTCTGCTTAAAGACGCAGAATAAGCATTGAGAGCCAAATCCACTGCATATGAATAGCGTTCTGCATATAGTCATACATTGGAGTTGAAATCTGATTGGGCGCATACCAGACACATCAGCAAATGGCTCCTTGTCGGAAGTCGACTTATGGCCTAAGATGCAACAGCTGAGTAGTAAGTGAACGTTCGTTAGAAGAAAGGAAACCTTGAGTGAAGTACGCTTTCTTTCTCCATGTAAGTTTCTTTGAACTACTTAATTATCGGATTGCGGAAAATCAGTCAGCTGCATGGTACACTTATTGTTCCTAAGCCAGTAGTAAGATTTCCCCAGTCACAAATGTTATTTCTAGGAGTTGTCTGCGGAACTAACACGATTTTGAAGTCGCTACGGCAGAATGACCATTTCCAACACAATTACCGTTGCAATCAGTTTAGGCGGTAAATATTATTAATTAATCGAGTGCTAGTCGCGAGCTGTATACTAAAACAAATCGGGACCGCCGTTTCCCGTCCACCAAACGGTATTGATCGATGCATGTCACTCACATAGGACGGAAATGACATGGGCTCGGAGTAACCTTTAGAAGAATTCAGGCTAAGCTCAGAGTAACAGATAAGCAGCTCTGTTCGGAATCCTGATATGTGTCTAAAGTTTGTAAGCGGCTTTATGGGAACTGGCTGTTTTCCCAATGGAGATGGCATATCGATATCACTTACTTTACGAAGTAACATTATCGTTACGAACTGTCTCAAAAACATCTTTTACAACGAAGGGCCTCATGTGGAGCGCAAAAGGGTTTATCGTGCTACCTCACAGTTGGACAACAATGGTTTCTGAAATAACTTGAAGTATCGATATTTTTCGGTAGCAGGCAATCATAGTTTCCGGCTATTTACACGTCTTAAATTATTACGCCATTTGAAAAGCTGTAGCGACTAAGCAGTGATGGTGTACACTCAGTACGCCACAACTTCAGGCCATATCCCAAGTTGTTAGAAGCAGGACGCCATTTGGTTAGGACACTTTATTCTGTACAGAATAGTGAAGGGGAAAGTTGGCAATCGCCCGAGGATGCGTCCGGCGCCGCGGAGACGGCGTCCGCGAGAGCGACGAGCCCTGTGTCGCCGAAGGTCGCCGCTGCAAAAGTGTCGCTGCAGATTGTTTACTCTATTGTTCTGGACTGTTCCCGCCTGTCTTACCAATCAACGATAGGAGTTGCGTTGATTGGCTCCGAGCCCACGCAAAGGTAGTGACAAGCCTCGCGTGGTGCAGGCAGAGAATCGACCGGATGCGTGGTGCAGACAGTGAATTGCAAAGAGACAAATCGAAGCCGGGCAGACGTGCGTGCCATAGCAGGCTGTCGCTAGGACGTAGGTGCAGGCGATAGCGAGAGGTGCGACGTAGCCATTAGGGCTGTCCACTACAAAGCATACACAAGTAGGCGCTGGTAGCGATTTCACAGCGTCAATGGAGTCTTCCCTTTAAGACTTAAGGCCCTCGCTCGGCACGCTGTAGGGCGCGGTTTGGCGGGATGCAATGCGACCAGATTTCCATACGAATGTGTGTCCTTGAGAATAAAGCTCGCAAGCCACTGGTTTCCGGCCCACTGAATATAAGGGCTTCAAAGTGTTTCAAAATTTCCAGGTCGTTTTTATACACTCGCGAAATACCTTACATAAAATTAAGCGATATCTAAGCCGTCAGTATCGTTCTGTCACAATAATCAACTAAGATTTCATGAAAATGTGAAAATTTAAAGAACAGTGGCTTGATTTCCTTTTTATAGATTATCAGCCTTAAAAGTTATATTCTGAAAAGAGGCCGACATAACCGGGGTTCATACTCAACAAGAAATTTATTGCTTATATCCAGAAATCCAAGACAGTCCAAAAGTGAATAGTAGCATTTGAAGCATAAACTTCGTCTTGCAGTGCCTTTACATTCTCAGGAAACAACTGCAATTAAGAAATTCGTTTTTGGTGCAGCTTTTGAACGTGGTTGTCTTTTGTGTACTTTCGTTTACGTAGATCCAGGCGTACTTACAGAGAGAAGTTAACAACCCTTTGTGAATCGCTCATGGAAAAACTACTGTCAGAAACCATTGAAAGGTGTCTGTAAGTATGTACTTTATCGTATTTCTCGTTTTTCAGCTCAGTCGCAAAGCAGAAGATTGATATATTAATGAATTTTGTAACAGAGGAAGTACTGGAGTCCTAGAAAACGTTCATTTTTTTATTCTGTCCACTTTTGTACCTGTCAAAACGTGCCCACTTGTAAAGTTCACTCGGCGCTTGACTTGGACTTCTTGCGATCAACTGTATTTTATGCACTTGTTATTATGTGAAAAGTGGTCTTCATTTTAGGAAATTTTGTTGCGAGGCTTAACAGGCTATGCTCGGAACAATAGCGTTTATTGAGTGTGGCATTTATTCGTCATGGTCTCCGGTTTTTCAGTACCAGTGTTACGACTATACACATTGGCCAAATTAGAGGACTACATGAGTCTATTTAAATCTTGCAGCGCAAGTATGATGCCCACTTACAGGTTGAAACGATAAAATTTTAAATCTTGCCTCCCTTGTTTCATGCAATAAGTGCCACTTATTCTAATTGTTTAAGCAGCTCTGCAATTCTTTCTCATAAATGGAAGTCCCTACTAGGCGAATTGGTTTCAATTATCTATTTAAGTCCTGATCACGAGGGCATGATTTAGTCCAGTTTATATCAACGGATGATAGGCGAATACCTTCTGACTCCATACTGGTTACAAAAACGAAGAAAAACCTCGACGGATAAAAGCGTCGAAAAACAAATTGTTTACGCAACCGGATGTGGTAGACAGGTGGGTCCGAACGACGAAAACATTATGAACACAAACTTAATTATTTGTTGTATGTAGCTTGATCACATTAGCGGATCCCGCGGTGGATGCGTTGAACCAGCACGGTGCAAGATCGGTGTCCGCCAGGCGTTATTGGGGATGCGCACCCTCAATAAGCGCCATCAGGGAGGGATGTGGCGACACGCCCAGATGCAGGCCCACACCAGTAAGGGTCCGAGCTACTCCCATTTTTGTATAAAATCCTGGTTAGTGTAAGTTTTGGGCCAGGAGGTGTGACGATACGTCTAGATGCAGGTTTTCGTCGCGCCAACCGCCTGCACCCCTCCGGCCTCCGGTTTTCTTGACTTTGTCATGACACCGGGTCCAGGTGGGGGAGGTGAGAGTGCGGTGGATGTTGTGCAGAGCTACTATCATTATTAACTAATTTAAGAAGCCGTTCCTGCTCCTTCTGTGCTGTGAAGCAGATGGTGAACACCGTGGGAGACGATCAAACTGTCGAGTGCGCGTGTGTGTTTATGTGTGGCCGGTAAATGAAAATATTGATGTTTGTCAGGATTGCGATTAGATTAATCACACATGAGAAGAGGCCAGCATTAGTGGGCAGAGTGTTGTACACTGCAAACACACTGTTACCGAAGAAAAAATTATGTCCATCAAGTCTAACCTTCCCTGTGTGTAGTTTTAGAAGATAACAGTGCATAATGGATGTGTTAGCGTGAGTGAGAAAGTTGTTGAAGACAAGACAACAGTCTGGACCATGCAGAATGTGGAATGCTAGTACAGGACCCCTCTTAGCTGCCTTTAGGGAGGGGTGAAAGAGGTTGAGGGTAGATCGTCTGTTTTCGCAGGACAGTGACCCCAGATGTCTGACCATTTGTGTCGCCCACCTTCGAACCTTCTCTAAGACGGTGACATCTTTGACGGTGCAAGGCCATCATGTCCCTATAGCGTATTACAGATACGGCCACACGAAGGTTCCAAATATTTTAGAGAAGCTGCCTTTGTCAGACTTCGTGAAGGTTCACCTCATGAGGTACAGTATAGACATGACAGAATTGGCCACCCTCGCGCGGTTCAGTGTTGGTCTGAGAGAAGATGTGATCCGCACACCCAATTCCTTCTAGCTGTCAAATGGTTACAACGGTGTAGTTTAGAATGCAAATCCTTGGGCTGGAGACCGCAACTGCCTATTCGAAGAAAGTTGCACTTGCATTGAAGGGCATTGGTCAGCGCTTAGACCAGTCCTCAAGCAGGCTCAAGTTCGTTTGCAGGTGGCTTTCGTCTGTCACATTATAAACAACTTTCCATAATTTTATGTCGCCGGCAAACAGGATGACATCCAAGTTTATGTTATGACCCGAAAGGAGGGTGGAACAGAAAGAGCGTCGGTTAGGAGAACAAGCATTTTATCGACAGCCTACGAGCACAAGGGGTTGCAATTCGTCAGAAAGACGCCTTATTTATGCTGGCTCCTGTACGTTCTGGAACGTTCCGGCCAGTGGCGTGTCAGCCGTCGAGAGGGCTCTAGAACGTTCCTGCCCATGGCGTGCCGGCCGCGGATTGGCCACCACATGCGCGAAATTCCTCCGCGGAAATGTCTCGAATGTTTGACCTGCCATTGATTGGGCCGCACGCGTAAGCAAAGCCACCACACGTGCTCGGCGCTGCAGTGCATGTCGGTCGGCCGTCTAACTTCACGTGCGTCTCACGCCGCCTGCTTGGTCTACTGTTCAGCGCATGGTCGAGTCTTCCTTTCGCCTCTAGTCGTGACTCTACGCCGCTTGCGCTCTACATAACAGTTTCGGTCCCTGACGCTGCCATTGATGAAAACAAGAGACAACGTGGAGCCTAAAACTAAGGTACTCCATTCACCACGGTTACCTTTTGTGGACTGCTGGACTTGCACTCTTTGGAGCCGTCGAATCTAAAAGTTCGGGTTCCACACAAGGTTTCCTCGAACCCCTACGCTGCACGGTTTTTGCTGGAGGCGTTGGTGTAGAAGGCTGCTGAAGGCTTTTTTGGGTCCATGTAGATGGCGTGCACCATAGTGTCTTCATTGCGTGTTTTGGTCCAGCGTTCAATTGAAAAGAGCAGATGCATACCACAGCCCTTACCATGGTGAAAGTCCTGTTGGTCATCGGAGAGGTCGTTCTGCTTGAGAAACTGTATCAGAGATTTCTTAATTATTTTCTCCATGATGTTGCGACAAATGGAGGCAAGACTCGCCGACCTGTAGATAATCGGCTTATAATCTTAAATAGCGGAATGATGGTTGCGTATTTACAATCGAAGGGAAGGCACCCAGTGACAAGTGACGATTGGAGGAGCAAAGTTGGCGACTTGGCCATTTCAGAAACGAGCTCCTTCAACAGATTGGCCGGAATTTTATCGGGGTCTGGGGAAGTCGATTCTTCCAAGCTTAGCAACTCTTCCTGAAAGGTTTCTCCGGGGATGAGGACTGCCGCGATAATAGATATTTCCTCTTCTTCGCGAGTGGGTTGGAAAAAGTCAGGTTCACCTGTAAAGATGGACCGTAAGAACTCGGAGATGCGCAGCCTTATTCTTGGCTTGGAGATTTCCGCACCATCGGCAGTTCACAACAATGGAATAGGTTAATTATAATACATACTATGCCTTATGTAACTTTGAATGACTGCGATTAACCATGGCACGGCCCAAGAGGTCCTATCCGAAGACTCACTGACCTCTGCCGATGAGACTTTTGACCCCATTTCGCTGCGACTTGTATATGTTTGGTAATTCAGTTGTCCTATCAGTGCAGGGTCTTTCCCACTTTCCTGTTATCGACTTACTTTTTAAAGCATTGAGTCAGCCAACGAGGTTTGTTCGCTACCTTTTTAGCATGACTAGGCTGTGGCTGGGGAGGAGGTTGCGTACTATACCTTTAAATGGCCACAAACCTCGTTGATATAGCTGAAGAGTGTAAATGCCCAGACGGTGAAACGAAGTTCATTTTCTGTTTGCTCAAAATCGCTGCAGTAGTGTTTTGTTGAAGATTAGGCGACTAGTCAGGCAACGAGCACAGGGCGTATTCTAACATGAGGCATGGGACTTTGAAAGGCCCTAGATTATGATGCACTGGCTGGGCAAGCCCCTGTTTTCTGCTGATTGGCCGTCGCTGGCTGACACTAGTGCTCCGTTGTAGCGGGCTCGCGGTAGACTGCTGCGCTGTCGATGTAAGTCGGGCTTCAATTCGGTTGACAGGGATTCGTAAGTCCAGATACTTCCACCCTGGGTCTAGTTATATATTCTTACGCTGGTTGACATACCCTCTAAATTAGGCTCAGAAAATGCGCGTACTGACTGGGGACCGTTCTTATCGAGCGTTATCTGCCACATTCCTTTCAGTTCTTATGTTTCGACTTGCGAGTCTGAAATCTTCCGCCTTCGGGCTCTGGCGACCCTTTTATTGCGGTCTTTCCTGTTGCGCTTCCTCTCTCTTGTGCCTCGAGAGTCCTTAAGTGACTTCTGTTTACGGGTGTCTTCAACAACAGGCGCATAATTTCCGGGGTCTCGTTACACAGATTAACTCTGGCCTTACTCCGTGTTATTCTTTGTGTCGATGTCGAACGATCCTCCAAAACGAAGGTCCCCTGGATAAAGTCCTTCATAGTTCTAACTTCTTGCTCTAGTTCATTCAGCGTGGAGTCAACGTTTGACAAGTATTGCAAGAAATATCCACGGATGTCGGTTGTAACCAATTTTTAAGGCTTTTAGAATGCTTGCCCGAAAAGTGCAACTGGTGTAGAGGTCTGCGCAGCTAATTCGTCTAAACGAGGCCCCCGGTTAGAGCCAGCAGTGCGCGTCATTTTGCAGTTCACTACGGGCACCACCGATTTTCATAACTTTTCCATATTCATAAGACGTAAGTTTCTGGTAACGATTTTCGCCTGACAAACAAGGAGAAAAGACTCCTGCAATTCTGTCTGTAGCAAGTGGCTTTATAAGGTGGTTATGTTTGCATTGTCGAAAAACTTCAGACAATAGTAGTTCATGGGGGTACTTTGAGACGATACAGCCAATGTCTCAGTTTAGAAGAGTAACTCTGCCTTCGTAGAAGCTGTTCTAGGTGCTTCGTTGGAAAGATTATCGGGTTTTCTGGGCTCGCAACCAACAGAGATGAGAGATGGGTGAAGTCGGCGTTCGCCGAAAGTCCTGATGTAAAATGTGAGGATGAAGATATTACTGGGTCAAATCAATTCTTAGTTCTAACAGGCTACGTGAGCATTCGGAAGACCGGAATCTGGAACAAAGTAAGTTTCTTTGGGGTACAAAATTCAGTTAGATCTTAGTATGTAGCCGTCCATGAAGTAACTTAACCCCAGCCACTTGTAATACGGGAATGGTGGCAAAGCGGATTTTACGGATAGCTGTGAAATTGCTTAGCAAAAAATGAGGTAATGAGGTGTGCGATAAGACTTCGAATGGGCTGAAACCGAAGCGCCAATGATGAAAATACGGTAGGCATCCAACCAGCCAATCGAAAGTAACGACGCGTGGTAAACGTCATTCGGCATGGTGTACAGCGCACATGATAAGGATTATACTGCCGAACTACTGATTTGTTTTGGGTAGTCGAGGTCATGCTGAAACGGAAAAGCGCAGTTTTGTGCCCGAGTTTGGAGGTATGGTTGGTCTTAGGGTTGGGGTTGTGCTTCGGGATAAGGTGAGTGTTAGGGTTGCCCTCACTCCAACCCAAACCGTAACCGCAGCCCTAACACTAACCGCAACCCCTTACCCTAATACATAACCCGAACCCCCAACCCTAGCCCCTAACGCTAACCCTTAACACCTTACCCTACCCTTACCCCTAACCCAGACAACTTGAAGGTTAGAAGGGGGCCACAAACACATTCAACGTAATTACGCCTACGCGAAGCAAATCAGTAGGTCGATAGTATTATGTTCCGTATGTATGGCCGCACAATAAGGTCTTACCCAAAATTCGAGACACGCACTTGCTCAGTTCGCCGATAACTCATTGAACATATCTTGAAACTACGGTCGTCATGTCTTACGTACTGGACGTCTGTCCACCCCAACTCAACAGATATAAACCTCAATTGAAGTCCTTGGTGTAACAAAAAATATTGGTTGATTGATGAAATAAGTAGTCGGAATAAATAGTAACTAACTAAAGCCTGTTACTGACTTACGAAGAGTAAAGGAGTGCTGTTAGCATTTACTCGGTTGCGGATGGAAAAAGCCACCGATCATGAAAAGATTACTGTGCCGTCAATGTTATACTTCGAAAGGAGCACCATCTGAACAAATGCAATACCCGTAGGATGTGAATTTAGGAAATATGTGATGCATAGTGCGGGAAGCCAGCCCAGCCACCGATAAAATGCTCTTTATTTAGCGCGCAGACAACAAAAGAATTGGCTCCAAGACGCCGAAAAAAATCAATCGTCCTCCGAGAAGATCCGGCATACATGACATACGAATAGAAAGGGTTGCATTTCGCTGTTGTCGAAGCAATATATAACAGAGGTCACAAGAGATTCAGAACAACTAGCATGACAGAGGAAACCCCCGAGATACTCTACACCTATCGGTCCAGTCGAACTGTGCTGTTGCTCAGGCCAGACGGCAGAACTAGATTGTTGGAGAATTCGCAAAGAATAAAGCGCCGCGCCGAACACTTCATGGACGTTCTCAGTTGGCGAGTTTAGACTGCAAGAAGAAAATCAAAAGACTACAAATGCTGCCCGTGGCTAGCCGTCCTCTCTTGAGGGAATGAGTAGGTAGGCGGAACAAACATCGAGCAAAGTGTCTGGGCGTCGACTCAATTCAAGTAGAAGTCTGAAGAACATTGACACTCGGTTTCTGGGAGGAATTACCTCGCCGTTTAAAGAGCTGTGGAGAATCCGGCAAATGTAACCAAGGTTCAGAGACGCCACCGTCGTTTACGCAAATTAAATCGAAAGCAAGAATATGTAGCGTAGGTCTCTTAAGCCAGTAAATTTCACGCGTTTCAGTAACTTTCTGTCTCTGAGGCACAAATAACCAATAAAAATAGGTAGTAATTGGAATTTATTCAGAAATTCGATACAAAAATTGACCTATGGAAAACAAACATTCAAAGCGCGATCGAAAAAAACAGGAGGAATCAGTCTTAAAGGGTGCTTTTGTGTAAATTAAAACTAGGGAGCACTTGGGCAGGGTCGGATCTGGTAAATCTGAGAGTCGCGGTGTTATTACTTGAAAAGGAATGGCTCGCTGGAACAGAATTATTACATAACTTATACCTCCTTGAGCTTAGTCAAGGCGCCAAATGCACAAAATCGTACAGAAAATCACATGAATTACCCAAGTAGCCGGCCTGGGCTAAACTAACTCATTTCGCTGCTTCGGGTTTATGGAAAATGTCTTTTGGATTGGACAGTTGTTTGTGCCATTAGTTATCATTCCGATGGTGAGTGGCTGAATCCCTGTGAAGATATTTTCGGGGCGGTGGTTTCTCCCCAATCTTTCATGGCGTGAGTTCTTTGTCGGGCCGTAGCTGGTCGATTTTCCTAAGTTCAGTGCGTCTAGATTCTCGTAGTCTTTGTTTGGGTAACATGACCTGTTCACCTATAACGCTCCACTCCAACCACGAAACCCACATGTAGCATTTGTTGTGTTATCAGTGCTAAGACAGACTGGAACTGTGCTAGGAGTTGGGGTTTGAAAAGATGAGAGGTCGGCTGAAACAGCGCGCATTCTACTGTTAGGAACTAAATTTTGTCCTCTCGATGATAGGTAATGTGATGAATTTCCTTAAGCGCAAGAGCATTTTCACTATCTTGAAGTTCCAGTAGGTAGGCTATCGACCGAAATTCCAAAATGCGTTTTCGTTCTGAAAAGAATAATTAAGCAGGATTGTAAAACCTATCATCGTGCAGCATAATTCTATAATAGTTCAGTTACCTCAGGATGTCGGCTTTTGACCGAATTTCTGTCCGGCCGCATGCAAAAACCAGACTCCGCAAAAAGTGGCTGCTTAGGTAGCTTGCATTTTTCTCATTGATTTTCGATGATCTTAAGAATTCAATTATATTTCATGAAAAACATGCATATAAGTATTCATTACTTCGTTCATTTGTAAGAAAATTACTTCTTCTTCTTCTTCTTCTTCTTCTTCTTCTTCTTCGTCGTCGTCGTCTTCTTCATCATCTTCTTCTTCTGATTTCGTAATCGAGGGAAGTGTATAATTTGGTTTTCGAAAACTTCCAATTCCCGAATAATTTTGAACCCAGCCTGCCGCTACACTTGAATTTAGGGTTTTCCTAACTACAGACCATATATTAGAAGAAGAAAATTGGCTCTCCGGAACAGGTTTATTTAACTGCTGACCAGACCATATATTTTACGCGTACAAAAAACAATAAATTTCTCTGCAGTATTAAGAGGAGACCATAGGGCGTTCAAAAAATTTAGCAGTGGATTTGAGCCATATTGTCAACTTTACAAGCCACATTGTTAAATGCAGAGACATGACGTTTTATGAATGGTCATTTCACGGTATTAAAGAACCTCACAATTAGAAACTTCTTTAAAACCGAATTATACCCTTCCCTCGAGCATAAAACTGGAAGAATAAAAAGTAATTTTCTAACAAATGAGCGAAATAATGAATACTTCTATGCATGCTTTTGATGAAATGTAATTGAATTTTTAAGACCATCGAAAATCAGTGAGAAAAATGCAAGCTACTTAAGTAGCCACTTTTTGTAGAGTGTGACTTTTGCATGCGGCCGGAAAGAAGTTCGGTCAAAAGCCGACATCCTGAGGTAACTGAACTATTATAGAATTATGCTGCACGATGATAGGTTTTACAATCCTGCTTAATTAATCTTTTCAGAAAGAAAAAGCATTTTGGAATTTCGGTTGATATTTCATGAGTTAGCCCGCCTCCTGGACCTCGTCTACAGTTGTACTCGTAGCCCGGCTAATTCGTAGTTTTGCTTACTAACATATTTTGGATTACTTTACGGAAACCCGGAGACAAAAGTGATTGTTATGGCCCAAGAGACACCTTACCAACCGTTTGACAAAATCCTTGTCTCTACGGCAATCCCCGTGATCGCCGTCAATGTTTACATTTATGGCCCGCTTGGCACATTGAGGGTGAGAGTTCCAGGGTTACGATGACCTTTAGCTTCCTGTCGGAGTGAAAGTTTGTCTCAAAAGTTTGAATTAAAAAATGCAGACCGAGACTCCTTTGATCAGCCCCATGGCAGCCAAATGTTTTTACGTTTGTTATTGCTTACGACCGAAACGCACGTTCTACTTGGCATGCTGTTTCAGACTGAACTTATGAACCTTTCTGATTGAGCGGGGTATTTGCCGAGATTCGCTAAAGTGGGCAGGGGTGAGTGTGAGCGGGAGTTTAATTTCAAGTCATGTGTTCTAACAGGCCGAATTGTACTTGGTTAGCAAAAGTAAGAGATCCGGGTCGACAATATGAGGAAAATCAGATGCATACCGGATCGAGGGACTTGTATGGCTGACGTTTCGAAGAGCTGGGGCTGCTCACCCTTTATCAAAGCGTCAGATGCCGACTCCATCAACAGGCATCTAGACCTTCCTTCGGCCTATAAAGTCCTACGTCACTACAACCGCCGTGACGAAGACAAGACAGTCGTACGGAGCCTAAGACTATCGGGCAAATACGGTCTGTCGACCAATTCACCCAAAAAGGGGGAGGCAAACGCAACTAACCCCAATGGAGGTGACGACACAATGCAGGAGGCCACCAACTCACAGGCGACGGCCAGTAGGCCAAGGCAGCGAAAGAGAAAAAAATCGATCAGCCAACTAATCCGGCTGTCTATTCAAAATTCTGATCGATTTTTCACTAGACGCTTGGATAATGATGAGCCGCCTCAGCTCCTCGAAACGTCAGCCGAACAGGTCCCTCGATCCGGTGAGCACTTCATTTTCCTCAGAATTGTACTTGACTGACAAATCTTGATTAAAAAGATACAAGGTGCGAACTGGATATTTCGGTTCGAGTGGACTAAAAGATTCGGCAAATAAAGTAGTCTTTCTTACTGATCTTACTTCAAAAACCTTGGCGAAATTCAACTCCTATGAGCAATCTGTTCTTAAAAAATGCTTGTTGTTAACGTCTGGCGAAAGCAGCCTCGTCGAAAAGAATGACGCCTTTGTCAACCATAATCCTTCAGAGCGCTACTAAAGCCAGTAATGGGTCAGTACAGTACAAAGACGCATTGCTCAACTCCAACCCGAGTAAATGAAACGAAGACGCTAGTAAGGATTTGCAGGAAGTAGACTGCCCGCTACCCCCTAAAAAGAGGGAAGTTCCCTTCACTTGGTTCTCGTCCGGACTTTGTAGTCTATTTCACCACAACTGGTTCCCGGAGGCAATCTCATTATTTTTCGTCAAATGATCGGAAGTTCTAAGAAGATTTTAAGTCAGTGGGACCCCCAACGGTAAAGCGGAAGAGTTACTACGAATGATTATCGCACCAAAGTCCTTGTTTTGGGTTTCTAGGGGATTGCGTCTACGAGGTCGGCGGTTCTAGTTGTCGGTAATGTTTTGTCCACAAAGCCTCTTTTAGAGGGGAGACGTGGTTTTAAATGAGTGAACCTCGATGCGCGTCCTCGACTACCATCTACAATGTTATTGAAGGCTCAGAAGTTCAGCAGGTAGACCCAGAGATAACTCCCATGGGAGTACGCCATAGGAGGATACAGAGTTTGGCTTAAAAACTAACCGAACTGAATCGTGACAGTTCCTAAGTCCTGATGAAACAACGAAAGTATGATCCGAGACTGAAATCCACAAAAAGGGCGCATTACATCAGCGTACACGCGGCATATTTTTGGTCGGCAACTACAGACTAATGTAGCAGTTGGTCTGTACTCATTGTTGCTCAACCTGACTTCCATGCATGCACAAGTGAAGCAACAACGCGTACCCGCGAACTGACTTGACTGTCAGCAAATGCCATCTAAGCGATAAATGACACGTACTGCCGAACCCAACTTAAAGTGGGTCGGGGTACACGCACGTTTTTGTATTACTTTTAGTGGCACCCTCGTCTTCTGCGCGTCTGCAGGCAGCGACATTTGAGCCTGGCGTATTTAACTCCTAAATAGCGTGGTCGGCACGGAGCAAGGACACGTACCACCATAATCTACAAGAATACGCATTAGTAAGCATACATTTCGATAGCTCGCTAAAACAACGCCCTTGAGAATTACGTTAGCATGACCAAATGTGATAAAGAAGTGACCGCCATTCGCAGATACTCACCTGAACTAGTGCTGCGGAAGTAAAAGCCGACTTGACAGTGAATCCACGTCGGAAGACACCACAGTTCGTATGACCGTATGTCAACTTGCAGTGTTTTACGAATGAGATTAGAGTACCAACAGTTGGTTACACTCTGATAACTGGTCCCAACTACTAAAGCATTCCAGAAGTGAGGGAACTAAGACACGTTGAACAATCGACCACAGGAAACACTGTTCGGCAAGACTATCGCAGTGCTGAAAGCATAGACTAAAGATATTAGGCGTGAGACATCGAATAAATTTATTGATGAAGGCAATTAGTGACAAAGGACTATTGAATCAAATAGATAAAAGATGCAAAGCAGCCAAGGCCTAGAGCTAATAAGATGACAATGTCTCTAGTTTGATCGACGTTCGAGCAATGAGATGAAGAAATTATTCCTGGGTTACGAGGCAGTCTGCCACTGTTGAGTCTGGTCTATCCTAGGGCGCCTCGCATTTAGGATTCAGCCATCTGGAAAGGGACGAGTGATGGTGAGGATAGGCCGGAATCATTTCAAGCATAGCTTCTGGGCTCATCTCTTCAGATAGGATATGGGCCAACTTGGCTTTCGTGGTGGCAGCGGCAAGGTATTCTGGGTTCTCTGTCTCCTCTTCTACTTCGGCCTCTTCATCTGAATCATCAGCCGGGACTTCGATCACACCTTCGCTTGTCTTCGCCTGAGGTGCACGGGCTAGCCACCTAAAGCATAAAGGTCCTGCGTCAAGAAAGGCTACTGATGTCTGTGCAGAGTTCAGACAGAAGAGGCCAGTAAGGCGTTTAGACTGGGCACAGTTGAAACGACGGCCATGAACAGATCAAGAAAGCAACCACCACAGGCACAATGTTTGCATATCAAAGGAGGGTAATATTCATCCAGAGCAGTACTTGATCAGTACTCAGTGAGTCAGTGCCGCTGATAAGTCAGTCCATCCTACAAGCAGTATATCCTACACGAGTCCCTACCTCCCTCAGTGGCTCAAGTAGCTAGATCTACTTCCTCAAGGACTATTTGCGAGTTGTTTTTTCGCATGTACCGCCACCAAAATGGACCATAACCTCCAGGACAGGCATTGAGGTGGCTTATAGGGGTCTAAGGACCATTACGCACTAAACTGCGATGATAAGAGGGCTTCATGAACAGGAAGGAGAACCATCGTCTACTAGAGCCTGGTTTCTTTTCACCGTACAAAATGGAAGACGTAGGTGTCCTCATCGTTGACCTGCTGGTTTATTTTTCGCTTGCTTCCTGCCTATTTCTGCGCCAGAGGTGGGTGTCAAACCTGGTCTGGGAGCATGAGTTAAGCGCTGTCGTCTTAGAGAAGACGAAAGCAAAAGGAAAAGAACATCGCGCCATGATCACGGCACTTGACCTGTTGATAATGGTTTAAAGGAACAGACGAGCTTTATCAACTGATTTGTGCGGGCCAACTTCATTAGCCGAATTCTGACAAGTGGACTCGAGGACGTGCCTGACATTCCGAGGCTAGACTAACATGCAGGCCCCGTGCAGTCGGAGTTCCTATTAGTGACGAATAGTAAGTCTGACGCAGGCAAGCAGGGCAGGATTTAATGTTATCAAAAAACTTTGCGACGGCTCGTCAGCTGCGTGCTGTCGCTTCAACGAAAAATAGCCGCAAAATAAGCAAGCTCTCGAGTCTGACGAAAAAGCAGTGGGTAGCCGTTCAGAAACACTGCCACCAGACGTAACAAGGATGTCTATAGAAAATCGGTTCCTAACAAAAGTGCTCACAAGCTATAGTGATATGTCGAGCCGCCCATTATTCAATAGAGCTCTACGGGCCACCTTGCCCTATCCTGGAGCCTAAAACTTGTTGGTTGTAAAGGTGGTTGGAGGCATCTAATTCCGAGTCCAGGAATTATAGGAGAGTTGCCATGCACAGCCGACGTCCGGTAAGTCAGGGATAAACCAGGTTTTTCGGCCAGCGCGCTTGAGTTGGGCTTAACACCAACCGTTAAACAATGACAACAACTGCATACGGATGGTCGAACAGTATCACAATTTGGGCTGCGAATATTAACCAATCCGTAAGGCACTCGAACGGCCGCAGGCGTCAGCAGGTTTCCGGGCTTGTGGTTAGGTTAATTCATGAGGATCTTGCATAGGAAACTTGGTAAGCTGAGCAGGTGTGTCCTGTGGTTATACATAGGGAAAGGTCAGTGTCGCCGAAAATTTACGAAACCCCACAAACGGCTGTTTTCAGGCTACCGACGATACTCGCCTGGTTGCTCTTCTTGGAGGTCCACAGAGATAACCAGACGTTGCACGGTCCTTATGTTCCAGCCCTACAGATCGAATTCAATGACAAATCAGGAAACCGTTAGTAGCGAGCAATTCAGGTGTACGATCGTCTTGGTCGCCACGAAATCCAGTTTGACAGACCCCAAGGTCAGCAGCATGATGAGCCGTTTTGACCCACGATAATCGTTGAGCACTAAAGACCGTCGGGCCCAGCATCCTCCCCGGGTCGAACCATAGTGTACCTGTCCATTTTCAGAGGGTCACTGCGAGGGTTGCACCAATGCGGCTAGTCGTTATTGCACCTCAATGGACATACTAAGCGTGTAGACGTTAACGTAAGGAACCCATCCCTGACCCACTTGGACAACTGAAGATCGGTGAAGTAACAGAATGACATCAATGTTGAACGGTGGCTCATATGACGGAATGGGTGTTGGAAAGCATTGAATCGATCTTAGGAAAGCCAGTCCCCTATAAAAGCCCTTCGAAAAACTCCCCACGTATTACGACAAAGTAGTATACGACCTGATAAGCAACGTGTCAAGTCCTACGGCATCTATTATAGTTTTCCCAAAGACTACTTTGAAGAAAGAAAAAGGCTCAGTGCGGTCGAGCAAGGGAAAGATAACGGTTGCTGTGCCCTCCCGACAAGACAGATGGGGACGAAAAACACTTCGCTTACCGCTGAGAGTCCATGCACGGGATTTAATTGCAACAACATCAAACAGTAATAGTAGTGAAAATGTGATTCCCAGGTGGCATATCAAAAGAGGAGGTGTCCCCCGTATGAGACGTATTGGAGGTCTGACGTTTCGAGTATTTGTTTCGTCTACCCATGTTCAGAAACAGGGAAGTCATGCACACAGCTCTCCGTACATGGCGCACTTTGTTTGATGCCTGGCCCGCCAGTGCCGCCTGTGTCGCGGCATCGGACCTGCATGTCACCATGACCTGGATTTCCCCCGGGCTTTAAACAAAGTGCACCATATAAGGAGAGCTGTGTGCATGACTTCCCAGTCGCTGAAGATGGATAGACGAAACAACTATTCGAAACATCGGACTTCCAATACACTTCTCCCGGTGAACGCCTCCTTTACTTTTCACACCAAACAGCCTCCACTATCGCGTGGCCGTGTGAAAAACACATCAGAACATCTATATACGAACTTGATGGGGCAAGTTTGCAAGGGCTCTCTCAGCCTACATCTTGCCTAGAGGCCAAGCAACAAGCTTGGAAATGCGTTGGGCCTAAAATGGAGCCTGGGAGATGAGGAAACAGAAGCTGGTGCAAAATACTTGGCACAGCAAACTCGATCAAGGTCATGCATGTTATTTTCCCGGCTTGCCTAACACAGCAAACCTACTGTTTCCGAATACCAGATGACTTTTTCCGCACTGCGCACAGGGAAATGAAACGACCACGTGGTATTCAGTCAATAACTTCTTTCTCGTAAACAAGAACATAATGTTCACCATGGACTGGCAAAGATAAGGCTCACAAATCCCCAGGAAGTGGGGAAATTCAAGTCAACCAAATAGAAATTTCACAGAAATCGCCCGAGGCCTTGAGGAAAACGGTTTTAGCAGAAAAAGGCTGTGGTCCGCAAAAGGGACGAGACTGTACCAGTAATTCTAGGGTGACCACGCGAGGAAGAGAAGTGCGTTCACATAACTGTTAACTAAAATAAGAACGGTCGTAAACGTGCTTACTAAAGATTACCTCAGTGAAATTGCGCACTGCAGTGCATGAACTATGCAAGGGGATCCGCGGAGCTTGACCAAATGCCATCTTGTTTTTACGGACTAAATTGAGCCAGGTTTTGAGCCGATGTCTGCCTTAACGCTTTTGGGTAGGCAGCGGCGCCGAATCAAGGGCAGCAACGTTGAACTTATGGACCTATGCCGAGGAACGTGCCCAAATAACCTCAATCGGCTTCACTAGATAGCCTTAGATATGCCCGCGGTGCTGTCACACCGAGCGTCGGCTGTCTCATTCGAGATAAAATCGGTGCGCTTCATTCGGTGAACAAATATCTCCAGTTTGGCTCATATCTAGTGCACATAGTCCAGAATTCACAAGCATACGAGCAGACCGACCAGACGAATGCTCGGCACAGATTTTCTGGCAGCAGAGACGCTTTCTGAGGATTGAGAGAAGATACTGTCCTTACTCTGACAGCAACTTCACCCCGAAGTACTCAACGCTGTCCGATTCTCCAGGTTGATTGGCGTTTATCGCAAGGGGTGGTTTCTCCTGTTTTCAAAATGCGGCTCGAAAACACAGGTCTTCCATGCATTGACGGACAAATCAACAGAGTTGGCGACTTCATTAATCATCCAAAGTATGTTCTGCAGGTCGACATAGCTGGCCACTTGCAATGGTGATTCCCTTGAGAACGAAGAGCTATTCCAACGCCCAGCCCCCTTTCATGCGTATTATTTTTGCTTGACGAGAAACGGCCCAAACACATATGCAGTCAGTGACCGATCTCATTAAATTTTAACCAAAATTCCTTAATGCGTTTTCGACTAGAGAGGATTACTTAAGTGGTTACTTAAGATTGGTTAGCTTGAGACATAATATTATAATATCTTAGACACAACAGGATGTTGGCTGGGTGACGACGGCTGATAAGACAGAAATGGCCATCAGTCTCCCTTGTTTTTGTCATTTACGTCATTCAACACCTGACTTAACAGAGACGGCCATCTGATTGAGCTGGCCATGACACTCGTGGATAGTGAGAGGCAATCGAGATTAACACCACCTAGACTACTGCAGTTTGCATTCGGTTTACTCTATCTCGATACACATTAATTAATATCACAAATGGGAGGCGGTTTCGTCTGCCACTGCACTGGAAATCAACTAAGGAAAGAAAAAGACCTTACGTTCGGAAAAAAAGCAAGAAAAGGAGGGATTGACGCACCGTCTCTCCCATGAGGCGTTGTCTGCCTTTACATCCACGCAGGAAGCTGCCAACCAGTGGGTACTATCTGAGGCCGCGATGGCTCGCATCTCGCGCAGGTAGGGTGGAATAGTGGCTGTTGGTGGGGTTTTAAAGTCCTTTTGCAGAGCCGGTGGTAGGACTGCCTCTCGCGCAAGCCAGTGACTCAATGGCGGTTTAGCTGCCTTGGCCAGACGAGCAGCGCAGGAAGACACGTCGCCAACGGTTCTGCGGCATTCAGAGAAGGACTTGCAAGGCTTGAAGCCCCCATCAAAACAAGTCGTCGAGCCCGACCCATTGCAACAAACCTAAGAGGAGTAAAAAGGCGAACTATTAGGCTCGCAGAGGCTTCCAGGAGTCTAACTAATAATACGGGTGGTCTTGAGTTCCACGCATGAAATCCAATTACATTCTTTCTGGCCGAGGGCGAGACAACTGGGTTTTCAGAGAAAGAAATTGTAGCGAACTTTAGAATTACTACTGTGAAGGTGCCATTTTGAGTCGCTCCTCAAAGAAGGAAGCCTTTAGGTTTGACAAAAGTTGGTAATTATAAGACATTTTAGTGTGCCCGCATGATAATCTGTGGCCTAATATTTGCAGGCTTATTCATACTGCTTGCAAAGTGTACAACGAAATCCCCATGTATTACAATATATTACGAACACCAAAAAACTTCTTTATGGAACTGTTGTAGAGGAAATGCATGGCTCTTCGTTCGAAGACCCAGGAAAAAAACTGAAAACAAGTTTTGCCTGGGAAGATGCATGGTCTATGAAACCTCTTAAAGTGGCATACTCCTTCTTCTTCGGTAAAAACTGAACGAAGTGAAAAGAACATGTCGCTAAGGTAATCTTTGTTCGAAA
>CACRXP010000089.1:680061-694462 GCA_902702965.1 Spirometra erinaceieuropaei | reverse complement strand
TGTCGGTGTGTTGCCCTAGATTAACAAACATGGGAGTCAAGTGTCGGAAGTTTCAGCGCCTATCCTACAGAATTGGTGATCGGGGTGGGGCACGCAGTGGCCTGACTTAATTTCAGCAGGCTGTCTACTGAGTAAAATATGTGCGGAGGCAGGTTAATCCACGGAAAGAACAAGGAACAGCCTTATATGTTAGCACGCGGACAGCTGCTGTCCCAACAAGAATAGGTCGGGTATCCTATACCTGAACGTGACATCGAGACCAGTCGCAGTTGCATGGTGGACACACGAGTGGTATTGTGACGATTTTGTGAGGATTGCTCAGCCTCAACTATCACACTAGAAGTTCTGTATGCGAGATGGGACTCTAAAGTTACGAAACATCGACCAGTTATCGACACTCTTGGAGTTAAACTTCGTTGAATAAGTACTTAATTCGACTGTTGTCTTTAAATGGACAGGTGACAATGACGAAAACTGAGAAAACGATAATAAATGACCAAGCTTTTGTCTATAACCTTACTATGCTTCATCAAGTAGAAAATAGTAGCGGAGGAGAGAGTCGGGATGAGTCTATTCCACGCACGCGTTTTAAGTAAGTAACAAGTTTACAAGTAACGTTTTAGCTTGCTCATCGTTCCGACACGTCCTAATCGAGTCTATTGGCTCCGCTGTCAAATCTCACTGCACAAGAGACTAGATTCGCTGTGCAAAATGACCTGCCTTGGTTGCTTGGATTTTCCAAACGATACATAAGAAACAAGGCAATCCCTACAAATACAAATATCAGGTTAGGAGTATTTCTTCGACAATCAAAACCAAAACGTCAAAACACAGACGGTTGGCAATTCTTTAGGTGTCGCGCAGGATCCTCTGCGACAAACGGCGCAAAAAGTTCTTGTTGCAATAAGACGATAGTTCACCTTAAAAAAGCGGCTCGGTGCGTGCATAGAAAATTCTCTCCCTAGAAAGACCCAACTACTGACGGTCATGACATGGCCGATGGATGGCCAGCAGACGTAACGCTCCTACGCCATATTACTGACGAAGGTAGTAGAAAGTGAAATTTCCATCTCGGCTCCATATAATGTTGTCAGCCGGGCATACCTCAGTCCTAGACGGAGAAGGGCTGCGACTCGAGCGCGATTATTGGTTGACCAGTGCTATGCGGCTACCCGCTAGGGCCCTTGACCGACCCTTCAACGGAAAACAGAGCGCTCAAGGCCTTAACTGAAAACAGGTCAGACCTGTTAACACAACCTTTGCACAAAATACAAAATACACAAAAGAATACACATATATACACACACAAAAAACTAGGATTTTATGTGAGCTTAACATAACAGAAGGGCTGCTTAATCCACTGTCAGAGTAAAACGGAGGCTCTGTACAAGTGGCAAAAAACAAGCATAAAGTACCATGGCGACCAGCTCAGAGTGATCAACTTCCTTGTCTTCGTCGGCGGTGGTTCGCTCGGCCAATGAGACGAGTTTAGCTGTCAACTCATCATGAGGCTGGGGTACTTCAGTTGCCAGTTTTGGCTTATGAAGCCAGACACAGGTACCCTTAGAACGCAGACTTGGAGGCATCAAGGAGGTGCCACGAGAGGGGTACGTCTTCGCGATAGAAGATGTTGCTTTCCGTGCTAGCCACAATGAGCAGTCAGACGAACAAAGTGCGAACGGAGCTTCAGCAGATCGCGCGACATCAGCAAGGTCAATCTATCGGAGGAAAGAAAGATCTTATTTAGCTGATTCTAAACACGAACCTACCATAGATAGCGGAGCGCCTTCTGATTCATGTTCATCCGGCAGTACCCAATTTTAGCGACCGTGGATACTGATCGGTATTTGCGAGTAGAGGTGTTTTAAACAGGCAACCGTTCCCTGGTGACTGCTAACCGTCAAAACGGGAGGTGTCATATTAGATGTTAGACCTGGGGCAAGTCATAAGAAAAAACATACAATGGTTCCACAATATAACACATCGCATGTCGTCTCACAACCTGCTGTCCAATAACGAAATTAGGACGTAACGAAAGAGGATGCTCTGCGGTGGCGAAATATAGTCGTCTCAAAATTAACATGTGGTTTGTACAGAGGAACAGGCCAGACCCGCCGTGCATGGGGTACTAAATCATAAAGGCTGATTTGGCTGGTTAGGCCACGAACAGGGATGTTTCTCGCAGAATGGATTCATCAAGGACAGTCGGGGTGGCTACTTGTTTTTACAGGTTGGCGACGATCAACGTAAACGGCACTGCTCGTATCACTGTAAAAAAGATATGAAAGGGATGTCTCTTCTTGTGGCAATTGTGCATGTAGACCATGGTGAATAAGGCAGGCAGCTATGGAACACTTCAATGACAAAAGGAGCATGGCGATTTATGTATCTGCTTTGTGGCCGTCTCGGGGCTGTCCGGGGAAGACTAGCTGAGGCGTTTTCACACATAACCTAACTGAATTTTGTGGCCAATCATAAAAAAATCAAAGCCTGAGCGAGCAGCCTAGTTATAGCTATTTGCTGGAGAAAGTGCAACTAAGAAAAGCCGCTAAATCTTCTAGCTGTTTTCAGGGTCGGTCAGATTCGAGCAAACTGAAAGACAGTAAAGCGACTTACTGTATTCTTTGGACAATTCGCTAGTAATCGCATAAAAAAACTGTGCTTGTCACTGATGTCCTGAGGTCGGCCTTTTGGGCCAAAGCAGTATAAAAGGCAACCTCGAACGAACAATGCAACCGGCTTTTGCTAGTCCGCGTGTTTTCAAAATTCCAGTGACATATCAAGGTCGGCTTAAGCATCACGAGCCGTGTTACCACATCCACAGAAACCGACGCGCCCTCAATCCCGTTTAGTGGTGTGGGCGGCTAGAATGTAAGCTGGACGGTTTAGTCTAGAAAGAATCCTTGGCACTGAACGTTGGAATATGCGAACGTCCCTCGACCTCGATAAGCAGTCTAGCGATGCAAAGTTTTCGGCAGTCAAACTTGGGTCTACTCCTTGTCTGAAATCCGATTCCTGGACTCGAATTATTAGGAAATCGGGGCTCCCGAGGCTAACACTCGCTCCATCCCCATCTCAGCGGCCCATGCAACTCTTCTAGAAGACACAATTTGGTGACTGCCCGCGATCGCTAGATCAAGAGTTTTCCTCGTCTGTGACGTAAGTGCAATCGATGAACAATGTTTGCAGTAATTATAGTACGCAATCGCCATGCCACAACACGCTTATCAAGATTGCCAACTCCGATTTCATCACAGACAATTGTATATGGTGCGAGTCCCAAGTTCCGCAATTTAATCACCAGTGTCGGTTATTAGCCTGATAACCAGTTGACAGTATGTCCCGCCAATACTCTCGCCAGAAGTGGTGCTCGTTCGTGCGCTCCACGCTTGATTAATAACTCTGCTGAACAGACTTAGCACTGATAAATAAAAGATCGCCGTGCATGTGAGTGGACTGCGGTATATGGTTGCACAATAAACGCATGCTATAGATACTGCAACCCTTATGCGCCAAATACCCTTATTTGTTTATGTCACTAACAGTAAGTTCAAGTGACAGACCGGAGCGTCAGTAGCCGGTTCGTTTGCACACAAATTAAGATGCACTTTAGGAAAATCTTTGTCATCCCTGTCCATGTGCCAACCAGTGTAATAAAAAACATTGTATTCGCAGTCTCAAAAGCTGGTTAAAAGACTCCCTCGCTGCGATTTAATGGTTGTCGGAGATCTGGATGACTAGACTAGCTCAAGCGACCACCCAATCGGTCGCTTTGGGTTCGATTCCGATGTGACAACTATGGAAGAGAGCATTTGGCGAGCATGCGCGTGTTTTCGATAAATTCTCATCGGGCCAGTACATGTATATGGGAACGCGGTACAAAATGAAATGTGTGGACGATAAAAGGAAGCGATTACGGTTCGTCCTTTCATACAAGTAGGGTGTGCGAATAAGGGGGGAGGGGAGAGAGGAGGTAGTAGGTGACAGAGAGGGTTAGGTTGAGGCGTGCAACAAGGGGGGAGGGGCGAGAGGACGGGGATGCGGAGACATGCATACAGTCAATCGATCCTTGCCCACGGTAGACGCGGAGCGTGCAAAAGGTTCTTCTGCGTGCACAGGACAGGCCTTTGTAGCCTGATAACAGTCGCTTCTGTTATTGCTAGTAGGCGCTGACCCAGTCGCTTAGAATAGTTAGGTGCAACCCTGTAAATCGCACGAAAGGTTTCGTTAGGACCCACACGATGCCCAGAATGAACCACGTGTGCGAGGATGGAGCTGTGTATGCTCTTAACTTCACCTTTCCTCATCCATGCTGGCGGGTGTTCTCGTATTCTTGGGGCAAGGCGCCGACTCGTACGACCAATATAGCCTGCTCCCAAGGGACAAGTAAAGGAGTAAATGCGCATGGAGGTGATCTGAGCTAGCAGCCTATCCTTACCTTCCCCGCGTAAAACGGGGTCGTTCGAAAACAATACTTGAACTCTTGCTACCGTGGAACGGTCTGGTTAAGGCGCCTTCTCAGGAGTTCACTAGCCGCGTCCCCTTGAAAGAGGACTTTGAGGAACACAGTTTTCTTTTCCGTCATCAGTATCATGGGTCCTGCCGGTCGTTCAGCAAGATTTTCTACAATAAATGTGTCAGGATACCCGTTCTCGCGAAGCAGGTCCCGGATTCTTCGAAGTTCCTCATCAGCGCTATCTGCCGATCAGATTTTTCTGGCCCGTTGCGCCAAACAACAGACTAGATAGGTTTCTGCTGAAGGGTTCGTATATTGCCCAGACCAGGAGTCCTTTCGACTGACGTTTCATCGAATGTCACCGTCGGTTTGACTTGTATAGACTAGATTTTACAGTAGTGAATGTTTTTCAGCCGGACGATAAGTTTAAAAAACGCTTTAACGAGTCCAGTCAAAATTAGCACATACTTTTGGCCACAGCCAATCACTTGAACGTGGTGAAGCGCCAAGGACCTCAAAGCTCTCGGCATCCATTTTATCTGGAAAGAAATAGGTTGGGAGTCAGAGCAAAAGACACCCACGTACCGAGCGAAGATGCTGACTGTAAGTTTTATCCAAATAAAGCATACAGTACGAATAGTTGCATGCCATATGCGGAAAGTGAAGTTGGGTGAACAGTTCGCTATTAATCTTGTGAAAACTGAATAGCAATCTTAATTTGTAATTGGCCGGCGGAGACCATGACCTTAAGTTTCATAATACACAGGTTATGAATGTATGATGCGTAGTGGATTAGCAGTCGAAAACTGCTATTTGGGGTTTGAAGTAACTTTAGAGAAAATCACACCAATCACTTCAATATGAAAAGATATCCGTCATATACAGAAACAAATGCTACCATAACTTTGATTTTCAAGTAAGTTGATTGTACTTTTTACCGTAGGTTGAATGCAGAATTAAAAGGCGGGCTGAACGGGAGTTTCCCCAAAGACAAATGAACTAATTTTCAGTTGTTGCCCGGAAATAACATGCAGGTCGTATTAATGTTTTTCCATGGTAATTAGAAGCATGAAAGGGTACGTTGCGGCAACGAGGAAGGTAAAATGTGCTTGCTGTTTTACTCAGCAGGACTGCGTCGTTCTAGCTTGCAGCGGGGTCTCATCCACCACTCTTGGCGACTCAGCATCAATATTGCCTCATCATCACTTGACAAAAAAATGAGACTCCTGCAATTTCCGACAAATGCGCAGTTTTTTGGAGGCTTTATAAATCTCGGATTTTAAATTCACGCGCCATATCTTTTGACATCAATTGCCTAAGAAAACATGATCTTAAGATCAGAGTCTTGGTATCAACTATGCCGCGTAGACTACAATAAAATCTGGCACAAGTACTCAAAAAAACATTGGCCAAACTCTAAAATTATGCCCTCGTGCAGGAAATATTTCCTCAGTGAGGTTGGGAAGTTGAATAGCATGAAACATAGTCTCTAGTTTAATTCAAATACGGTAGGACGTTGCCCTTCGGCCGGAAATTCATCCAATCACTTCTGTTAATAGCAACGCAGCAGAACACTACTTTAACAGTGTTTAGTATTCTCACAAACTCCATATGATAGCGTGCATTTATGCGATATGGAAAGGATGCTCGGCATTTCCGTTTCTCATAGTCATTTTGTTGGAAATTCTGTCCTAGCAAAGGTCGGTTTGCAAGTCCGTAGTGGTTTACCGTTGGAATCTCGGTAATTCATAGACATTTTAATGAAACAATCTAGTTTTTCGCCTTTCTCTGGTATCTAAAACCTGTGGAGTAAATGTTTGACCCTAAAACAAATTCACGTCTCCCTTATCACCTGTAGACACCTCTTGATATTAGAAAAATTCGAAACGGGCTGAAAACATGTTGTATACTTTACAAGCATGAGCGAAATAAACTGTCAAAATACTAGTAAAAGGCCTAAAATTTTCATAATCAGGCATTTTAAAACTAGGATACCCCCTCCGCCAGGCAGTATTTTCGTAGAAAACATGTGAAGTATTCTGCAAAAGCAGTACTGGTTCTTTCAGAGAGGCCAATACGTGGCTGAATACATTTTCAACTAGAACTCAGCAATCAGGATAACACTGTATGACTGAAACCCGCATATTTAGACATCTCAGTCAATGGTTCCGGAGTTTTGCTACCTACCCTTTGTGCATTGTAAAGAGTGGTTTTAACTGAATAGTACTAAGAGCACAAAGAGGTCATCAAAATGTTTAAGACTTACCAACGAGAGAAGAACATGCCGAGAAACTACCGCATTCTGAACGGTGAGTTCGTACAGATTTCCGCTGGTGGTCGGTTTCATAGCGCGTTGAGCCCACTTGTACATCCTTTAAAGCGCCAGGTTTCTAGTTAACACAAGGGCAAGACTTGTATTAAAAATTTCGCTCCTTTCTGGGGTACAAAAATACGAATAAAAACAAGCATCAAGAAGTTGCGACATAGAACGAAATTAATGTTGCAACCGACGACGGTACGAATGAAAGTCATACGTGACGATTGTTTACTTAATGCATTTAGGGCAATGACTGAGGTTGGTCTTGATTTTAACTTACCAAAGTAAACCTACCGAACTTATCGAACCAGAAATGCGCGTATATTTTCAGGAGTTATGAACGGAGTCCGTATCCTTAGGAGGAAATAAGTTGCTTATGGGTTTTTCTCTGACTAGCCTAACCCAAGCATAGATAAAACTTGCTTATGAATGCATCCTTTGTAAGTAATGCACGTCATTTAAGACTGAAAGTTATACTAGTCTCCAGCTTCCGGATACTGCGTCCGAACGCAATTAGTCGCGTCACTATGTCAGTTAAAGTTCCGCTAGTAACCATGCCCACCAGCATATGTGGGCCAGATACTACAGAATAAGCACTTTTCATGAAAACGGCGTCTTCGTGCACTTAGGTGACCGGATACAGAATCTAATAGATTTTTAAAAGACCACGCTCCCTTAAGATATATTCTATGCAGAAACCCACAAATTTCGCCCGAGCTCGAAGGCAAAACGTGGGTTTGCTACACCGAGACCCACTGGGCCCATTTTCAGGCTAATGAGCATGGAGGCATCCCAAACCCCAAATAATATATAAGACCGTTGCTAAGTCTTAGGACACAAAAGTGACGGTTGTAATAAGTAGTTCCGAAAAATTAGCTTCGAAAAACTGCAGTCCAACCACAACTAGGCAGCTTTCGATGGGTAACGTGCCCGTCTAGGCTAGCAGCGTATACTAAAATTTCGTAAAAACACTACTCTCTTTAATTTACTTCATTATTTTGCAAGTTTATCTTTAGTTTCTCAACAAAACACATACGATGAAAGTCTACTACGGAAGAAATGCTTAAAACATCACCTTGGAGGTAGTATACACGCTTGTTGCAACACTGGACGGACTTTTGGGGAGCCAAAACGAGATATCTGTCCTCTCTGTGTGAATACGAGGGAATATAGAGTGTGGGGCATCTGACAGTCGTCGGCATGAAGAAGAATCTGCAGGAATATTCGTGTCCAGTTGGTGAGATGAGAGCGATTGACCACAATGGATAGCAGAAATAGAGCCCTCAAAGTCACTTCGTGTAGAAAGTGTGTTTTCAGGGAACATTAGTTCCAAAGGTAATCTTTAGTGAAGTAAGATATAAAATATGACTTGCCTGGTGACCAAGTCTGCTACTTGACTGGCGACGTCCTTTGAGTGGCCTGAATGTAAGAGTTCCTGCCTGACTGTCCGCAAAGTGCTTGCATGTCTAAAAAGAATGACAATCAAAACACGAAGTGCAACCTCTCGAGAAAATTTAACCTTTCAAGCAATGCAGCTTCTGACTCAGATACTAGTGCATCTCGTCTTCGCAGTAGAGAATTAATATTCCTCTGACAATCTGCATGTATTTCTGATATGACGAAACTTATTCTAGATTTTAAGGCCGGACAAATAGAATTGATCTGGGTCAGAAGCACGTCAATTTGAGCGTGCAGAGACATGCTGGCATCCATTAAACGCGACCGATCTCCCTTCTTATAGGGCGCTTACTAACGCACCCAAATTATGGCCAATTACAATTGTGCAAACTGATTAGTTAAAACATAGTGACTTGCTCGCTATAATTTTTTTCTTCATGAGGAAATACTGAACATAGTAACGCGCTATAAACCATAATTAGTGAGAGTACTGATGGCGAAATTTTTTACGGTTTATTCTCGAATTTCGCTTTCAAAAATCTCAACGCTCATTCCAAAAATGTGATTTCGAAGATGGACTTGAATCCATATATATGGGCAATGACAAACTTCAAGCAACCCAGGGTCGCTGTCATCCTCCGTCTGTAGCTAATAGAACATTTTCCCCACCCGTAAGCAATCTCCCACAGTTTTACGCTGTAGGAATCACTTCTTAATTGTCTTATTTGAACCTTTGTGTCAAACTTGGTTTTCTAAATGTATGTATCTCTTAGTATGCCAGTAGTTAGTAATCGGTCTCGACAGCCTCTGAATCGTTTCTTTCTCGGTCTTACCATTCGTCCGTCAATTTGGATATACTAAGATTTATTGATCTAGAGAACAATGGGGGGCCTGGACCAGTAGGTCTATGCAACAATAGAGCGACCGAGAACCCAGCCGTAAAGTATCAAAAAACAGACAGTTAAAAGCGTAGTTAGTCGGAAGCAGTTCGCACGTATCCACGAGCCTTAATAATAGATCGCCTCTTAGACAATGGGTGGCGAATGCTAACATCGAACCCAGGGATTTAGCACTTGATTCTGTTTGGTTCCCATCAGATAAATTGAGGTAAGTAGTGATCTCCATTGACTAACAATCAGATAAAATCTAGGAAAGGTGTTGAAACCGGAGCAACAAAAAGTGACAAAGTGAACCGGGAAAATATAATTTGAGATATGGGTGTCATCAGGAAGAATATTACAAATTTAGACTATAAAGACAATGCTAAAGAAAAAGAACAGTGTGCCCAACATGGCCGAAGGCAGAAGTTGTCTAAGTAAAAGATATATCAGGGACGTTTTAGCTGTTAATCAGGATACGATTCTAGGTAAAGGACAGCAGCCCTGACCACGCATGATGCAGAATGTTCGGTTGTATCAGTTCACCTAGCAGCTGTCTCTAACTCAATGGAAATATATTGAAATTAGTTTGCTGTGTTTCATAGGGTAGTAGGTATTGACCAGTAACAAGGTTATCTGCACACCTTTGAACATTTTCGACGGTTTTGAGGTTTTTAACATTCTAGGGTCTTCATGCTTATACAGCGAACAGAAGTTGTGGCCACACACACATTCAAAATAATTTAGTGAAGTACGTTTCGTCAAAGGCTTACAAAGCCCGCTTGACAACGTACATCACTGAAATCGGGGACTTGTCCACCTTTAAGCATTGAATAGAGGCTTAAGCAGATTCTCAGTCCCCACACTGTAGCCCTACGGGTCGCCAATTTTCGCAATAGTATGAAATTCAGCTTGTAAACCGTGTGGTTCAGAGATCGGGTCCTGCCGACTCGCAGAACGTTGCACTTACTTAGGTTAGACGGGAAAAGACGGTCAGTAAACTATTTCTCGAGTGAACTTAGATTTGCTTGCAGGCGTTCTTCGTCATCTTCACTTCACGTGACGCTCCAGAAGCTGATGCCATCATCACACACGGTGACGTATCAATTCAGTTAACTGACACAGTCGCAGAAATATAGAATGGGCAGAAGGGAGCCTTTGATAACACCACCCTCAATGAAACCTCCCTCAACTGCTTTTCACCGGAACGGACAGGATTAGAGCCGCCGATTAGAAAGCTTCGAATCTGCCTCAGGAGACTACCTGACACCTGATTTGCTGACTTGGTGTAGGAGTCGCTGATGTAAAACATTTTCGGATGCATTCTTAGAGTTCATATAGACGGCGTGCATCCCATTCCACCCATAAACTGCTCGAGTCCAGCATTCTAAACAAATTGGCAGGTTTGTCAAACAATAACTGCCTATGCCGAATCCGTGAGGGCCATAAATAGTAGAATATGTTGCCTTGAGTGGCGCAATAGCTGTCGCTCTATGTATTTGCCATAATTTGGCAACGGATAGAAGTGTGACTGAATGGTCTTCAGTTGGTCGTTGAGACCTTGATGTAGCCTTTTTATAGTGACGTGGTCCATTCCGACTTCCAGTGTGCGGACAGACAGCCGACTCCAAACTAGACTAGCAAACGCATTGACACTGATTTAACTAAATCTCCAACTAGCCTCCTCGGGGGCATCTGAGTACAGAGATTTTAACTCATACGTTGGCAACAACACTTAACGAAGAATCACTCCGGAGAAAACCGTAGTCTCAAGCGTTTGGTCGTCCATTAAGTCGTAGTCGGGGGATGAAAATTAGATTTACCCCGTAAAGATAGATACAATAAATTATTAAGCGCAGTCCCACCTTTCTTCGTTCTCACCATTCTCTGGATCTTTAATAACTACCAGGAGATGAATGAAACCTCTCATTCGCGTGCTCCTTCTCATTTAACCGGAAGATAAATTCGGATCCTCTATAACACGGTTCAGCAGGTCTTTTCCGAAATCTCGCCGTATCCTTAGGATGCGGCATTTGGTTAGCTTCCTGTGCGCTTTGTACGCACAGGGTTTCTATCAGCAAGAGATTTCTTTCACAGCATTTGGTTTTACCCACTTTTTATAAGTCCTGTGTCGGCCACAAGGTTTGTTGTTTAGCCTCTCCCGCGAAATCAGACAGTTGTTTTTTGAGAAGAATATGCAGTCACATATGGGACCATTCTCAATCTTCTGGTTTGTTGCCAGAAATCGTTGAATCCCACTGTATTTCATTTATTTAGACTGTACATTGATCGGAATCACCACACTGAATATTTCATTTGAGTCCGGTGGACTGTTTAAGTACCAAAAGTTAGAATACTCCCAAAACAGTACGATGCGGTCACCTCAATCCACAGAAAGTAATCATTGAAACACATCAATGCTCTTCAGCGATTTAATGAGAGCCACATCCAGATAGTTTAACTGCTGCTCCTCAGCCATCCTCGGAGGATGAATAAAGTGAACGTCATGTCCAATAAACGTCAGTCAAAAACTAATTCTGGACAGAGTGCTTAGACGTATTCGTTATGACATCGAAAGCGAAATCACACCTATTATATCACGTCGAAGTTTATGGATTCCCAGCAAGCTAACTGTAGTAGTACGGCCAGCGACGGCACCTCTTTGGAAGATAAGTCCAGTGAGTTGTCCTTCGCATCCAGAACATGTGCTCTCTCTACCTTCGCCTCCAGCCAACGACCAGCAAAGCGCGCAAATGCGGTAATACCGCAAAATGTGTGAGGTACGAAGACGAGCATTGTGGTGGGTGCGCAGATATTCAAATCAAAGTAGAACAACTGGAAAAGGAGCTTGCTGATTTAAGGACGCTCGTGAAACAGACCCTTGTCGGCTAGAACGTGTCCAGTGTTAGAATCCCAAAAACGAAGAGCAAAACGCAAAAAACGCGAAAAATATCTCCTCGGGGGAATCTTAAAACACGAGTAGCAACTCAGCAGCCAAAACAGCAGACACCGGTAACAGCAGGACAATGAAAACGAAGCCGCCGATAAAGGGAGACTCGATTCCCACGCACGATGTCTTAGGCGATGTCGCAAAAAAATTACCTGTCGCGGAAGCCATCTCACCTAAGCCTCTTGCTGTAAGTGATGGGAATTCTCTTCTGCCTGGAGAGGATATACCTGGGTCATCCAGTCTACTGTTGCCCTCTTGTTCTGGCAACCACCCCGAGCGCACTACAGAGCACGTATCTGAATGCGAAGACATAAACCCGTGGGTAGAGGGGAGAGGGAAACGCTATGACAGAATTCTGCACTCACAACCAGCCCTGATGGGTTGCTCGGGACAGTCGGTAGACAGTAAAAGTGTGCGTTCAAGCGATGACTCCGTAAATCGTCCTCGCCCACATGCAGCGCATTCAGCGGAAAGACAGAGTAAGGAGGACCATGCACACTAGCAGTGTCTGGTTATTCAGGGTTTGTCAGAATCAAATGCAGTCAGACCTGAAGACCGTGTCTCAGAGGACCTTGCTTCTTTTCGTGGTCGGCTAAATCTTTTGCTGTCGGCAGACATGGAAATAAAGGTTCTGAAAGCATTCCGGATAGGAAAAAGGAGTGAAGGCAGGACAGTTGCACAACCACCTCGCCCTCTCAAAATTATGCTGGAGAACAAAGCGCAAATCAGTTTTATCCTCTCTAAAAAAACCGATCTCAGAAACACACACAAACAGGGTTTTTCAACCGGACTATTCACCAGCGGAACGGTTAAAACGCCGGGAACTTGTCTTGGAGTTAAAATCAAGACTGAAGGATGGCGAAGACAATCTGGCTATCTTCAAGAGGAAAATAGTTCGGAAATATATGCCGATTCAGTGGAACCAGCCTGTAATACTACGAACGACGACATCTACTCAGCTAAAACAGACACCTTCGTTGAACCACCTGATCAAGGCGCCAACACAAGTGAGCCCGTAGCGTCCAGTGATCTGACTGAAACAAGGCATGTAAATGGAACCAATCAGGTAACGGAAGAGCCTAGAGAACACGACGTCCGCGATAACGGAGTAATGCTCACAGCAGTAGCAAATGCAACGGGAAATTCGGCTGGTACTAAACTGAGGTGCTTGCACACGAATGCCCAAAGCCTCATATCGAAACTAGACGAACTAAAACTTTGCCTTGCTGAGCTGTCTCCAGATGTTTCAGCAGTAAATGAGACCTGACTGTCCGGGAATATTGGCGATAACGAAGTAGCCTTGCCTGGATACCAAATTTATCGGAGGGACAGGGAACATCGTCAGGGTGGTGGTATCGTTGTGTATGCGAATGAAGGTCTGGCAGTGTCGGATAACACCACCAAGGTTGCGTGCAATACGGAAACTATCTGCTTGACTATCAAGGCTACCGGTTCCCCGTGTCTCGATGTCCTCACTGTCTACCGACCACCTCGGACAGATCGAATCGCCGACACTCAACTATTTGAGCAGTTGGAGAAATTTTCCAGTCGACCTAACATCATGATCATGGGCGACTTCAACGCACCAGGAACAAACTGGAATACCCTCCAAGCGTCAGGTCCAAAATCGGCAGTCGATTACCGCCTATTGAGCAAAACATTAAATGCGTGCCTCACACAACATGCAATGTTTCCAACGAGAACACGTGAAGGACAAAGGGCAAACTGCCTGGATCTGGTCTTTACGAAAACACCAGACAGCAAAGACGAGATCAAGTCCATGCCGCCTCTTGGCCGAAGCGATCACATAGTGCTGATGTGGGATTATTCGTTATTCTCCATTTCACATACTCCAGACCACAAAAGACGTAATGTTTGGCGGGGCGACTTCAATCAGACGAGGGCAGACTTATCCGGTCTTGACTCTGGCTCATTGATTACGGGAAGTGCCAACGATGACTGGGAGCTGTTTAAGAATGTCCTTCTGCAGCTCATCAACAACCACTGCCCACTGACTAGTGTAAGACTGAAGAAACGCCCTGGGTGGCAAAATAGAAACCGTAAGAAGAAAATCAAAACAAAGCACAAATTGTGGAGAAAATACTGCGTCACTAGACAAGCTGAATGCTTCAATAAATACAAGACACAACGGAAAAAACTGAGGAAGCTGATAGTGAAGACGCGGCGGGAATTCGAGAAAAACCTGTTAAAAAAGCAACGCAGAACCCAAAATTGCTCTACAGCTACCTCCGACGAAGTACAAGGAACAGGCATCAAATCCCCTTGATAAAGACTACTGATGGCGTTGAGATCGCTGATAGTAGGGATAAAGCTGCGTATTTTTCACAGTTTTTCCAATCAGTTTACACAAACAAGACAAGATTCCTTCCTCCCTCCACAGG
>CACRXP010000089.1:578281-679348 GCA_902702965.1 Spirometra erinaceieuropaei | reverse complement strand
CCTGTGGAGGGAGGAAGGAATCTTGTCTTGTTTGTGTAAACTGATTGGAAAAACTGTGAAAAATACGCAGCTTTATCCCTACTATCAGCGATCTCAACGCCATCAGTAGTCTTTATCAAGGGGATTTGATGCCTGTTCCTTGAACTTCCTTTTTTGGGTAACTGATGTCAAATTAATCACTGGATTTGATTTGCCAAAATTCTTCTGGCGTACATAACCTGCTCCAAAACTGCAGACGTTTGGAAATGCTCTTTTCTTTCCTAACTTTTCTCCATTAATCCACTCGGCGACCAGGAAATATTTGATGCTAGATTAGATTTTAAATATGGACATCCACCATTTACTGAGAGCTTAATTGTAAACTCCCCATCCCCTTATTAAATTGACTAATTTATGGATGCCAGTCGTGACCTCTGTGGCGGAGTTTTGAATTTGAGCCACCATTTTTGATGCTTTCTATACACATGTGGATTTTTGAACCTGTACATTTCCCTGCTTATTTCGCTTCGAAACATTAGTCTTTTTACATACTCTGTTTGACTGAACATAGATTATGAGTTCATCATTGCAACGGAGTCCGGCCGAGCACAACAGAATTTTTCTGCACTTTAACTGGGACTATTTAGACTTGGTTACCACTTCGCAGTTACCGTCTCTGACATTAACACTGGAACCGTGCGTCCAGAACTACTTTATGAACTTTTGGAATATTTTTTCACGCATTGAAATTTGTCAGCAAACTGAGTCAAATGCAATTTGTTTATCGTCATGGTTCAACTGACTGTGCAGCCAGCTCGCGGTTATTTACAATCCAGGAAAACAATTGCTAAAATCCTACAAGATCTATAGGTATACAGGTCTACGTGAACTGCAAAGGGCTGAGACGCACCTGATTTAATTCCATAAATTTAACAGATTTTATGTATTTTTTTCGCTCACCGAGTTATGAGCACTCACTTCTTTTCGTCATATATTACCAGACGTATTCGTTATAAACTCGAAAGCGAAAATATACCGATTCTCTCATAGGTCGGTATATTTTAAGGTTAATAGGCAATGCCTTTGAAAACCCTATTCAAAACGGTAATGTAATATCTAACTTTAAATAAGCATGGGACTCTAATGTTGTCGTTAATATATACACTTAACAGAATGCTTTCTTTTGAAAATGCAGGCCCGAAACTCATATCGAAGTTCATGGAGTCTTAGCAATATAACTGTAATAGTACGGCCAGCGCCGGCACGTAGATAGAAGACAGGTTTGGTGAGATTTCCTTCGCATCCAGAGTCTTTGCTCGCTTCCCCCCAACCACCAGTTAAACGTGCCAAAAGCGTAATTACAATGAAAAGTGTGAGGTAGGTGGACGAGACTTGTGGTGAGTGCGCATGTGTCAAATTAAAGGATGAGAGCTTGAAAACGAGCAGCAGAACCTTGATGACCAGAAGGTTCCCAGTGTTAAAATAAAAAAAAACTAAGAGCAAAACGCAAAAAGCGCGAAAAAATGTCGTCTTGGGAGAATCTCCAACCACGGGTAGCAACTTAGTAGGAACAGACGCGGGTACCGGTAACAGCAGGGCAACGATATCGAAGTCACCGATAAGCACAGACTCGACTTCCACGCAAAACGATCTAAGTGATGTCACAAAAGTTTTATCTGTTGAGGGAGCCATCTCTCCCACTCTTCTTGCTAAAAGTGACAAGATTGCTCTTTTGCTAAGGAACAATATAACTAAGTCACCCAATCTACCGTTGCCCTCTTCTTCTTGCAACCACCCGATTGTCCTATGGAGCAGATATTTAAATGCAAGGACATAAGCTAGTGGGCAGGGGGTGAGAGAACGTCATTGCCAGAGTCTGAAGTCACAGCCAGCCCTGATGGTTTGCTCGGGACAGATAGCCGATAGCAAAGTTATGAGTCTTAGCGAACCCGTATGCAGAGAGTTCACAGGAGAGACAAAATAAGGAGGACCGTGACAAACAACAGTGTCTGGTTGTTCTGGGCTAGTCTGAATCGAATGCAGTCGGATCTGAAGACCGTATCTCAGAAGACCTTGCTTCTCTCATTTTCTACCAAACCAATGACTCCAGGCAGACATGAAAATAAAGGCCCAGAAAGCATTCTGTATCGGATAAAAGGAGTGAAGGTAGGACAACAGCAACACTACTCTCAAAATTGTGATGGAGAATAAAGCACATGTCAAATCGGTCCTGTCCAAAAAATTCAACCTCAGAAACACACATAAACAGGTTTTCTTCCACCGAAATATTCTCTAGCGGAAGGGCTGAAACGCCGGGAACGTGCCAATGAATTAAAATCGAGACTAAAGGATGGAGAACACAAGCTGGCGATGTTCAAGGGATAGTATGTCGGGAAAACATGCCGTTTTAGTTGGACCAGCCAGTAATGCTATGAACGACGGCAGCTACTCGGCTAACCCAGACACTATCGTGGAAATAGCCGCTCGAGGCGACAACATATATAAGGCCTTAACGTTCAGTGTTCTAACTGAAGTAAAGGGCATTAACGAAACCCATTAAATAACCGAAGAGGTCAGAGAAAATTGCGTTTGAGATATCGCAGTAATTCCCACAACAGTGACAAATGCAGCCGGAACTTCGACTAGAAGAAAATGAAGGTACTTGCGTACTAAGTCCCAAAGCCTCATATTGGGAATTGGCGAGCGAAAAATTTGCCTTCCCGAAATGTCTCCGGATATTTTAACAGAAACCGAAGCCAGACTGTCCGGCATAAGAAGTGAAGGGGAAGTAGAATTAACTGGATACCACATTTATCGGAGGGACAGGGAGTATCGGCAGGGTGGTGGCATAGTTGTGTATGCAAACGGAGATCTGTCAGTGTCGGAAAATACCAATAAGTTTCCCCGCAGCGCGAAAGTTATTTGGTTGACCATCAGAGATACTGGTCCTCAATGTCACAAAGTCCACAATATCTACTGGCTAGCTAGGAAGGACCAAACCGATGTCAATGAACAAATGGAGAAATTCGAGAAATTCGACATTCGAACTAATATCAGACTGCTACAGTCACGACTGGACCTCAACGTTTACGAGCAATGCCAACGAGAACTGGGAGATGTTCAAGAATATCCTTCTGCAGTTAATTAACAACCACTGCCGACTGATGAGTGTAAGACAGGACAAGCGGCCTGCGTGGCTAAATAGCAACTTAAAGAAAGAAATTAACAGGAAACACAAATTGTGGAGAACATACTGGCTCACTGGTCAAGTTGAGTAATTAAACATCTACAAGACACAAAGAAACAAACTGAGAAGCATGATTATAAAGACGCGGTGGGAATTCGAGAAGGATTTTCTGCGAAAGGCAACGCGGAACACAAAATTACTCCACAGATATCTTTAGAAGAAATACAAGGAACAGACACCAGACCCCCTTGATAAGGACTACCGAAGGCGTTGGGGTTGCTGATAGCAGGGATAAAGCTGCGTATTTCGTTTGCACAATCTCTTGCAATTTTTACGAAGACCCTAAATTACCCATTTTGAGACGCGTGCATTGTATTCAATTTTAAATTCACGAGGTACCAATGCCAAACGATTGGGTGTTATATATTTCCGCTGTTCCAACATAGTATGCAGTCGGCAAGTCAAAAGTCTGTTGACTGAAGCTAACATCAGAATCAAAGTAAGATACGGCACTGAACTTCACAACACCAACCGAAAACCTTCGTTTTTATCAATGAACTGTTCGTAAAAGTTCGATTTGCGAGTTACGCCGTCGTTTCCGACTATATCCACCGTGTGTTCCACAGCAATGAAAGGGCTAGGACGATGACCAACGCGACATTTTTTCAAAGTGATAATGGACTGCGCAACATCCATCGCATTCTCTCCGCCTCTCCCACCTGGACCCGGTGTCAAGACAGAGTTGAGAAGACCGGAGGCAGGACAGGACACAAGTGGCTGGCATGGCGGAAACCCGCCCGCAAGTGCACCACCAAATCGCTTGGTCAACAACGCACACTGACCAAATCTATACATAACAAGAAAAATTCGAGAGGCGGCTTGGGATCCTTTCTGGTTTGTTGTGGTCCCGCAACTGGGCGTACCGCCAGTCCTCAGTATTGAGATTTGTTATGGGTTCGCATTCCCACTAACGTTTGTGGACCCTGATCTAGCCTCCGTGTAGGTCTGCCGCATCTACCAAGTAGGTCGTTTTAGGGGCAACATGTTCAATGTAAAACATGAGTATGAAAACTGCTTAGGCAAATAGCTTCGGTGTTATTGCCACGATTAGGCAAAATCGAAAATGTGATATGTAAGTTTCTTTATAATTGAACGGGAAATCACGGGCAACATAAGATAAAACCTGGACCTGGCCGATTTAAAAATTCTCCTAAGACTAGCGAAATTTACGACAAGCAATTGCCTTTCTTTAAAGTGTTAAATCCAGGAATGATTACCTGGGATATTAGAGAGTACTTATGAAAAGACGCAAGTAGATTGCACACAATAAACTCCTCAGCTGTTTCACGGCAGTTCGACTGCCGTTGCTGACGATGTCCACCGTGTGCTCCACTGAAAGTTTAAGCAGACACGGTGACTTGCGTGTGAATCAGCGCATAGTGATAGTTGGCTTGCGCAGCATGTACCACAATCTCTTCCCCACTCCCCATATGGACGCGGTGCCATGACAGAGTCAAGAGGACCGGAGGCGGGGGAGGCCGCAGGTGGATGGTACGGTCGGGTCCACACCTTGGCGCTCCACTCCATACTCCATGGCCCACACAGAAAATGACCAGGTTTTTGACCGAGAACACTAATGAGGGGCGGGGTTCCCAGTATGCGCGACGTCTGCCGGCAACCGGGTCTGTCACCGCACCTCTAGATGCTGCCATTTGCTATGGTGGGCAATCCGATAACGCCTGCCAGAATCCAAAATGGCTCTCGTAGTGGTCCAGCGCATCTACCACTTGGTCCGGTTGGGGGCACATTAAGCTCTACAACACTTATCAAACATTAACAAATACAATTATTTACGGACGACGTATTGTTGTGTGGAAACTTAGCCAATCGATTTCAATAACGAAAGGAATCGAATCCACAAGGCATTATTAAAGTTTAAGATATTTCCACAGTTCCATCAGAAAGTGAGCGCAAAATAACCGCTAAAAGAAAACCGGAAACGAGGTCATGTTTAATATCCCAACTACCGTATTCTCTGTTTCTGGGTGATTCTAAAACTTCGCTTATCCAGGCCTGAATAAGTAATTCGCCAGGAACACGTTTACAGGGCGCATCAGAAAGTTGTTAAATATCCGCCGTCATAGACGAATTCAAGGATGAACAATTTCCTAAATGAACCTAGGGAGAAAGCTTAGGTGAGGATCCACGCGCATAAAAGACCGTCAAGTGCATAACACATCGGTTTGTGCTGACTAAACGTATATTGTTCCAGGGCATAGTTTTAACGTCGACGAAGTAACACTTCAGATAGAATTTGGCACCCAAATTTAAGGCTAACTCTATGCTATTTAACGTTCGCACGACACCTTATTTGGCGTTGGCATAAGTCTAATGCAAGAGTAGCAAGCGTTGTATAGACAAATTAGTCGCGTCGGAGTATGCAAATTCTGCGGAATATACCGAAACTTAAATGAAACTTTGAATTTTAACCCAGTTAAGGACCTTAATGTAAATCTAAAACACCGGAGTGGTGCAGTTTTGGCCCAGGAATCGCCCTAACTCCTTTCGTTTTCGGTGCTTCTCTTATTGGGGATCATGTTCATGTTCAACGTCATCAGTTAGCCTTAGCAACCATAGAAGTACTACAATTGCTACTATTAGTATTATTATTATTACTACTACTACTACTACTACTAATACTACTACTACTACTACTACTACTACTACTACTACTACTACTACTACTACTACTACTACTACTACTACTACTACTACTACTACTACTACTACTACTACTACTACTACTACTACTACCATAATTGTCCTCACCATAGTTATCGCTTTGAAAATATGCTTTAGTCTTTTCTATTCATGCTTCTTCATCTCTGTTTAGATCTACCTACAAAAAATTGCAATAATTTAAATAGTTCAATACGAATGCATTCATGATGAATGTGGAAATTTACTTCGTCGTCCTTCAAATAACGATAATAGGTAACATGCAAGAAATTAATTTCGCAGTTTGTCCCTACAGAGGGTCTTTAGCAGAATTGCACATTATTGTGAGCTGCGCTGAAATATCATGAGAGCGCATAAAAAGATCGGCAAGAAATAACTTAATATGGATCAAATACATGTGAGTCAAATTTGTCTGAAGATCGTGCCTTAGGTGGACCCCCAACAAACGCAATAAGTTGAGTTCCAATAGAGCAACTGCATGATAACTATGGCCGGCAGGCTATAGGCAAATATTGCATTTACCACACAGAGAATTGTGCTGTCACAGCCTGGACACAGGTATTAACTAAAGGCACAGTTTCAGTGAACATGCCCTTATGAAAAGGGTGATGGGGATCTCTAGGAAGAAAACTTCGTTTGTCGAATATTTCGAAACAACAACAAGCGCGTTAACGGGGATAAAAGACGCGGATCACATTAAATCCCTTCAGTGCAACCTTGTATGAGTTCTTTTAAAGTGTACCTAACTAGTCCCCCATGGTTCTGATCGTCCGACGCCGTCTGTTTGTGAAATCATGGAAATGAATGTACACAGCTAATGGCGTTTCCCTAGCTAGCCGTTTGATTGAGTTTAGTTAATCACTGAAAGGATCCGAACGATTTAGTCAGAACGTTACACTTTAAACAAAAGTGATGCTGAATGCCATTTAATTTGTCACGGACACGCAAATTAATAGTCTGTGCTTCTCACCTGATTGCGTTAATCTGCCACTTTTGTACTATATAAACAAAAGGCCTAGAACCATCTAATTGTTTTGTGTCCGCCTGAATTCAAACAACGACCGGAATGTCAGACGAACTTGGTAAGCACACAGAGTTACTTACCAAAAACGGTCTAACCATTATCCCCCTACAGAAAGTTGGTATGGTAAACAAGACAAGTGACCGGCAATATACGTGCAATGTGTATCCAGAGAGTTTTGAGAGAAGTAAGTTCTTTGGGAATGTTTACACTTGGTAGATTTTATTTCGTAAAGTTTTGACGCTGGCTTTCCACGCCGTTGGCAGGAGTGTGGAAAATAGACGAAACGACTAAATTTTTAACATTGCTGTAACCTGGCCCCCTGTTCGTAGTGGCTATCATTTTTTTTCTATTTTCTCTTAAAATTATAGCATACGGTGTCTTATCCTATGAACCGCTTGATGCATGAATCATGGGAATTATAGACAGCGAAAAATGTTCGGCCTTTATCAGATGAACAGACAACAACACTTCGACGTTTGTCTCAGACAAATTTATGTCCATTTGCATGCGTATGCGTAAGGAAAGAGGGCAACTGGTCTCGCCTCCTTAGCGCAAACTTATGCTCATATATGTGAGTGAGGGCCGGTGTTTCAAGTTGACGGCGGTACACTGTACTACGGGAGCCTGTAGACCACATCTTTCTTATTTAAATAGCATACCGTATGCTTGCAGTGCACAATCTCTGTGCTTGTATTTCGATCATTAATGTCCGTAAGACAGAACGGGACTAGTGAGTTCCGTAAAAACGATGGGTGAGCGCCACTCTATCATTGTACATATCCGATTACAACCAACAGAACATCGAGCCCGTTGCTCAATGATTAGAGGAGTTGGAATTCTAACTAACAGGTCGCGGGACTGAGGTCCAGGCGTTCCACAAGTCGGGATTGGGTATAAATGGCTGATGATGTCTTATAAACCAGAAATGGCCACTCCAGTCTCCCTTGTGTCGGCAATAACATTCTGCTTGTATCATTCGCGCTGTGCGGCTGCTGATTGGGCTCGAGAGAGGGCCCGTAAGGCACAACGGGACGAGTGGGTTCAGTAAAAACGATCAGTGCGCGCCCACTACCATTGTCAATGCATTAATCGGTACGTCGAACTAGATATTGTGTATAATTATCTCAAGGAAATATGGAAAAGGCGGCAGCCAAGCTGATCAAGATCTCAGCCCACATCAATCGCCTATCGACGGGTGCGATAGATAAATATCGATTTTTCGAGGTGAGGGCAGAAACGGCGACTGGCGCGTGACTTCTTTTATAGTGATAGTAGGCTTGCACTGCGTTTACCGCATTAAATTGGGCGCAGCACTTGGGATCAGTGTCAAGACATCATCAGTAAGACCGGAGGCGGCAGAGGGGGGGAGGAGGCTGTTGCGAAAAGGATCACATCTGGGCGTACCACCACACCCTCTGGTCCATAACAAACACTTGACCGAGATTTTAACCAACAAAAACAAGAGTGACGGCTGGCGAGCCCGAAGCTTCTAGGCGTGCCGTCACATCCTGCCCGCGTCCACCTGAGTAGGAGTGCCATATTAAAAAGAAGCCACTGCAGTCTGGTTCTCAGTCCACCGGTCAGGTTCCCAAAACACAGATACACAACAGGGCTGACTGCGAGGACTCATTATGAGTGTCTGATGGGGACCTTCCAAGCCACGGCATTTGGCTCACCACGATATTCTCAGGCTCGGATCACACATGCAGCAGACAAACTACATAGAGAGGGAGACAAGAAACTCACTTCCTACATTTATGATAGGTGTTTGTGTTGTGGGATTTTAGGGGGATGTATACGTGGTGCATGTTCTGGAGGTAGAATGTGTGGTAACGTAGTCGTGTCTGCGGTGATATGTCGCAGGTTTTTCCGAATACGCATGTGGTCGAAAAGGCCTATGCAATGGATGAAAGTGCGAGGGCAGTGCGCGCAGTTGGGGCGAGTGTGCCTGGTATATATTAGTGCCGCAGGCATTAATTCGCCACCCTCAATGCGTTGGATTCACAGGCGACTAGCTAGGCTGATGCGTGAAGTGAATATGGGGTGCTACTCTGGGCACGATAGGTCGGGAGCCTTAGAGTTAGTTTTGACAACGATGATGTTGGTGTTGCTGTTGTTAGTGGTGGGTGCGCAGGTCTATGGAAAAATGATTGAGCTGGAGATATTGGATGTGCAAGGTGTGCTACGTGTATCAATACTGCGGTGTTTTCCGCCTTAATGGCTATGAATCTGATCGAATAGGCTAATGCGCTGGACGAATGCGCAAGGATGGTGGAGGTGGATACGGCGAGTGTATGCTGATGCCCCAGGCACTAGTTCACCAGTCTCTCTGTGATGTATTCGCAAGTGGCCGACCAGGCGGTCACAATAAGCACAAGTTGGTACCGAGCCTACATCGTTGGAGGTGGGGTTGGTGATGGTAAATGTGTTGGTGGTTGCCAGGGCGTCAGGAGTGGTTTTGTCAGTGGCGGTGATGGCAGGGGTGGTTGTGTTCGTCGTAGCCGCGGTGGTTGTGGGAAAATCAATGGAAGCGCTAGTGGTCGACGGCAGTGCGGTACGGGGACTAGAAGCAGCGTTGGTGAGGATAGACCTCCACGTGAGCGACGCGGAGGTTGGAGAAGGCGCAGTCGTAAAACCAGCAATTGCGGTCGTCGATCGGTTGGCGAACTGAGTCCGAAGATGAACTACAAAACCAATTCGTGGCGAAATGTTCGTTGACAGCGCGGGCACGTTGGCCGTGTTTGGGTGGCATTGTTGCGAGTCACAAGCGCCTGAGACTTGCGAGCTACCCTTTTTGGTTTTGGCGGTTCGATCCGGTTTGCTTCGTAGATGGCTGTGCCAATCCTCACTCCTCTTCTCCAGACCGGTCTGTTCTGGGCGAGGTTCTCCGAGGTTTCTGGGTTGATATGCAATCGTTGAAGAGAATTTGCCAAAGTATACTCGTAACGTCGTTTTGGTCCTCCCGGTCGGTGACCATCCGTGGCGAAATCTCCGTAGAAAAGTTGCGTCGGTAGGCGAGCACCGTCCATTCTCACCAGGTGGCCGCTTCGCGGGCGCTGAGGATTCTGGCCTGCTCTAAGACTTTCGTGTCCGGATTCTGTCCTGCCATCTTAGCTTCAGTATTCTGCGAAAGCAGTTGAAATGGTAGTAACTGAGCTTCCTGATATAGCTTACATAGACGGTCCATGCGTCCGTTCCGTACAGAATTGTTGTCAAGACGACGGCACAGGTATGCAACACCGTACAGACTAATCACTGTGAATGCAATAAAGGAGCAGAGGCAGATGCGCAAACGAGGTCACGAGTTAGGTCAGCCACTGCGTCTATGTCTCGCACTAGGCGAATGACCGGCCCGGACAATGGTTGGGGCCTGAGAATCGGAACAGAGTGCAAGGTAGACGAGTCAGTGCAGGTTCCTCACTATAAACAAGCTGACGCGCTTAAAGCTACCATGGTGCGCAAAAAGCTGCGGCTTGGAAGGTTGCCAGCTGACAGGATAACTCGAATCCCGCAGCCAGCTCAGTGTGTGCATATGTGGAGTGGCGGACAGCTGAACCGGGAGTCAGGCTGCGGTGGCTCCTTCTTAACATGGCGTCTATGGCATTTCCGCTGGTTGGTATCCTCGGTGTCCCGCCGTTTCTCTTACTGTGTTCAAAATCCTGGTCACTATGCGTTGTGGAACAAGGGGTGGTAGTACGCCGAGGCGGAGGTGTATGCCGTGTCAGTCGCCACTTTTCTCTCTTCCATCCGGTCTTCCTTATAAGGTCTTAACACCGGGTACAGGTGGGGAAGAATAGAGAGAAAGAGCGATAGACGCGGCGAAAGTCTACTATCACTGCAAAGGAAATCAGGCGCCAGAAAGCGTTCCTGCTCTGATCCTGCCGTGGTCAATTCAGTGGACATAGTCTGAATCGACGGTTGTAATGTCGTATACGAGCGTATTTAATGGACGTATGTTCACTGTTTTGCTCACGTGACCTGTTCGTCCAATCGTATTTTGGAGCTGTATGTGGAGTCCCGCAGGCATTAACATAGTGCCTAAAAACATCAGCTGTAGGAGACTACCGACAAGCACAACAGAGACTAGGATGGCTATTTGTGGCTTGCTAGCCGTCGACAGCCAGCACTGCCCAACCACAGGCTTGAGGCACCTGGGGCTTGAACCTCAGATATTTTGTCATTAAGTTCAACTCTCTACTACTGTGGCCCAAGCACACTGGCCTGTCGGTTGCGATCGGAACAAGGGGTCCATGGTTCAGTGGGAGAGCGTTTGACTCAATGATCTAAGATTTCGGACTCGAATGCCTGATGCTCCGAAGGTGGGGTTGGTTATGACTGGCACATGATAGCTAGTAAGTTAAAAGTTATCATTTGATTTCCTCCAATCCTTTTCGATACACTCATGGCTTATCGTTATTTAACTAGCTGCGACAGTTCCAGACTGGACCGAAAGGCATAGCGAAACTAGTATGTTCCGAAACCTGATCGATGATCGCCCTTCCTTTTATAATTTATAGTTACATATGGATAGAAAAAGACGAGGAGACGAGGTCTAGAGCCATTTGTTTATTCATTTGACGTTTCGAACTCTAACGTAAGCTCGTCTCCAAGAAATGCGGGGCTGCACCACTCACTGCACACATAGCTCAACTCTGCCGATATTGACCGTCATTTGTGCCATTTATGTGTTGGGGTGGTGCTTGATAAGCAGCTGGCTGCTTGGTATGTCTGTTACTCGAATCCCCAGTCAAGTGCCATGCTCCATGCAATAAGAGCGCAATCCGGTCTTCTGACTAGGCCAAGATCCGCACTCACCCTAAGTCAGAGCTGTATCTTGGCGACGACGCCTGATCGGCTACCAAGAAAAGCTTGCACTTGCGTCTCACGGACGGCTCGTGCAGTCTCCTGCGAACCTGCTTGCCGGTTTAACCAATATATTAATAGGTGTTTTGGCAGATTTTGAATAATGTAATTAAACTCACGCCTCTCGAGGGGGCATCGTGGCTTAGGTGGTTAAAGTATTGGGTATACTAAAGTCTCCACTTGATGTCGTGGATTCGAATCCCCGAGGGGCGCCGAGTTTTTCACAGTTTGGTCAATATAATAAATATGTTTTGACCACATTTACAGCCTTAACCGCAAGTGACACCAGAATTCTGATTGATAGGAATTAAGTCCTTAGGATGCATGGATTGCCCGGAGGCGGACACTTTTGGTCTGTGAGCGACGACAATCCAACATTCGTTAATAAGTCTTCCAAATTCCTCGGACGCAGAAGAAATGTAAAGTATTGCGCACCAGTATTTCGGTTTTGGTTGTCCATTTTGTTTTCTTTCACTGGCCTCTTGCCTGAGTTTTTAACGAAACCGTCTAGATATCCGTTGATTTCAAAGAAATTCCACAGAAACTGGACTTCGGCTTTCCTGTCAATTGACTCAAGACTATGATTTTTTACATGGGATTTATGTGCTCTCACGCAACTGGGACTGTGCAAAAGGAGCAAATAACGTAAAAATTTAGAATACTAGAGACATTCGTCATCCTCCCTCGAAACATTGTTTTAATTTTTCCAGTATCCTTTCTGCATACTAGGACGTCGAGGAACGACGACTGGCAGTCTTGTTTTTCCTCTGTTATAAATACAATACTGCAACACTGCCTAAGAAATCAGGCCGTACAGCGGCGAACCCATCGGTGTGCCCTTGACTTGTTCGACCACAACTCCACTGAAGGCGAAAAAATCCGCAAGCAGCGTCTTATGAGATCGATCAGGTGCCTTATTTTGAGTTTCTTGTCCGCCTCTTTATGGTGCACCTCTGACAAGGTTTGCATGATGTTAGCTGTGCGATGTAGTTGGATGGATGCGAAACATTGTGTCACCTCGAAAGATATCATTATGTTATTTTCTGTCAGTCAGGTGCCTTGCGAATTTTGCAATAATTATTCAGCGGAGTGGACAATTGTTGTTGTGGTTATCCTCCACAAAATAGGCAGGCCAAATGTTGAGGTGTTTCTAATGAAGCAGTCGGCTGTTGGGACGTTGCTGTTTTCTGGGCCTGGGGGAGGCTATGGAATGTCGCGATCGCTACATTCATCGATTTCATCCTTAACCAGTCAGTCTGCGCACTGCCTTTGGCTGCTTAAGACTTGTCACGCCGTTCTTTCTGTTGCTTGCTGTCGGCTTTGTTATTTCATTTTTGCGAGGGATGTAGGCTGTTCGGTTGCCCAAAATTGAGTTTTTTGATATGTTTGTCAGTATACCTGTTGAACGTTCTTTGTCGCGTAGAATTATGACAATGCTCTTGTCGCCCATCAGCGTTCAGAGGGCTTCGCATTTTGTTATTGAGAGTGTCCTACGCTTTTTGTTAAACGTCACTTGCTTCTGTCTATGTGCTTTCTGGGATAAAGATATGTACATACTAAGAATTAGGAGACACCGCAACGTTTTGCCCTAGATGATCACATATAAGAAACTGATTGCTAAAAGTTCTTCAAGAAAAAATAACTACTCTTCTTGAAAAGAATTCCATGAGCAAAAATGTTTCCAGACGTTTTTCCTCTGGATTTACATTGCCTAATGCTGGCAGTTTTCAGCGGCATGCAAACAAACCACACTTCTTAAACGCATCTAATTTTATAGGATCCAACCATTATTAATCAGAAGGCAGTCGCGATGCTTTTAAAAAATTAAATATTGCATTGAATACTCTAAAAAAATACTTGTCCAGTGCAAAGTAATGGCAAATATTTTGCGCGAGAAAAGTGCTTATATTTCAACTACTAAATATAACGTTGACTGTTGTCATTATCCTGCACGCGTTGTTTCCAATTCAAGGGAAATATTTAGGCACGGTTCCTGCAAATATTACAATTTTCTAATAAGCCAATTGGGCCCTCTCAATAAGCTGGATGTCCCAGCATAACTGAAAGTCTCAATAACAAGTCTATAGGCATTTCGTAAGGCAAAACACTCTGATAGGCGCCGTCAAATATTATAAAAGATACCGAGGAAATAGATAGGGAATAATGTTGTTCGACTAAAAGAGACATAAAATGAAATACGAAAATAAGTTATGTTTAGCCATTATCCGTCAAAGCCTACATTATACCGAGTATTGGCATACCCCCTGAAATCGATATCTTTGACATTCTGAGCGAAATATTCACTTCAGATATAGAACTAAGAAAGGCACGTGGGCTGATGCCCCTTATCACATTTTCAATGACTCATTTCCGCAGAATAAACTATCATTTTCGTATTTCAAACGCCCAATGTGTGTTTTAACGGCGGTCAGACAGGTCGCCGGTTAGCTGGATAGCTGCAAGAAACACTATGAAAACGACCACTCAAGCCAGTAAGTTAATTAAGAAGGTTTATTCTCGACAAAAATGTCGAAATTGATGTTGACATTTTTCGTCCAGACGTTTTAGAATTGAATTTACTTTGTGAAAGATAGGAGACAAACAAAGTTGTTGGAGCACGTCGTTACACTTTTCAGAGGATACAAATGTTCTGTTGTGCATAGTCTTTAGTCGTGCATTGAAGATAACAATTGAGCGAAACGCTGTGGGAAAATCTGTGGCTAAACTTCTAAAAACCGCTTAGAAATGCTTTGCTCCAGTTGCCTTTTGGCAGGTTCTGAAGAGAATGTTTGTGACAGAGTAGTGTGTAGCACACCAACACATTTTGAATAATTTAACTCCTGATGTCACTCTTTCAACCGAAAAATACTAAACTTTTGGACGAGAAAATCACAAGTTTAACATTTTAGTGAATTAACGAATCAAGGTAACATTCAATTATCGAACACACCGAGTCCATTACCAGTATTCCGATTGAAAACATGATAATATACAAAATCGCTAGCATTCTAAAATAGCTCAAATAAAAAGTGGGACAAAATTATTTAGTGGTTTTGCGTGCTGCATTTACTGATAGTGTTGAACAGACATGATTACAACATATTGACATAGTTGTCTCAAAACCTGAGTTTGAATACCTGTGGAGGGTAACGCACAATCAAACAAATAAGAAATCCCCCTTCGAACGCATGTACTTATGCTTATTTTTGTCGACAATATCATGCGGAGACTAGGCAAAAAAGGCATTGCTGACACAATTTTCCAGAATTCGGTATAGCTGTTAGTGGACGGAAGATACCACTCAATGTAAAGTTTTGCTTTTGGTTAGTTTCTCAGACCTAAAGAAAAAATTGTTTTGAACACATGTGCTTTTAATAAGAAAATTAGTATATGTACCAGCAAAACCCCTAAAAATAGCTGAAAATATAATTAAAAAGTGCCGGAGTAAATATAAGGCGGCTAATGAGCAAGTCAGTTATTAATTTTGTTCAGAAGAGAACAGTGGCGAGTGAACGTTCCTTTCGGTAAATTCTCATCAGGCCAATACAGTTACATAGGGCGGGGTACAGTGAGTGAAACAAAATCGATAAAAGTTAAGTTTTAAATTACAGGCTAGGCAAGAGCGGAAGGGCGCAGAAAGTTGTATGTGGTTAGTCAACCTTTGACCACGGTAAGCGCGGAGCCTGAACGTATTTATTTGCTTCTTTTGCCATCTCTGGGGCAACTAACTAGTCGAAAACCTGCTGTCGAATCACAGATGGACAAGCAGTCTGTGATTGTTTATTTAATGTTACGTTATTACGTGCTTAGTTCCAGAATGCGCAACATACTACTCGTGAGAGCTGGAGACCTCCGTGCCAAAGGTATAAAAATAGGGTAAGATCTAAGGCCAGTTGGATTACTGCTCTCTGCCACTATATCCAAACACACTATGCATGTGTCGCCAGTCGACTTCCTGCTGTCATTACCAATGTTGACAGGCATAAATAAATTGGAGCAATTGAGAAAGTGCAGGAATATGATGTTCAGCCCAGGAGTTGAGAGGCAAAAAATATGAATAAGCGTATATAAAAAAGTCTGCTGTAATAAAACGAAAGGTAACAACGTTACAACATATATTAACCTACAGTGCGTGACCGAGCTCACGAAATGTTGCCCGAAATTCTGAAATGCGTCTTCGATTAGGAAGACTTACTTAAGTGAGGTTGTAATAATGATAAGTATGTAGCATAGGCCTATAGCATTTCGGACTTACCAGGATGTCGGTTTTTGGATCATCCCATGTTTCTGTAACTTTTAATAATAATTAGGGTCCAGTTGCACCTGTACCAGCCTGTATGTTGTATTATCAAATATCGCTCCCACATGTCTCGAGATAATTCGGACGGTACTGTTATTACAACAGTTATTTAATTTGTGCATGTTATGGAGAGTGCAATCGGAATGCAGCCACAAGCTGAGGAGCTGCACAGGGGAGCAAGCCGGCGGCGCGAGACGCGCGTGAAGTTAGACGGCCGACCAACATGCACTGCAGCGCCGAGCACGTGTAGTGGCTTTGCTCACGCGTGTGGCCCAATCAATGGCTGGTCAAACATTCGAGACATTTCCGCGGGGAATCTCGCGCATGTGGTGGCCGATCCGCGACCGGCACGCCATGGGCAGGAACGTTCTAGAGCCCTCTCGACGGCAGACACGGCACTGGCCGGAATGTTCCAGAACGCACAGGAGCCAACATAAATAACGCGCGTGACGTTAGACGTCCGACCGGCGTGCACTGCAGCGCCCAGCACGTGTGGTGGCTTTGCTCACGCGTGAGGCCCAATCAATGGCTGGTCGAGAATTTCAGACGTTTCCGCGAGGGAACTGTCGTGCACGCGGTGGCCAATCAGCGACCAGCACGCCATGGGGCGGAACGTTCCAGAACACACAGCGGCCAACATAAATAGCACATCTTTCTGACAACGTCAACGACTTAATGAAAAATAGTGCTTTAATCTGTGCGCTGGTGACCTGTTCTAGTTCGACCTGCTAAAAAGTGTCATTAACTCGACCGGCCAAATCAAAATAGTCTTCTTCAGGCTTAAGTTCTAGATTGAAACATTCAGAACGTCGATTGAATAAGGACTTTGTAAAATAGAAGAATGCTTCCAAATGCTTGACTTTGTCCTTAAACGAGACATCTGATAGTTTCTGAGGCCGAATAAACTCTACGTACCGCTCGTGTTCCTGCTGAGCTAGGTTTAGCAGCATGATTTCCACCTTCCTCTTGTCATCCAATTCTGCTTCCTCCTCATCGAACAGTCCTTTATACTTTTGGAACCAGACTTCGAAATTCACGCCTCCTGCATCTTAAACTAACTCGGAGATCCGCTGCCGATCTACTTCCTTTTGCCCTCTCTGGATGTAGGTCCTCAATTCCGCTGCCTTTCTGTGAGTAATGCCATAAAGCTAGACTGCTGGGCTTTCCAAATGTGCTTTATTCGTTCTTTTGATATCATTTTGCTGCACCTGAGTCTCCAGTTATTATGATCCGGAAGGAGGGTAGAACAGGAAGAGGACAAACATTTTATTGGCAACTTGCGGACACGAGTTGTTACAACTCGTCAGAAAGATGCGTTATTTATGTTGGCTCCTGTGTGTTCTGGAACGTCCCGCCCCATGGCGTACCAGCCATTGAGAGTATTCGAGAACGTTCCTGCCCAGGGCGTGCTGGTCGCTGATTGGGCATCGCGTGCGCGACAGTCCTCATGCGGAAACATATGAAATGTTCGACCAACTATTGATTGGGCTGCACGCGCGAGCAAGGCCACAGCACGTGCTCGGCGTTGCAGTGCACGCCGATCGGCCGTCTTACTTCACGCGTGTCTCACGCTGCCGGCTTGGTTCCCTGTTCAGCGCTTTAGCTCGTGGCCCCATTCCGCTTGCACCCTCCATAAAAGTACAGGTATTCTGATGAACGCTCTTCATAACAATTACTGTGTGATAATGAAAAGTATGTTTGCCAATATTATATATTTTTATTTTGCTCGGCTCACCAAAGAACATGACATTTTAGAATATAAAGATTGATCTCACGTTCTTGTTTACGGTAAAATATTATTATTTTATGCAGGAAGCCTCTGTTACCTACACAAGGGAATTTCAATATTGCCTGTTCAAATGTCGTAGAACGAGAGTTTAAACATGGGGAAATGAGAACAAAGCAAGATACGGCGCATAGTCTTTATCATTATCCTCCAACACTAAATATTTAGCGAGCTGTGGAAGAAGAACGGAAACTTAGGTATAAGAAATGCTTTCCTTAGAATATGTCGGCCTTAGCATGCTAACTAGCGGAGTTTGTTAGATACGTGGGAAAAAATCTTTCAAGTTATGGGCATGTTTTTTATCCGCAAACATTATCTTAAGGAAAGCTGTTTTGGACAGACCTTACCAATCGCATTTGTTACACATTGGCGATCACACTAATTATATATGAGAAGGCAAACTCAGATGTTAAGTTCTGGCTATGAGGGATGTAGTTAATTTTACCCAGTTGTATAGCGTGTTCCGTTAAGGCCATTTTCTCGCGCACAAAACTCGTATATGTAATTCTAATAATGGATGAAATTAATATTTTTTGGTTTAAGTTTACCTTGTCTTTTATCCAGCCTAGTTTCTAAAACCGAAATGTTAGGAGTCTGAAACGCATATGTGGATGAAGTTTTAAAATAAATTACGTGCATTCGAATATGAGTGATCTACTAAAACGCTTTCTGTTTCTCGAATCTTCATTTCACATTAACCAAAAGTCAAATGAAGCAAGACCTGCATGGACAAAACTGTAGGGTTATGACTGCATTTGATAATAGTAACCTACTCTCTTGAAATGTGGCCTTATATGATTTTATATTTTTGTAACATGTTCCATAGAAGCCAACGCAATACACATTGTTTTGACCGAAAGCCTTCAGAGCGAAACAAAAGGAAACATACACGCTCACATTCTTGTCCATAATTCAAGATCTAGTTAGCGATAGGATAATTTATGGTTTTTCTACAACCAAGAATGGGGATGTTTATGGATATTTAGTCAAAGGATTGCATAAACGTTTTTAAACTTTACTGTGTTGTAGTTCTTTTGTATATCCACATGGTTGTATGACCATACGAGGTGTACCAGTAAAATATCGACCTGTGTACGTTTGCATATTTGCGTATTTGTTAGGTAGAACAAATATTTCTCACTTGGATTACTTTCTCACTCTCTTCACTTAATCAAGGGCCGTTCATTGTTTATTAAATCAATGCACTTAGGCTGGCTTTCGAGCTATTACAAACATATTGTAATTTTATGCGTATATTATGTTTTAGATCAGCTGCGCACACTAACGACTGAACTTATGCAGAAAAAAATGTTCTTCATGCAGTAGGTTCAACATACTGTCCAAATATTTGCGTTTGTAATTGTGACGTATGCAAGTAACTGTGTCATTTCACTTATTCCGCTTGATAGGATGAAGTTCAAGCATACGAATTGGGTCTGAGTACACAACTGCATGTTGCAAACGTTCATGCCGCCGAGTACGGTGGACAGATCTTTTAAATCACCTGTGAGGCTTAAGTACTTGACCCCACCAAAATTAGTGGAGCAAAACTTTGCATCGTGTTCTCCAGGTAGCACGAGCTTTCGTACCACCAAATAACTCTTGTGAAAACATGACAGGATTTGCGGTATTTTAATCAAGGAGATAGTTTTCACAATGTTTTGGTCATGAACATATCTCATGAAATTATAAGCCTCCTAGCATACGCGCTGTTTTAAGGTCTGCCTAGTGATCGCTCCCTTGTTATCAACATAAATCTCGGTGATTAAAAAATATGTAGATGCTGGAAATGCGGGCATGTATCAGCCGAATTTTTTTGAAAGATAGCCGTGCGGGGTGTTTAGAAAAAATTCAAACTTTGCGCTGTATATACCGAACAATCAAACATTTGCATTTAAATAATGCACGTGAGAACGAATTGCCTTTTTCAGATTGCAAAAATCAGCAAATTGGCAAAATATGCATTGATGAAATTAATGCTTGCACTAGACTGCAATAGACAGCTAACAGCAGTGCCGAACAAAAAAAGGTACACGTACATGAATTTATTAACATAAATTATTTTATGATGCTCTTTTGTCTTTTATAACATGTCAAGTTTGGACGACTGAACCTACCGCAGTTTGCCTAGTCAGCCAGTGTCTCAGGCCAGAAGTGGTTTGCCAAAAAAAATTGGCAGTTTTGAATAATATAGGCTAGCTTTGCTCACAGAGGCGCAGACGACGTCTAATATCAAATTAATTTATAATTCACATATATGGGTTGGAAGGCGATTGTACCAATTAATATAATTTGTGAGCAAATAGATGTTTGGGGGAAATATAAAAAAATCGTCGGCTCTCTTTTCGTTTTCGTTTGCCTAGGTCGTCATTTGGTCTAGGACAAATGAATTCAAAAACCGCCAAAATTTAACCGTCAAAAAAGTAGTGCCTGCTTTCGTTTGCACCAGTCAACGCCCGCCGTATGCCTCACCCTGTTACGATTTGTTGCCGCCCATTGATGTCTCTCTGACATTTCTACAAACGGCATCCAACACAGTATTTCAATTAATGCGTATGTTGTTCGAATGAAGGTCTCTAGGAATTCTTGGTTTGTCTTGAGGTCGGTTGCGAGTTTTTTTAGTAAATCAAAGTGTGTTCCACATTTGGAGCATGCGAGATTTTTTGAGACGGATGGTTTTACGACTTTAAGATTATTAAATCTCCACGCCTCGTACAGAGGCAAATTTTAGAACTTAATCACAGTGTACTGCATGACAAGCATTGCATAGGATCTTGTTGACGACTTGGTTCTTATGTAACTATCTAACCAGATTCAGGCTGATTGCGAAAAATAGTCCCCTTTCGAGTGCTATTCGCATTGAGTGCATTTTGGGGTGACTTTTAGCAATTCCAGAGGCATTCTAATTTTAATCAAAAATTATCAATTTTTGACTTGGACGATCGAAAATATTATAGAGTTCTTCCTATTTTGATGCTTATTCGTACAAAATCTCTAGGGCACACCTATTGCGAAAATAATTTGCGTAAGTAACTTGGTCCGACTCAATGGCCTTCTTTGTCAAAACGGTGTCTTTGTTCGAGCATACTGGCTATTGACAGCATTCTGTTTGTGAGAGATGGGGTTATTGTCCTCATGAAATATAATGAATCCTGCGTAACTGTCTTTGTGCTAAGCGAATTTACATAATTTCCCGTCTGTCATTCATTGTACGGGACCGTCCTAAAATGGGAGTCTATTGTCAACATGCTTCTGGCTTGCAAATAAAATTACCACAAATGCTAAGTGGGTGGCGTAATGGGCTGTTTTCAGTTGATCCTTTCTGACGACAAGAAATGTGTCGTCTATGTAGTTCAGCTACAGTTTAACGTTAGCCAACGAAAAAAAGAGGCGGCTTTTTGCCTGTGCATTGTCACCTCGGCGGGATGTAGGTGACCTGTAAATGATCCTTTTATTTATTGATGGTGATGTTTGTTAAAAAATGTATCTATGTGCATAAGTCAATGAATACAAGCAGAGTAGATGTGAAAACTACCTATTTGCAACTCCAGGAATCCATCTGTGCGCCCCTTTGCTGAACCTAACAGTGAAAATGGAAACAAAGAGATTACATCGAAGAAGATCACAATCTCATAATCGAAGATTGCGACTCTTCTTATATTTTCTTCCCAATTATAGCCATAACATTTCTAGCAAATGCATGCAGTGGACAAAACAGCCACTTAGAAATTTTATAACTGAACGTAATGTAATTGCAGGTTTGTGAACTACAGGCAGTCGATAAATCATTTAGATGAGTGCTTTTTCGCTTCTAGCCCTGATAACGTTCACACAGGTCATATCTTTAATTTTGGAAGAGCGCATTGCCTTGCTAATACTTCTGATCTCATAATTATGGCCAGTTATAATTTAGCTTGAAAGCTCACTTGCAACCTGGTGCTCATCCACACAAGTTTTTGGGAAGAGAGAAAGCTACGTAAACGATACTTAGTTTGGCATGGTATAACTGACGGTGGTTATGCGGAGACTTCGCCGAAATTTGCCAAACGTCAACTTTGTTTGCCTCTAGAATGCGGTGGAATTTAATGCTTTGTGCATAAATATTCGTGATAAACTTACACCATTTTAGTTTTATAGACTGTGGTATTTAGCAAGCTTAAGGTTCTACCGATGTTTTAACAAGTACACTGTTATTTTGCAAATGCGAGAGAACTCAATGAGAACATACAAAAGTACGTTCACTTAGCAGGTTATAGCATTCGCTCGTTTCTTATTGCAAGGAAATTCAATTTTGAGTCGTTTAAGATGGTCGCTAAGCGGCAATGATATTTGCTGGGTTACTGATAAAGAAGGAACAGTAGGACGGTAACTTCAGATTATTAACACTTGTTCGACAGTTATGGCCAACCTGAGGTTCAGAAGTAACAAAATAACAAGTTTGCATGCTGGCCCTTAGGACATTTTCCTATAAAAACAAGTGTTCCAGTTCGCAAATGACAGACTAAATGACCCACAGTTAGAAGGCAAAGGTGAAGACTTTAAAGTGTCCAATAACCAGATAAACTGGGTTGGAATTACGGCTTCTGCAGACGTGGGGTTGGGCATAACTGACTGATAAAGACTAGTAAGTCCGAAATGGTCATCTCTATGTCCGTTTTCTTCGTCAGCGATCAGTTTTTGTGCATCCCTTACTGTTTAAGAATACGGTACTACGGTTCGAAATAAAAAGTAGCAGTCTTCGTAGACCAAACATTCGGTACACCAAAAACATAATTGAAGTCCGTATAGGTACTGTGGTTTGCGCTTACGCCAAAAAATGATCTTTACATTTCTACAGGCAACAATCGTATGCACGATATGAAGAAGGTTGCAGGGATGCGTTTGAGTACTTTGCCTTTGGTTTGAAGGAGGCTTACGGTATTGAGGTTTAAATATTCAGATGGACTGTTACTTAGATATTTCGAAAAAACGCATTATCGCCACATTATACCGTCCAAAATAATAGTCATCTAATAAAAACAGACATGTATAATTTTATTTACGTAGCATTCGAGAGGTATCAAAACAATCCAAATTGTTTGGTTTTTCATTTAGCTTTAGGTTGGATAGTTGAATCGACAACATTGCTGTTGTAGATCAACTCGTTAAATTTGGCCATGTAAACTAGGTGTTATTTATGTTCAAATCACTGGAAACGCCGCACATTTTCGCACACCTACTTCGCGTCCTGCATTGCTAAAACGGTTGAATTATGTATTTGTTAAGTCAAGTATGTGGAAACTGCAGAAGGGTCCAAATAACCTTAGTCATATAGATTGTAAATTAGGCCTATGAACGCAATGTAAATATTTAAGACAATCCGGACATAAACGAACTTCATCTATCATACACGAAGCATCTTTGCAGCATGCTTTAATCTGTCTGTTTCTACACCACTAATCTAACTCGCATAGTGCGATAAAAGTACTGTTTACCGCCAATACGCATCTGGGTAGCTCAACGTTACAGCTGTGCTATTCAAAATATGAATAATCGTAACTGATTGCTAGTTTAGATCGCACGTTTTTGGCACAGATTGGAGTATGCTGCAAGATCAAGTCTGATGCGGCAGTAAGTTTAAGCGGAAGAAAGTGCTTTTGCTTTATTTGTAAATAACACTTTCAATTAAAACGTTCGCGGTTTTAATGCTGATAAAAGTCAAAAAATATTATAAAGAAGACCATAAAAGACTGTGTATATTTGCAATTAAAAATTTATAATAAAATATATTGAATGTGCGAATATTTCGTTTCCTCTGCATGCGATAATCGCGAAATTATTTCATTAAAATTTTCAAAAAATGTGCGGTTTTTGCGTTTTGATCCTGATCGAATTATTGTTATTTTAGGAAATACTAAATACAACCATGATTTCATTACTCCTTAAGTTGAGACTGTCAGCCCTTTTGAAATGTGGACCCTAGAATCAAAACGAAAGCATTTCAAAACGGAACCGTCTGGCAGATACAAGATACCTCTATCATTTCTGGTCTTAACCTCATAGTGGGCAGCTGTGGTGAGCATAAATGCTTAGAGTATTTGATGTTTTTTTGTGCTGTTTGTAGGCGAGATCCACAGGATAAGGCACATTACTTTTGTCCGACCAAGGTGATGTGCTAATGAAGATGTATTAGTAAGTTCAACAGTAAGTGCTGGCAATGAGGGATATTTGGAGTCTTTGCTCACCTTCATCCCAGGCGTTCTCTGGGTCTAAGAATGTGTCAGCTCGGGTAAAGCAAGTTTGGAATAATCTGCTATCAAGTAGGATTATTATTTCCAGAAGGTGACTTAAATGACACATGTGGATATGGGGAAACAATCTTTACATTAGTAAAGTTTTTGCTTAAAATGACAGTGGGCTTTCCGACAACGGTAAAGCGCGCTAAGTTCTAGGAAACCGCAAGAGTATTGCTGAACACAGCACAGTGTATAGTATTTCCAGTTGACTTTGGAGGCGATATACCTCGTGCTTTAATTTTGTCAAACCTCTCCACATAGCAATTTCTTGAAAACTTCCGTTTGGGATGCATGATTGGGAATTTTCTGAAAATGACAATCTGGATCGTATTTATTGAATTTTATAGCGATTAAATTTAGTAACGGAAACAACAGCTACAAGACAGTGGTGAGATGAATCTACCGATGACTTAATGGAAAACCACCTCTTCACTAAAGCGCGCACACTCTTTCCTCAGACAGACTTGAGCGTTTCACCTGTTGATACACTGCTTGATAAATACTGAACAAGTTCATCTTGCAGACAAAATGTCCAGTTTTTTTATGATGGAGCAACTTTTTTTTCTTTGTTTCCTTCCTGGCTCCATTACACAATGATTAATTTTAAAATTGTGTAAGAGCCGATAGCTGCGCGTTTTGTGGTATGGGATGTAATAAAACGACTTAGAATTCTCTTCACTATTTAATTAAATACAGAGAAACAGTTTTGTGGTAGGTCTTGCCATTATTATATGTAAGGCGTTGGGACCTGCGTAAAACATTCGACTGTATGTAGACAAATAATAACGTACAAGCATTGTTTTAAATTTATACGACAGACATGTATAAAGTTTAAATGTCTGAAAAGTTGAATGGTGGAGATTTCTTCTTTTTGACAATAACTGGCTTATTCACATCCTTACTACCTGATTTACTCAGTAATGTGGCCATACGTATTGTCGGCTACGGTAATTTCGGGATTTTCTGGTAGACTGATGTATTTTACACAAAATACGTGACAATACGCAGACGCGGTCAACGGAAGTAAGTAACAGAAAATGTGTAAATATGAAACACCGTTGACTAACGCTCTACGTTATACAGTCCCCCGTAGGAACATAATTTGCGCTACATATATGCTGTCTTCGCAACGCGTTAAGCAGATAATGCTAATCCTCATTCTTAAGTTTAAGCTGAACAGATCATCTAGATCAGCATCATGAAGTTTGAACAGTTTGGTCAAAAAATATGTATCATTCAGCAAGACAAATATTTCCCAAAATTTTACAGCTTCTATGTTTTGAATACTTCATGCTTGATTTTGAGGGGCATAGTGGATGCATGGACAAGCAGTTTGTTTCACCTACTATGTGATGATGCCATACCGTGAATGAATTTTGCTTATAAGTACCAATGAACATTGCTTAATTCCATCTCGGCTTATATGATGGGAGGGGCATATGAACCCTGGTGATAGGGCGAACCTTGCGCCAACTTGCAGGATAAGTACTAATTCCCGTTTGTCAACCCTTGTCTTATCCGTAAGGTAAACTCTAACTATAGTCTCCCAAGGACTTTCCTCCACTGACATGCCAAAAGATGAATACAGCATGTTTTTACTTAGGCTAGATTTACTTACTTCAACACATTTTACTGACAATGAGGATTACGACTTCCCTGATTTTTTTCTGAATTTGTGGTCATCTAATTAAGCGTCCATTCGAAAACAAGTAGGTGCACAACTCTTTCATTTGTTTTAAACACGGGTCTCCAAAAAGCAGATATTTTTTGCTCAAGTTGCACGGATATTGAGCTAAAACTATGCGCTTCATACAACAACAAACAAAGTGGGAGGGTTTATGAAAATACACACCCACTGATGATATTTGATGTTAAAGTAAGCCTCGCTTCAGAATACGTCGCAGCAACCCTTTGAACCGCATGAAGGGGACACTTTACATATAAAGACACCAACATTTTAGGATAAACATGGTTTGTTTCGAATTCAAAAATATAATAACTGTGCAGTTTGAAGACAACTGGCCTCACTGCGATGGTCTTTCATCCCTCTGAATTTACTATGAAAGAATAAATTAACAAGCTATATAGGAAATCTAGGGGAAAGATTGAGAAGGCTGCGACATGATAGTCGGTACAGCAATGATTTTCCAGCATAAGTCGTTGATGGCTACCACTTCACCATTTGTATTCATGACCGTCACATTAATAACATTGTTATGCAACCTACAAACACTAACGCTGGGAGCAGTGTTCGCCGTGCGCTTCCTGCTTGGTTAATTGCCTTGCATCTACAAAGAATAATAATTGGAATGGATCTGTATTTGGAAGTATGCTACCTTTCTTAAAGTAGATTGCTAGGCCGTGAGCATTGACGTAGACTGCTTCCGATTCGTACGATTATAACTTCGCGGGGATTACTGGCTTAAGGAAACGTGACCGGAGCCAGCTAAATGAGTCGCAATTCGAGAGTCAGTTATTCTCGTCGTCATTGCTAATGTGCCTGCAGTCGTGCGATGGCCGCAACTACTCTACGAACGATAAACAACCGCAGAAGTTACCTGCCCTGACAGCGGATTAAGGACCCCGTAGAACTGTCGGACTGTAGATCGCGTCATGCGGGAATGCGGGTAGTGGGAGTTCTACCGTTACCCTACAGCACATCTTGCTGTTTAAGCACTCTGTGGCGCCTGACTGTTACCTCACTTATGTGCGTAATTTCAATCCAAAGTGGCATTTAATGATTCTGAACGATAATTTGTGTGCGGATGTCCAACGAAACATCAGCAGTGAAAGGGAAAGACGTAAACTGTCAAATTATGACTCACTGGACGATACGTGGTTGGAACTTTAAGCTTCGGTATTACGGGAAGTTATATAAGTATGATTAGGAGCTGCTTAATTCATGGTTCGCCGGTTTACAGTGCTCCTGTCGCATAGTTTTATAACGTTGCCAATGGCTGCTAATTACTCGAAAGCAAACGTTGCTGCAGAACACGTTTTCAGTGAGAATATTGGTGAACCAGCTTGTGAAGTAATCATCATGTCAATAATCAACACTGGTGATGGGATCCGACAAGTATGACTCACCCGGTGGTTTTCAGTCATCGCATCAAATACGGAACATTGTGAGGAATGCAGGAAAGGTTAGTTTTATTAAGTGTATTACGGCGTCAACACTGAATTTAATAAATACTGCATCCTTCTTGCGTCCACTACGCCTTTTATTTATTGTCTATGGTGTTTAGTCTGGGTGTGAATGGTAAGTGTCAAGCGAAATTAAGTTCTTGTTCCACTGTTTGGACTTCGATCTGCTGAACTCTTGCTTAGAACTTGTCATTTTGCTTGTATTGGCACGGTAGATTGCGCTGTGCGTTCGTATTGAATTGACGCCATATCCCGTTTCCGTACAGGTTTTTCGACAATGAAATGTTATCGAAAAATTTATCGTTTAATCACCTTGCATAAACGGAGCGGTAACTTCGGTAACTTCTCATCAGGCCAATACAGTTACATAGGGCGGAGTACAGTAAGTGAAAAAAATCGATAAAAGTTAGTTTTTAAATTCCAGGCTGGGCAAGAGCGGAAGGGCGCAGAAAGTTGTATGTGGTTAGTCAACGTTTCGACTACGGTAAGCGCGGAGCCTGAACAAGGATCTTTTGGGGGTAAAGGGACGGTTTTCGTAACCTGATGTCGGCCGCTTATGCTGTTGCTAGCAGGCGCTGGCCCAGTAGCTTAGGGCAACTCGAGATTACAAATGAAAATATAATACATTTTCATTGTGAACGTTTAGACCTGCTTTATATTTTTATATAATAATAAGTTTTTTAAGCAAATGAGATTTCCTTCCCTTTTGAATAAATATGTTTTTAGAAGACGGCAATGTAATCACCGTAGCGAGAAATTTATTGGCATGAGGTTTCAGATCCTCGCTTGAACCCATCGTCAGAGCCAGTCGTAGATACGTAAAATACATGACATATTGTTTAAAAATGTCTCCCTCCTATCAAAAGTTTATAATTTTTCCAAAAAACATCTAACAGACGCCTTAGAAAATGCCGTTTTTTAAGTGCAAATTGTGGTACCGGATTGCAAAATACGCGCGAAACTGGTGCTTGAACTATGTAAATTTCACTTTCTGACGTCATTTACCAGGGGTGCTGACAGTAGTCATGCATTCGTCCACTTTGCAGCCAACTGGGTCAAACGCTATGTAAATGAGATATCCTTACTGCCAGTTCCACATTTTGTTTAATAATTTTGGCATGTATATTTCAATATAAGTTTGAGATAAAACTTTCGGCTCATCATTTGATGTCTGAGAGCTATAACTTTCAGAAACCTTTATATTCCAACTAAACCTTGAGTGCCTAACAGCAAATGTCAGTTCAGCATTAAAAACGCATATTCTATGGCACTATCTGCTCCGGATCAACTGTTAGTGGGTGATACATATTATTCGCGAACAAGATTCACGTTCAATATAGTAGATACGCATATTAATCACTGACTAATACTAAAAAATATGTGGTCATTTGTTCGGACGCAAAAAGACTGAAGCAGGGTTTAACCTTCTTGGATTTAACTGTATACCAGCCGTTTACCTATTTTCTTACGAAGAACTAAGAATGTAGATTTGTGTCTTTGAACTTTGGTATATTTCTAACCGAATCGTTTGCAGCATCCTACCGACCCCACCTTCGTGCATAAACACATGACTCCAAAAGCTGAACCAAAGTTGAAATAAAACAATTTAAAATGTCTTTGTTGTAATAAAAAAAACCTGTTAATATAGCATGTCAGAATGTACGAGAGACTCCATCTGCCAGGGCAAGTTCTTGCACCATATAAAAATAATCGTGATTAAAAAATACGCAGTCGCTGCAAACAGTATTAATAGACGGTTCTGCGACAATGATTATTTAAAAAAGGGAAGAGAAGCGACCCCTCATGATTTAAACGTTCTTGAAATTAATTTAACCATTACAATTTTGAACACTTAAATAGGCAGGCGAATTTTTACTTATTCGTCTTTAAGCGGGAGCATGTAGCGTGCTTGAAAAGGAAAAACAATTTTTGAACCAAATGACGAAATACCAATAAAAAGAAAGTTACTTGACTGCAAATAATGTGGTCAGATCTTAATTCGTAGCTGTGCCGGAAAAGGACAAATCCCAACCTAACCCCAACCCCTAATCCCAACACTAACGCTAACACCTAACCATGACCATTGGTCCTAACCCCTAACAGGTGCGGTTACGAAATGAGATCTTGTCAATAAATGTCTTTGAACGAATGTATTCAGGAACTGACAAATTAAAAATGTGTTAATACTTAGATAAAGTTTAAATTTGTAAGTAGCATGAAAATCCAAGTTTATACACCAGAATATTTGTCAGTGCAATAATATCTCGGCAGTTTCTATCATATTTATAAAACTAACAACAGCTTCAAGTACGATAGGTAGATAAAAAGATCAGGAACGATTATTAATAAACCTGAAAGGACCCAGGCCTTCATTTGTGATACTTCTTCTTTCGACCACAACTTTCTCATATGGTGGTGTTAGGAGTTACAAAGTTATCTTTAACTGTCCTGCAAAAAAACGAAAACAGTACGTTGGTTTACCTTTGTTTTTGGCTGGCCACCCTAAGAGATTCTCATTCAGGTATTAGGTAAAGACTCATGACTAGCAAGCAGACGACTACAGTGCGTAACCGATCTCATGAAATTTTGACCGAAATTCTGAAATGTGTTTTCGATTAGGAAGGATTACTTAAGTGGGTTTGTAATATTAATCAGCATGCAGCATTTCCGGCTCAGCAGGATGTTGGCCTTTGGATGCATTCCTTTTTGACCTTCTTCAGAAACCGCATTTCGTAAAAAGTGACTAATTAAGTAGCATGCATTTTTCCTATTGATTTTCAATGGTCTTATAAATTTAAATATATCTAATAGAAAACGTCACAAAAGTATATATTCTTTTAATTGTTTGGTAGGAAATTGCACTGTGTTCGTATTTTATGCGTAAAGAAAGTGTATATTTAGGTTTTAAAAAAGTTTATCATAAAGGGATTTTTAAGACGGTGCGACGTCCATATATACAACATAGTACATGTCCGTTTACCAAAGCTTCTCATGAAATATACAACAGTCCGGATCCATCGCAAAATTTTATGAACCCTATATGGTAGCTTCTTAAAGGCTTAGAGGAATATATGAGTCTCCTTACGCGGAAAGCATGCGCCTTGTAAACTGAAATCGCTAAACGCTAATGCAATGACAGATCTGGCTAAAATTATTTGGGAATCGGAAAACTTTTTCAAACCTAAACATACACTTCCTTAAGATATAGAATATAAAAACAGTAGCATCTTCCGCCAAACAAGTAAACGGCGACATATTTTCGTGCACATTTTCTATAAAATAGATTTGACTTCGTAAAACTATTAAAAATTAATTCGAAGAATAAATGCTACTTATGTGGCCATCTTTTGCAGATCGCGGTCTCCGCAGATGATCACAAAGGAGTACGTTTAAAAGCTGACATCTTTCTGAGTCAAAATGCTATACGATTATGCTGAATGCTGATCAGTATTACATACCCACTTAAGTAATCCTTCCGAATCGAAAACACATTTCAGAATTTTGGCCAACATTTCATGAGCTCGGTCACGCAATTTGGGCAACAAATTCATTTATAGGACATGTTCGCGAATTGTTTATGCACCCCCTTTTAAAAACATCCAACCTTCCTGTGCATGGTTCTAATTCCATAGGAATAGGTACGTAGGCGAATTTCAAAGGTGTGGACAAGCCTGAAAAGAAGAATCACAATATTGTGATGCGCTGCCAGATTAACAGTATGTCAGATATCATCTCAAATTTGCTCGCCTGCGTTCACACAACAGAAACAAAAGCCCTGTTGATTTTGCTAGTTGTAGTTCTCTTCCCCAAAACCCATGCTGCGGTAAGGTAATCCGCTTTACATCACTCACCCAGTCTAACCGTCCAATGTGTGACCTTTTTCCCAAATAGACCATTTCAGCTTATTTTAGCTGCTCTGGATATTTCGTATATTTTCTTACATAAGCATTTCCTGTAGAATCGCACATTTGGGGGAAAATGCGATGTTGCGTGAGTCACCTTTTAATTGTTTGCGTGCTGTCGATGATACAGATGTGTATTGAAACTGAATAAGCTTCCGTTACGCCCGTTTCAAGCTAAACATAACGGTGCCAATATCGACAAACACGCTTAGAGCTTCGAGTGTACTATCCGCGGTTATATAGTCAAAAGCAATAACTGAATAAAAAGCAAAATCGGAGTCGTTGTCATTACCCGTAAATTAAGTCCCACAACTATGTGAGAAGCAGTAATGTAACATATGAATTAACGTAAAGTATCACAATAATAAGTAATCATCCGCAGCTTTAAAATCGACGGTGGTCATTATGTCTTCTGTATTTGTCTGTCATTTACTATTTTTGCTACGCCATAGAAAGATAATTGTAGGTATTTCCATGGATTTTACATCCATTGTTTATGCGGAACGAGCTTTATCTAAAGGGGATATTTCCAATAAATGAAGTAAAGGACTAACTTGAAAAAGCATGCCGGCAGCCCATATCTTATTATTCATTTAAAGAAAAAATACAAACCTACATCGTATTACAGTTAGAGAGGCAATTCGGCGGAAAAGAAATTCAAATTCGGCAAAGAGAAATCAAGTGAAAAAAGACATTTGTACCTACCTCGGTATTAGCATTTTGTAGCCACTAGTCTCAGTGTCTGCATTAAAAATTGAACTGATGTTCAACTTCCTACGGAAGGATGTATTTTATTTTTTACTCAAGTGATTTTGAAGCATAATATTTTAGTCTTCAAAGCAATTCCCCGATGTAAATATTTTTCTTTAAAAACGCTATAACGCTAAATAAAAGAAACAGCAATATTAGAACATTTTTATAGTTGCCATCATTCTCTCATGGTGGACAGGCATCGTAGAATTAACGCACTAATATCTGGTTGTAAAAGTATCCTTTATGCGAATGTTACCAGCCAGATTTTTTAAGTAGGTCACGAACCGTTGAATGCAACAGTTTTTAAATTCCGTGTATGATACTGACTAAAATTTGAGCCTGGCATTTTTTCACCTTTCTGTAAAGCGTGCTTTAAAAACGTGCCTCATGTCTTGGTACATGTTGATTTTAATTTAGTAGCTTGTTTGAACGTGCAAATATTTACTCTGAAAAAAGATAGTATTAACTTGCTTAACTCGGTTTCAACTGAAAATAGACTTTCATAGATTTTAAGAGTATTTGCTGGATAGTACGTCGTACAGTAGCCGGAATGAACACCTGTCAGTTAAGGAACCTCTTTTCCATTTAAATGGAAGGATTTGTGCATAGTATTGAGAATACTCAGTATGAGGTTTAGGATAAGTGCAGCTTATTTGGACAAATCGTTTTCATATGGAATGGTTCTTACTCAGCCGCAGACATCCTGTTATTTATCCCTCCTAAAACGAACTTGACCTAGCAGAAAAAGTGCTTCTAAAATCGTACAGTAGGTGTGCTAACGCATGAAATGTTAACCACAGTTGTGAAATGCGTTTTTGTTTCAAAACGATTACTTAGGCAGTGTTTTAAAATTGAGTAATCTGCAGCGTCATTATGTAATAATTTATTTGTCGCAAGATGAAGGTTTTCGAACGGACCAGGTTTTGCAAACAACCACAATCTGTAAAAAGCTCTACCTAAGTAGCATGAATTTTTCCATCGATTTTTGGTGTCATTCAATTATATTTCATGGAAAGCATGCAAAGAAATCGTTCATATAATCACTGGGTAGAAAATTACGTCTATTTTTGATTTTATACTCAAAAAGGGTATACTTTGGTTTTCAAAAGTTTCGTTCGTTCGTTCAAATAACCTGTCCCTGCGTTTACTGATGTTGGTTATAAAATCTACAATATGGCTCAAACTCACTGCTAACTCTTATGAACCTTATATGATCTACTATAAATGCCGTTGAGAAATGGAGTTTTTCAGTAAGCGGGAAATATTCAACTAGTAGTTTGGAAACTCTGAATACAAGTGTAATGGCAGGTCAAACTCAACATTATTCGCGAGTCGGAAAAGTATTCAAAACCGAATTTGACTATAAGATTTAAAATATATATGATTTTCTACCTGACAAGCAAAAAAATGAATATCTGTATGCATGGTTGTTATGAAATATATTTGCATTCATAAGAACATCAAACAATCAATAAAAAAGTTTTATGCTACTTGAATAATCCTTTTTGATGAGTGTGATCTCTACAGTTAGCCAAATTGAGGTTCCCTCAAGTGCCAGTATCCTAAAGAAACTGAATTATGTTAGGATTATGCCGCAAGGTTGTTAATACTACAATACTATTTAAATAACCTTTTGAGTCAAACATGCACTTCAGAATTTCGGTTAACACTGTGAGGAAGAACACAGACTCTGGATGTTAGCCCCTTTACTAACAAAACGCCATGTTAAAATCAAATCAATACCCAACGATTAATGGAGATAATTAAGGCGGTAATTTTTCTCAGATATAAGATGAGCAAGTCAAAAATAATAAACAGGCACATGCAAGAATATTAATCAATGCGTTAAAGTTATTTTAAATGATAAACTGCAATATGTTCTGTCCTGAATAACTTCCTTTGTTCACCATTTTTTGTGCACACATTCGGACACGTCAGTGAGAGCGGTACACTGTTTGGCGCCAAACACTTTCGTTTTGCTTCTTTTGACGATATTTTTAGTGTGAAGTTGAAGCGCCGGGCGAATATCCTTTTCATTTTGACGACAGTGTCTCGTTCTTTTTAACTGCTCTATATATTTCGGTTTGTTGCGTGTAGGTGTTTGTTTTACCAGTTTTGTAATAACAGGCGAATTTGTTAGCGACCGTTAGCAGAAAAATAATCAACTGATCTCCTTGCAAATGCATTTTACTACGCAAGACCGGTACAAATATTCAAAACGCATGCATCCAAAGTCAGTGGGAATGGACAATATGAAGGGTCCAAATGTTGCACTTGAAGCGAAACCTCAGTCCAACTTTGTGACTCTAGATAGATCGCCGGAGCACGGTGCGGGCAACATGACCTGAAACAGTATCGGTAAGAGCCACTTCAACAGAGTTTTTGCAATCGTTACTAGTATGACAACGGGCTCATGCCTCTGTGGTAGTGCGTTCACCTCAATGACGCGTAAATGAGAAAAGTCCCAAAAATTCATTTTATTCAAACCATGGTCCTTACCAACAAAGACCGTTTTAACTGCCATATACTTGCAGATGGGCGCGAGATGAGAACTCAGTCGTACAAAATCCCTCTAGTGTATTTTCTTTTAAAGTGCTGCTTTGAGAAATGAACCCGTTGATCCGCAATATTTTGTCGGTTTCCTTATAAACTGGCAATATGCGAACTATCAAATCTTCGACTTGCAAATAAAAATACCCACCACGAATATTTTGTTTCTAAGACTCACTATAAATTTAACTGATGCGTCTGGTTTATTTATATCTTCAACAGTAGGTTAGTAATGCGTTTACCAGTTCGCTAACGGTAAGTACGATTTTCGCAAACACACGGGGTTTCATCCATTAAGACAATTAGATCTGACGAAGCTCAATCTTATTAAGATATCAGAATACAAAAACTTGCAACTTGCTAAATCAAGCATGAAAAAAGAACCAAGCCGAGTCTTCATATTCCTATTTATTGATGTTAAATTATTATCTGCTACGAAATGTACATTTCTTTTCCTATGTTTTAGCCCGGATTTGAAAAAGTCGATTTCATTTGCCCCTCTGGGGTGACTAGTAAACTTGATTTAAAGTTTGTAGCGAGTATATTTTAAGGGTTTTAGCATCGGCGGCATGTCCGCAGTGAACTATTACTAAATGCAAAATGCCCAATACACTGGAAACAGATATCCTTTGATGCTTTATATGTCGACGTTAAAGAATATCCTGCGGCCTCTCCTCTACGCGTTTAATGAGCAAACAGTCGACTTTAGAGTATTATGGAAATTCTGTAAAATGGGAAGTTGGTTCCCTACTCCAGCTGCACGAGCAAATGTTTTTAAACGACGCCCTGTGCCCAGCATTTAAAGAAGCCCAATCTCACAAGACTCTTTACGAATGGAAATCAAACGTTAGTGTCCCAGAAGATCAGCTTTTGTTTACCGATCATAAATTTATTTGCTGTGGCGCCGAATTACTTTCGAATCAGTTGATATTCATGATTTCGACTAAGTGATTTCTACGTCTAAGTTACTTTTGCTTTATATCAAGACAAACATGCAAGTAAGATTTAAATTTCAGAGACTGATGTGAGAATATTATGAGTGTTTCCCTGGGTTGAACTCGTAACCGATTTTTATTCAGGTAGACGAAGTTCAGACGTATCATAAGTTTTGTCTAAATCTTGCTCGTATGCAGAAATGAGGGACATTTGATTTTCTGTTATGTTTAATTTCACCACCCCGGTAGGCGAGCAGATTTGATAAGCACATCAAAGAAGATATCTGATGCCCCGAAAAGTTAAGGCGTCTATCGTTGAGATTTTTTTAATAGCTGCGTCGGTCCGCACAGTTTTTGTAATTTGGCTGCATGTGAATAGCGTAATGTGTAAGCGGCATTTGCCGCCCTCTCAAAAACTGTTTGAACCTTGCAAATGCGAGTCCGGCGTGCTATCTGTACTGCAATGTTCTAACAAACTTAACAACTTTCGAAATTATCGGCGTATTGTCGGAATCCTGGCCCGTTTCCTGCTCAGACATTATAGCGACTCCAAGAACTGGCTGTCTAAAAGAATACTTGTAAAGATAAGCCAACCAATGCCTTTTATTCCATACCCGGAGTCTTCGATATCACCAGCCGGCCTCAAAACATCTTAGCAGATATGTTTTGGCATTGAGCCATTTTCAATCTGATTGATTACTGCCAAATCTTACTAAATATTTTGAGAATGGTATGCGGTGTATTAAAACAAATATTTCAGGTCTGAAAGATAACTCCCCCAGTTAGAACACAATTATATGCAAGGCTGGGGAAAAATATTTTCAGCGAGAGCACGACTACTTTTGTAACTATTATTTTAAAATGTTACTAAGGTTTTATATTTTGTCTGCGTGTGTGCATTGTAGCATTCTTGCGCAACTTATCAATCCGCAATGAAGGTGTCTTATTCAATTTTACTTTTGATAGTTCTAGTTTAGAAAATTTAAAATATAACCGGACTGCAAATGCTGATTAAACGTTGCTTTTCGAGCGCTCTGCTATAAATAGACGGAAATAATGCAACCACGGCAAACCTACCTTATAAAAATAAAGCACATTTTGACTTTTGGAAACGTTTGATGGTAAGGACAGGTTGCGTAACTCCATTGGATTTAACAGATTAATGTAATTATTATATTTTTTAGAAGGCCTTGTTTTTATTATTCTCTAGCTACATGTAATCTCCATTTGCGTATTATTTAACACCTTGATATAACCGCATGCACCGAATTATTTCAGTATGACTTTCAGAAAAGAATTTTTCTGTCATAATGTTCTTGTACCCTTCTCCCTAATTTCTTTGTCTTACCTTGATTTCCTTGTTACACCTATGTACTTGCATCGCATTTCTTTGTCGATCCTAGACGCCCTGAATTACCTATTTTTTGGGAAATATTTACAAATTTTTATGCCACTTTGTTACTTACCATACTACGCGTGTTGTAATGGTTGCCGGCTGCGGTGTGGTTTACCTTGTCTCATTTAGAACGAAAACGTTTTGATTACTCGATATCTGCGGTTTCTGTTTTTGAATGCGTACGCGTAATTTATTTATACCCTTAAAAATACTTGTGCATATTCCCACTCATTGACAATGATGAGTAAATTCCATTAAGTTAGTAGGTGGGGTTACACAATCTACCGTTGCCTGTTTGACGTAAAATTAGATACTATGGAGCAGGTAGATTTTAACGCCCAATATGAACGTAGAGCAAGACTGTGTCACGTACAATGCTGGATATATGATAAGAATAATTAAAATAACAAAATAAATTAAAATAAAATCCGCTTGGGGATTCAAAGACGATTAGCATTTTTAATGCCACAATGTGCAATTCTGACAATCGCAGGCGTCCGCTCAAGGCGCAGAAGAGTTAAAAAAGAGTATTTAGCGAAAGTACGTATATGGCTTTCATAAATAACTACCAGTTCGGCAGGATTAGATAACAGGGAAACAGTATAACCGGTTATCAAAATCAGAGAATAACCCAGTTCGAATTGTAGATATTTAGTTATGAATGATACAGACGCAATTACAGTACATGACCGTTCTCTGAAATATGATAACGGAAACTGATTAGAGAATTTTTGGACACCTTTGACGTGGCGCATTTCGTTCGCACACCCACATCCTTCAATGAAATGTCCTTTTCTTGTTCAGAAATTGTGTTAGCGTAATTATATCAAGTGAACTTTCAGTAAATTTTGGCGAAAATAGACGTTGGAATATATTTGTGCAATTTCCTATGCTAATACACGTCCTAGACTCCAGTTACGCATCTGAGCGACATTTTCATTAAAATAATAGTAAGTTCCCGCGAGAGTTTTAATAAAATGATTTAGCCAGACTATAAATTTTATTTCATGTCCGATGTTGACCCTGGTTTTCAATCTCCTAACAAAAGGTCATTTTAAAAAAACCAGATGTTTTATCAATTCCTTTATGTCAAATTAGTAGATCTGTGCGAATTGGAGCCCTAAAGTGCAATAAAAACACAGAAAGAGTTTCCTTCGTTTAAGTGGGCTGAATGTTTTTTTGCCGTTTGGAAAATTCTACCTGATATCAAAAAGATGACCACCTCAGTCGGCGGGCTTTTGAATTCGAGCCGCCATTTTTGTAGCTCTCCATTCACGTGTGGATTTTTACTATTTGTACATTTCTGTGCCTATTTCCCTTCGATATATTGAACTGTTTTGCATCCTTTGTTTGTCTGAACTAAGATTATGAGGTCGTCTCTACAGTACGCTAGCACTCTTTTGAATGGCATTAAATTGTCAATTTCACTTACGAACGACCATAATGCAAACTGTTGTATTTTACGGCCAATATGTCGTATTTGCGATCGTTCTGTGTTGAATTTATCGAATATTCGTCAACAACGGCCTATGCATTAGAGAAAACACGGTTTGGATGGCAATTCGCATTCAAACTTCGAATCGACGTTGGTGTAGAGATTGTAAGTCCCTTTTCTCTTACTCTGATGGTTTGATAAATGTCATCGCTGATTTATGTAGGCCCGGTTGTTAAGTAATTTTAAGGGCATCATATTTGCTAGTATTTACATTCCCCCCTCTTCCTGTGAAGGTGCACTAACCCGTTTTTTCGACTTTTTCTCACATAAACTTGATATATTATCCTGCGACTATCTTACTCTCTTATGCGGCGATTTTAATCGCGTGAATTTACGTATCCTTACAGTTTTAGGCTTCGATAATCCTGTGTCTTTTAATACTCGCGCAGATGCCCCTCTTAACCATATTCTGACTAATCACAGCAAGCTTTTTTGGGTAAAAAATAGGGCTCCATTGTCAGGTTCTGACCATTCCACTTTATTGTGTCTTCCAAAAATCTATTCCACTTCTAAACGTGCACTGCTTGCCAAGCCTGAGAGAAAGGTTAAGGTTCGCAACACGTCCGCCGAAAACATTCTCTTGCTTCAGACTTGCATTTTCCTTACTATCCCCACTTTCCTTGAACAATATAATGTTGAATCCTGTTCTTCCAACCTGACAGCGTTTTAAAATGAAATTTTCGATATTTGCTGCTCTCTTGATACTGTTATGGTACGACCGGATAGAATTTCTTCCCCCTATCTGAAATCGTTAAGACGAAAAAAAGAACTCCTTTACAAGCTAGGCTTACGTGATGGCCTTAAGGACGTTACCGTCTTAATAAAAACAGAGATTGACAGGCTAAATAGCCTGTTTGTCCGCCAACGTTTTTCCTCTTCTTACTCCCCCCTTTCCCCCCTTCCTCAGCTGAGATTTGGAAAAATATTAAGCGTCTCACTGGCCATCGCAACACAGTGGCGCATGTGGATGCAGATTTAGACTCCTTAAATAAAAATTTTATATTTAGTCACAATGACTCCCATCTTCCCTTAGATGAAATTCCCCTATCACAGAGTACATTCCAACCCGTGTCTTTGGCAACAGTAGAGAAACACCTTAAAAACGTCCGTGGATCAACAGCTGCCAGACCGGATGGTGTCTCGCCTTTTCTTCTTAAATCTTGCAGTTCTCAGATAGCCGTTATTTTAACGCACCTAATCAACATGTCTTTCATGGAGTCCAAGATTCCCGACGCCTAGCGTAGAGTGAGAATCACTCCCATCCATAAAAAGCCCGCTAGCTTTGGTCCTAAATCTTTTCGTCCAATTGCCTGCTCCTCTGCAATACTAAAGCTTGTTGAAAGAGTTGCCCTAGAAATCATAAAGCCTTTTTCTTCCATTTTTTCCGACTCTTTATAGTTTGCATATAAAGCCAAACGGAGTACTTTAGATGCTGTCGCTCTTGTGGTTAACTCTGCCCTAAAAGCATTAGACAAGGGTTGCCGCGAGTATGCGTGCGCTTTTCTTGATTACTCCGCCGTCTTCAATACCGTCCCGCGCCCTCTTCTCCTTACCAAAACCTCCGCATGCGGCTCTCCAGGCTGGGTCGTCTCTTGGCTTAGAGATAATTTTACCTTCCGTACTCAATTTGTCCAATCTGACAAGCGGAAATCTTTGATCCTTCCCAATGACTGCGGTGTTCTCCAAGGGTCCATTCTATCCTCTCACCTTTCCGCCCTCCACACTGACGATCTAAGGTCCCCTAATGACTTTCTTCTGGTCCAGTATGCTGATGATGTGGTTGTTGGGCACCCTCTCAAAAGTCAGACACACCTCCGGTCTCTAAAGGATGGCCTAAACCATGTCCTGGCGTGGTCGGAGGAAAATGGTCTCCTAATTAACAACCAAAAATCCGTTCAGTGTATTTTTCGACTGCGGCCCTCCCCTAATCCTGATTCCTCTGACATTCTTCCTAACGAAGTATCCTCTTTCAGGTACCTCGGCTTTACTTTGTCCTCAAATCTTTCATTTTCCCTCCATATTGAGTCCCTTTTTATTACAGTTCGTAAACTTCTTTACTACATACGTCGTTTACATTCCTACCACACACCTCAACCCTTAGTCTGGCGATTCATTGATGCCTGCATTCTGCCTCTTATCCTATACTGCTTCCCTGTCATTTTTCCTGCTTTGCTAAAAAAGGATCTTTTAATTTTGAAACGAGTCCTTCGAATGCTCTCTACTGCAGTAGGTGTTTCTTATCTTTCTTAGTTGACACTATCCTACAACGACATTTCAATACGGTCAAGCAATTTGCTGGTCGGATTATAGATGACGTTACCCATCCCTTGCATTTTGATCTTATTTCTGCGAAGTCTTCCCGCCCGATGCGCCGCAGCTTCCGACTTATATCCTGTCGCACATCGGCTTATCGAGCTTCTGTATTGCCATTCCTAGCGCGCTATCTTACGTGCGCAGAGACAGAAATACAGAAGATAAGACTTGAACTATCCCCATAATAATCGTTTCTTTGACTCTTGAATAATCTCTTACTTATTTCCTGCCCACAGTGAATAGAGCCAATTTCTTTGCCGAAAATTGTGAACTTACGATTTCTAAATAAAGCAAATTCCCCTCTCCCTCTCTCGCTCATGGAATGGTCATTTACAGCTTTAAACATATGACGCACTTCTTTTCTAGTATTTTAAATTCTGTGCGTATGTTTTTCAGAAATAGAACGAGAAAAACAATTTTAATTTCATTAAAGTATCAGTACTTGTATGGGCTAGCTGCTGTACATTCACAATCGAAGAACGGAGCCTAAAAGCAAGCAAAAGCAGTGAAAATGGCCTCAATGTATACAGAATGGCATGTTTTTGCAATTACCTTGGAAAAATACTAGTGTTGCTTTGGAACGTGAAAGAAGCCGTTAAAGATGTCAAATTTTTACTTGGCCTCGTTTTGCAAAAACGCAACGTACACAGAAATCCGTCGACTAAGTGCAGTAATAAAGCCCTTCCTAAAGAGGTAACTTATTCAGGAAAGTTGTCTCATTTATCCAAGGCATATTTGTTGGTGACTTTCCTTGTGGACAGTTATTTTTCTCAAAAATGAAGTCTGATGTTTGAATGAGTCTTCAAATGCGACACAAGCAACCATCTTCATAAAAATGAGCGCCTAAACACTCAGTTATTCTGTAAATGCCTTCAAAAACAATCTTATTTTAAAGTTCTCAAAAGACAGCTAATTCGGAATCTGCCTTTTTGGGCTTTCGGATGAAAACACTGAAACTCATGAAGTATTCAGCAATATTTCGAGGCCGATCCTAAACTCAACGTAGTCCAAAACGAACGAAGAGTATTAATTAATTTAATGGGAGAAAGTTTCTCTCTATAAACACAAAATGGTTTGTTTACGATCACGCCTGTCAGTTGTATTTAAATTTATTAGACAACGACCCGCTTCATGGCATGTCACCTTATGAAAACTTTTGATACTACGACGTCCTTGTTGGCGAAATCAAGCAAAGTCCAGCTTCTCTTTTTGAACCCCATCTCATTTAACGCCAAATCGGTAATGAAATTATGAAGCACTGGAAACCAGTTTTGGAATCTACACCGAGAATGTAGTCAGTTGACAAACCGTCATATATGAAATCACACTACCTAGTTAACGATATTTAGATGTAAACTTAACTGAAACGCTGCCCGTAGACGTGATTTTGTCTACTTTCATATTTACTACGTGTATGGTATGAGAATACATTTTTAATTTATTTTCTTAATTGGAGCCATTTCTGACGTTTTCGGAATATTGTGCTTTTCAAAATAGATCGACATTTCTAAACAACGCAACTCTGCCTATAATATTTCTTTTATTTTTTAATTCTTTTAAACTTGAACTTAATAACATAGACATTTAACTCATAAAATGGTGTCGTTTTGCGAGTGATTGGCAATCATTCGTAAATTTCGACACATTTCATGAGTTAGGTCACGCACTTTATATTGCAAGTGACAACTAACATGCACTGTTTGCATGAATAAAAGCGTCTATTTAAAGACTACGACGTCTCGTACTATGCACAATGTCTTATGCGTTGGCAGCCGTAACGTGTTCGTATCTTTTTGGCAACAAATTAAATCTGCGACAAAAAGCTAATGAGCGTAAAGAGGTCAGTTGGTCCGTTCATATTTGACCTCCTCACAAGAATCGAGGCTCTTTCCAACGCAATAATTTTGTACTGAGCGAAAAAATGAAATCCTGTAGCTAACTGTCTACGGCCTTCTAAACTGCCACTTGGTCTTTTTTACTCGTTATATAAAATAAACATTAACGTTCTTATGTTATTAAATAAAGTCATTGTCTTTTCTTTAGTATTTTCGCATTTTTGGTTACAGTACTTTACTCAAATTATTTAGCAACCGTTAAGATCGATCAGTCAGACCTCCTGACAGAACTTTAGTCCCACGAAGTTTATGAATTATTAAAAAGGCTCTCACCATGACTGAAGAGTTTTTGGAGCAGAGATAAAAATTTATTTAGTGTAAGCCAGATTTTGGTGCTAACAAATGAAAGTAAGGAAGGATTTCATTGTATCAGTTTATATGAGGACAGATTTTCTCCCGTTTGATTTACTTTTGTCATTTATTGGTCCGTTTTGAGTATTATTTTCACTCTGAATGCAAGCGTTATAGTAATATCGTTGTTGCGTTTGCCAGGAAAATTTGGGAGATAAGCGCACGTTAAATCGTTTCTTTGCAGCACTATAATGCTAATGAAGATAAAAATCAGTAATTTATTCATGGTTTAATACCTGATTCGATTACATTATCAATATCGCAGTTCGTGCATTTCATGCACAAAAGTGTTTCTGCCACGTATTGGGCTTGGCCGCTATCCGAACTGTAGCTATATTTGAACAAGGCGAAGACGACAAAGCATGCAGAATTTAATGACGTCATAAATTTCGAGACCTCTCATTCAGCTGCACACGGTCATTGCATAGTTATATTACAAGGCAAAAACTGTTCAATCAACGATCGACCTAGAGAACTAAAACGTGATAGGTAACCTGAAACATGGGTCTAGTATGCGGGTGCATATGGTGAGGGGGGGGAGAGAAGTCATCCAAGTATGAGAGAACTGGTGCGGCGTGATTTGGAGTGCAACGTGCGGGGAGCATTCAGTCATGCCGGGGAGAGGGGGGGGCGGGTGAGGGGCAAAATGAGAGGGCGGACATGGGAACAGGGTCTCGTCCATAATCGATAATTACCATGGCAGTGCCAGGTTTATCACATGGTCAAGCTGCTTACAGAGTTCTGGTTTCCTCCTCCGTATTGCAGCGGCCTCTGCAAAGCGCAAGAGACGCCCGGTCGTCGCCCGAAACAGGACCTTGAATGCAACCATTTGGTCCACCGTATGGCCCGTGTCCAATAGGTGCTTTGTGATTGAGCTTCTGGGTACCTTATTTTCCGCCTTAAGCAGCCACTTCGGCATGTGTTCAGCTGACCGAGCTGCCAATTGCCTTTGCGTGCGCCCGATGTACTTGCATCCGCAACTACATGTAAACTCATAAATACAATTTGATGTGGCGTGCATAGGCAAAATGTCTTTAGCTGGTCTAACTGGGATGGCGGTTGTGGTACTTATGAACAACAATTTAGAGGCGGCATACGTCTTTTCGATAGTGCACCGAAGTCGTCGCTTGATCACGTTTGACACATTATCACCCTTAAAGGGGAGGTAGATGGTCACGGACTTTTTAGGTACAGATATTTCTTCAGGAGTTTCTTGTCTGGGATGGCGATATTTATCGATGAATTTCTCCGGATACCCGTTTGCAAGAAAAACGTTTTTTAGGAAAGTAAGCTCGTCATCGATCGTATCTGAGGAGCAGATTCTGGTGGCTCTATTGAACAGGCACAAAACCAAGTTCCGTTTTCTCTGAATTGGAACGAAACTGAGGAAGTGCATGTATTGTCCTTTCCAGGTGGGTTTTCGATAGATGGATCTCTGAATAGAGCCGTCTGCTCGCCTACGTACAAGAATATCCAGGAAAGGTAGTGTGTCATTCTTCACATGCTTGATCGTAAATTTGATCTTTGCATGTGCTTTGTTCAGAGCCTTTAGCAGTAGTTCTCCGTCGCCTGGGTTTTTGACTATAGCGAAAATGTCATCTACATATCGCCTATAGAATGAGGCTCGTTGTAAGTTCCGAGCTAGTTTTCGCTCTAGATTAGACATTAAAATGTCCGCTAGGACTGGCCCCAATGGACTGCCTATAGCTACAACGTCGATCTGTCTATACAGCCGCCCGTTGAACAAGAACTGTACATTCTTTGTGCATATCTGTAGTAGTTCCCGTAGTTGCTCTGGTGGTAGGTGTGTTTCACCCGCATGCTCACAAATTACGTCAATTGTTTCATCCAGTGGCACGTTTGTAAACAGGCTCTGCACGTCAAGCGAGATCATGTGTTTATTCAGTAGATTCTGATGCTTAAGCTCATCTACAAAGGAGAAAGTCTCTTTGGTAGTATAAACGGCAAGGTTGCGTCTGATTGGTTCGATTTGCTTCACTAACCATTGGGCAAGTTTATGTTGAGGTGAATTCCTCATTGATAGAATCGGTCGTAATGGTACCCCTGGTTTGTGCAATTTTGGCAGTCCATATAGTCTGGGAATATGCGACCCTACAGGCCTAAGACACGCAGCCATGTTCTCGTCTATTATTTGCTTTTCAAGTAACGATTTAACCATTCTCCCAATAAGGTCTTCTAGCGCTTTTGTTTCTTCTCTCTCATGGGCTTTCGAGGAAAATTTGCTGGTGTCACTCACTATCGCTTCCATCTTTCTCACGTAATCAGTCTTGTTTAGGATCACGACCCCGCTTCCTTTGTCACGTCTTGAGATGACAACTTCAGTAGTCTTACGTAGGTCATTTAGGGCCGAGATGTGTTGTCTGGTTAGCAGTGAGCGTTGCATAGTCGGGAAAGTTCTGTATTGATAGGCGATATCTACGAAGTTCGCTTTCAACCATCTCACGTTGTCCTCTGACCCTTTGCAGCTGAATGAGAGGTCTCGAAATTTATGACGTCATTAAATTCTGCATGCTTTGTCGCCTTCGCCTTGTTCAAATTTATCCCGGGAAAACACTGCTTCAATGTAGCTATATTGTCTGGGGCAAAAGCCGAATTCCTACAGTTGGCACGATTTAAAAACCAAATGTGGTTTTGTTAGTTAATCAAGCAATGTTGGAAATTAATAATATATCGCTCATAAAAGTTATTCGACGTCTTCTAAAAAACCAAACATTTTATTTTCACTGGTATTGTAAGCAGATAAAGATTAATTAGTCACCATAGCACTTGCCTATTTCCTTATAATTTTAAATGGCTCAATAACAAAATAAGAACAAAAGCCATTATGAGAAGATTTTTTAACATCACCGTGGTATTATAGTATACGATAGCTTTCGACTAGTATCTGCCATGTGTTAATGCTCATACACGCCCTGGTGACTTTACGCGATATTTCAAATCTCTTTGTTGAATTTATATTGCGTCAGTGGCGCATTCCTGTGCTTATACCTCCTACGGCGATGTCCAAATCGCGCCTACTGACGATAACTCAAAATCTAGAATCCAAAAGTGAATCATCCCCAAGACTGATATCACGTACTCGTGTATCTTAAACAGGCCTTATCAGAACAGTTAGTTATAACCACAATTTCAATTGCTGAAATTTACAGCAGACTAAAGCCAAACGTTCAGTTTCGTATTGCAGACAAAAAGATAGCTTTGCTATTGATGCACACTGGAAAACATACAGAACACAAGAGCAGAAAAATAAAGTGGAAACTTAGACGATGCAAACGCTTCACACAGTAACGAAGCTGAATGACATTACGGAGGCGGGCAGAAGAAAGGGAGATTTTTGGTGGTTCCTGCATACTAGACGAACTATGCACAAATAAACTAACAGGGAAGCCTTATTACAAAAATAAACCGGGTCTGGGGACGATTGTCCACGAGGGGCTGCGAACACAGTGGTCCAGCAAAGACGACGGCGGAGACTCCTCGTCCGATGGACGGCAGCTTGTCACAGGGTCCCTGGAGGTTAATCCTAGCCCGCATTTGTAGCTGTTACAAGCGTCGAGTATGAATTAGCCCTTGCAATTATTTGGCAATAGGACTGGGGCAAAAGTTAGACAAACTCATGATGGAGATATCCTTACTCATTTATGTTTATGTTGATTTCAGATTAGTAAACGTAAGAGATCTAGGTCGATAATGTGAGAAAAAAGAAGTGTTCACCAGATCAATTAATTTGGCCGTTTATGAAAATTTTGATCGATTTTCGCAATAAACGCTTCGATAATGTCGAGCCGACCAAGCTCTCCGCAGAGTCAGCAATACAATTCCCATGACCCGGTAAGCACTTCATTTTTCTCGGATTACAGTGATCTATTTTACGTGCACTTTTCATACGAAGCTAAACCGTGATTAAGTACCAGTCGTATAAATGCGAGAAACATCAGCGCGTGCACCAATATAGGGGTAAGTTGCTCGTCTTCTAGAATTTCTGACAACATAGCGGTCCTCCGGCAGGCTTTATATGACTTTCTACAGCACGTCAGACAACTGCATTCTTTCTAATTGCCTGGCCTAGAGCCCAGAAATCGTGAACCGTCACCGTTTCGTCATTTCTAACAACGATCTCACTTTGATCCAACTGTGAAAAACCCCGTACCTTAGTGAGATTCGAAGCCATGACAGAAGAGGGAGGCTTGAATACAGCCAAAGCTCTAGCCACCTGAGTAAAGAGGCCCCACTGGACGACGCCAATTTAATAAAATTTGGGTCTAGTTTACCCCTCCAACCTACTGCAACGTCTGAATCCACAAAATCTGATACAGCAAGCTGACTGCCCAAGCAGGATCTCCTAAGTAATATATCTGGAGTTAACTAGGGCCACGTAATTCATAGGTGTTACGGCAGATTTCATATGTGTTCTCAGGTGGGGGCTCGTATCTCAGGTGACTAGAGTGTCAGCTATACTAAAGCCACCCATTGCTGCCATGAATTCAAATCCCACTTAGGCACCGCGTTGTTCACAATTCGTCAAAGTAAATTATTTGTAAGCTTTGAAAGGCAATTTAGAGAGCAAACGTCTGCTTTTGATAAATACTCTTCGGACATGCGCATTATGACTATTAACGTTATAAGTTAAAAGGCACGGGCAAGCATCCGCCGTGCAGACGCCACAGAGGCCTTCAGAGTGATTTATAGAGTCTCATCAATCTTTTTTAAAAATACTTGGGAAGCGCTTGTTGGCTACGGCAAAGGCGCTGCAATCAGGCTACGCGGACCGGTCCAATGCTCACAGAAGAACTTCATACCGGTCTTACAGTTGCCATACCTCAAAGCCACCAAGCCAGCCACTCGCATGTAATTACCGTCGACGGGACCTGCCTTCTCTCTGGCGCTGACTGAAATTGTGATGTTTATCTCCTCTCTCCATCCCGTCCCAAAACTCGAGCTACAGCATGATTATCTACTTGTCTATATCTTTTTATTTGTTACTTCATTAGCCATATATATGTACAGACCTGATGAGAATTTATCAAACCAGACGTATGCTAGCCAAATGCTTTTTGACTTTTACAATTTGAACTTTCGCAACTATATCCCAAAACGGCAATAACAGCTATGACAATGATTTGGCAGTTCAGCTCTTTTATAATTTTACTTCCAATAATATTCATTTGCATGCCCTGAGTGTGATTATTTACCCTGTTTAGAAGAAACATTAACGCTGAAGTTTATAAATTCGCAACGGTTTTCTTGATTACATTTTGGTCGTAGGACTAAATTCCAAATATTTTATGCCTTACGACCGTCATTTTACGCGAAAATTTAAAGCTAGTCAAACCAGATGCCTTTGAGCGGACCGTTGTTTGGAATTTGGAGTCCGCTTTTACCATTAGCAACGAGTGGTCAAACGTCTACGTTCGCAATATTCGTGTCCGTTGAAGTCCGAATTTCCCCGAGTCCACAGAAAAACAATTGGCGCCACCTGGCAGTGAATTCGAACGGAGTACAGTCGTGTCCTGAAACCTCTAAAATTCTTTACAGGATCTAGCGCAGTTACGGACAAATCAGTCGACGCCGCAAAATGTTGAGTTGGTTGATTAAATCAAATCCTCAGGCAAATAATATTGTAACGAAGCGTTACTTGCAACCTTTATTTGTCCAAATGGAAATTATGAACACTATTTTCTTAATATCATACACATTTTTACCAAAGCTATCTGTTCATAATCATTCCACGGTAAGCGGCGCGATAGAGTTAGTTATTCGACATTGTCAGTTTTCATGTAATCTTACCAATAATTTTCATCATCGACGACATTCTACACGCAATAAGCTGTGATCTCATTGGCTGAGTTAAAGTAGGCTTTAATAATTCTTTTAGGGTGGTTAACACCCTGAATCTTTTCCACTTAAATATATCAATTTTATGAGCATATTCATTCTCCTTCAACAAAACAAAGCTATTTGAATCACACATATAGACAAAATAATTTGGTTTTTTGCCTTTAGTCACTAGCGAAAATAATATAAAGGAATAACTTGATAATAAATACATTAACGATCGGCGTCCGAAAAATGTCGTTTTGCAAAAAATGTATACTGATGACTGGTTGTTTGCCGCTTATGTGCCTTGCGGTGTCATTTTCCCTGAGCTGGTAAATATAGACCACTCGAATGAGGGGAGACATGAGGCAGGAAGATATCGCTTTTTGTTGAATCAAATTAGTTCGTGCGTGTCAAAAATATTACTTTGGATGGAAAGCAGTTTAACTCAACATGACAGTTCTTTATTGTGAGTAAAAATACATTAAAAGTTTCAAAAGAATAAAATACCCTGGATTAAAAGTAGACATACATTTGCAAACAAGCGATAAAATACGCGTTCTTTTTCAAGAGTTGTTGCGGTAAAGTTGAGAAGTGATGCTTGTAGCCGAAATTTCTTGACATAACCTTAAATATTTCTATAGGCGTTTAAAACATTCGGGGCGTATTTAGTTCAGGTGATTAAATTCTATGTTTGCTGGATATAGTAGAGGAAACTATAATGTCCCTTAACAAACCTCACTGAATATAATGAATTTGCTTAAACATGAAATCTGGAGAAATAAAGTCTGTGGAACTAGCAGGCATTTCGTGGCACCCAGCTGCCTATCCATCTATCTGCTTAGTTACTTTTGATCAGAGCCACCATAGCAAGATGGGGTGCTATCTTACTGAGGGAAAAAATAAGCGCAACCTGCACCTTGAGACAGTTTAGGCAACAACTTTTCATCTAAGATTTTAGATATGCCTCGGCAAGCATTGAATTGTCAAAGAAAAACTTATCATTAGGCCTGTGCTGTAGCTCACATTCCAAACAGCGAAACCAGACAAATCAAGCCTCTGTAGTGATATCATGTGGATTTGGACCTGACCAAGAGATGCAGGCATGTCGTTTTTCAACCGCCCATTCAGTTTAGAGCAGGCTTCTTCCGATCAATTAATGTGATTCAAAAAGTCAGAAAAATCTTTGTGCGCAGTCACAAACATTTCAAATGATTGAATATGCCGGCTTCCATAATCTTGATTGGAATGGGGGAGTACACGCGGACGATATGGGTGCTAGCCAATATCACACATGATGCGTTGTATAGGAGATTACGATACACCAACCTCTATAGATGCACGTCTCTAGGATTTCCAGGGGCTGTCGACGAATGATGTTGTTACGAAATCCTGACTAACAAGGTCGTACACTGGTTTTTTGGCGCAGCAAGTTTATTGGCGTTGGAGGCGTTGCCAGTCCGCTGGAATATTTGCGCCCGTTCGTTGAATGCGCGTGTTGTTGTAGGTGGTGTATTAGATGATTCGTTCCAATGGTCCCTAACCGCTTTATAACTCCGGTTTCATGAAAAGAAATTTTTAACAGCATGATCATGTTCTTTGATTTTGGAATTGCGTCCTGCGTAGAACATTTCTCATATGAAAGAGCGTGATGATTAATTCAGAATTGGCTAAAGAGGGGACAAGGTTACGCATACGGACATTGATATGAACAAGGTCTACTGAAGATCCATGCCGTAGCCTTATGCAATAAATTGTTGTCCCACTTATTTATAACTTTTAGTAATAACTAGGACTCGATTTCCTCTTAGTCGTAAGTAGAACGATGTTAGTTTACACTTCATGGAGGATATGTAAAAAAGCCATTTTTCAATAGATTTCGAAGGACGAATGCAAATTTAGCGAAATTATAGGCCATTCATTTGTGCTGCACGTTTTAATTTCAAGCTAAACAGTTGAAAAACGTCAAATGGAACAGCAAACACTTTCTGCAGCCATTTTTTCTTGTGATACAAGCTAACACGTGGATAATATCCGAAACTACATAGTGTGCTTTTGGTAATTTCGAGGACATAAGTTCGAAAAATCCGTGTCTTATTCAAACAGATTACGAAAATCAAATTATCACATGGATCCCACATTTTTCTATTGTACAGCAGCCATATTTGTTAGGTAAATCAAGTGCACTTAATTAACGGTTGATAGTTGAGGCGTCGAGTGAATTAAATTTTAATAAAAATGATGCATTTACAACAGATTTTTCGCGGACCAAGCAATTTTGTGAAAGCTCCTCAACTGCAACCGCTTACTGCATTACACTGATGACAAATAAGAAGTATGTAGCAGTTAGGTTTGCAAAGAAATATCATTACAAAACATCGGAGCCGTTGGTTGATGTGCACGGACCAATCAATAATAATGACAAAATAAAAAAACGCAATGTAGGAGGGTTACAACTGGATGGGTTGCGGTTGACCACGCGGTCTATATGTCCGCGCAGGTCACGTTTCTCCCGCTCAATATAGGCTGTTACCAAATAGCACAATGCCCGAGCTATTTGCGTCTGAACAAGTAAGCGAAGGGATGTTTTGGGGTACGCGTAGTGACCGCAACCTAGAAGGTGTCTTAAGACAGATTAAGGAAAAATTTTATATTTTCGCATTAAAGAGAAATCAGGGATATGCCAAGCCGACCTGCCGCAAAAATTGCAGATACAGGTAGGCTCTGCTGTACGTGCCTGTTTGAAATTCATACCGAAGAAATATTTCATTAAGTTTCAAATTGTCATGCATATAAAACTCGTCGAAGATTGCTACCGTTTATATGATGGTATACAGTAGTATTCCATAATATTCTGTCAGTAACCAAAACCATAATACAGCCGTAAGTTCACACAAATCTAACGAACCGGACAGCTTTTAGAATTATATTTATCACGAGACTTAATTTTAAATGATTTGACAATTAGAAGTTATGTTATGTTAGGTATAAAAAACGTTATTGGCAAGCATACGTCCGGAACTCGAAAATTCAACGTACGCGAGAAGACTTTGTTTGCATAAACATGACATTTGTCTTAATGACATTTTTTTATAACCTATCATTTCTAGGCACGTGTCCACACATATAAATTTGGCATCAAAATGCTGTACAAAATTAGGATATTTATAACTCAACTATCGTCATGCATGTATGTTTTTTAAGTCCATGTTTTTCAAAGATTGATTACATAATACGCTCCACAACGATTCAAGTAGCTACTTGCCGGTCGGAAGCTACCATGCATATCTGCGTAGGTAAGACAAGGACTTGTATAAAATTTGGTTAACAGTCGGTTTTGTTGTCAGCAAATTGATTTTTAAACTTTATTTGTTGTTATACTTGTCCGACGGAGTAAAACCAGTGATAGGCATTTGTGGATACAGAGCAAACATTTGACTTGAGGTTAAGCTTCCCAAGTGTTTGCTCAACTACCCAGCATATTTCATTCGGTACATTACTATCTAAAAACCCTATAAATCATTATTGCCATAAGACAGGTTGCGAATTGCTTAAAACGGGAACTTGATGAAACTTTGGGCAACTGGCGATTAATTTTGCACCCGGACATACATTTCTTTGCAGTGATCTACAAATTGAAAGCTTAGCCTATTGACTAAATAAACATTATCCAAAGATTCTGCCTATGTCTTATTAGAGACCCATTGCGGAATGTACGGGTATGCGATTAATTGTTTCGAACATTTTCTAAACCTTACTATAATCGCGTATTCTGCATTGAAATTTGAACAGGAACCTACTCCTTCTCTAAGAACTAAAATCCGGTTACCCTTGAAATAATCGTTAGGATATTTCCGATGATTGTCGCCATCTGCAAAGTACCCGACTAATTGTACATGATGCCTCACAACGACTCGAATCGCCACCCCATGCGTGACAATTTGCAGATTGATTATAGTGTGTGTTAATATGCCTGGCCCTTTGGATGTTTGGCGATCGATGATGCTCTGCACTTTTATATTACAACACTAAATTTCCAACCATACAACTCTGATTTTAATACAATACTTTCGTTTTATCTAAACCAGTAAATTTACCCAAAAATGTCGCATTTTAAAATTACAATCACTAGAATTTTAAATAATGCTATCAGTAGAGAAACGCATCCAATCATATGGAAGAAATCCGTAGTTAACTGTAGCATAATACACTGCCTGACGTAAATAGTGACTGGCATCTCCCAATAATAAATTCACAAGTAGTGCACTGACTTAAATTCTTTGCTGTCTAATTTAATGATTTTCTATGAAACACGTCAAGCCAATCAACATTTTGAAACTTATTGTGTACTTTAGACTGATAATCTCTATTATGGTCGCCATGTTATAACGCCTAACTATCTACCGTACACAGTTTGTACAACGTGGCGACCAAATATGTAAAAGGAGGAATTATCGACTGCCAAAAGTTTTTGCTATTAAGCGCACTTTCTGAAGACAATCTACTTGCTGAAATATTTTAAGCGTTTGTTTGATCAATTACCGTTAAGTAGCCAACACTATCAGTAAACTAGCAATTTTAACTTTATGGTAACATTCTATCTGCTGTTCATTTAAAAAGGACATATGCAAATCGAAAGTAAACACGCTGAATGTATACTGGTCTCCCTTTCTTTATCACTGTGGTGACATTTTGCACATTGCCATCAACCGTTCTTTAAAAAAGGACACTCGGATATATTGATGTTGTTACAAAGGCTCATTTTGATGGACGCTCGGTGCATGTTCTTCGTAGGCATAATTGCAAACGCCCTTCGTTTTATATTTTCTTAATTAGCTGACTGGTGATCTAAGAATCAGGCTGCAATGGGTCTTTCATAATTTGGCCTTCATGGCACTCCCATTTCTTAGGATCCGCGCCGAGTGTGATGGCACCGCTAGGTGCGGCTGTGGCCGCGCCCGCCTCCATTCGTTTGTCATTATTGGTTAAAATCTTGGTCAAGTGTGTGTTGTGGGCAATGGAATGTAGTGGTTTACCTTGGCGCGGATTCAGCCGTCGTATTCACCTGCGCCCTCCCGCGCCTCCAACCTTCTTGGTTCTGTCTTGACATCGGGTCCAATTTGATAGTGGGGAATAGAGAGTGTTGTGGATGTTGCTCAAGTCACTGTCCCTGCTCCGCCTTGCTTTTGAGCTCACGGTGAACATCGTCGGAAATGACGGTCGAACTCTCATATTTCTGAAAGATTATTGACTATGCCTTAAACGAAAATAATATCAGCTGAAAAGATATCATTTAAATTTCACGTATTATTTCGTTGACTAAGTTTGTTTACGTCTCATTGGTCAGAATAACAGATATAGCGCTGCATTGTGAAATAAAATGTAAGCGTATATTAAGAATTCGTGCCAGGAACTATTCTAAGCAAATGTTAGGTTAATAGTGCGACACTAATGAAGCTGCTAAGCGCAATTTGCTGTCTTAAAGTATTCGTGCAATCATTTATTTGCTTGGAGACCTCCGTTCATTGATTTATTTATGTTATGTTAATCTCTTCTACTCTGAAAAATAAAAATATCATTTTTTGATAAAAGTATAAAAAAGACGTAAAACATTGAACTGCACCCATGGGCAACTTTAGGTGACTGTATCCCGTAAAAACCTGGATTTCATGAAATCCTTTGGTTTTTAACTGTCGTTATGGTACCTTGCGTCTGAAACCTAAGCGATCAAACGCCGAAGAAAACAAATAACTAGACAGCATTTGAAACGAAGAAGTCAAACAGAGAAAGCTGGTTAAGAAAAAATTGCCTTACAATCACTGACAGTAGTTAGATCGCGAATCATTTCCTTAATAAGAAGGATACGTTTTAACGGGGTACTTATTTTAACTGTGCTTTGTTCTTTGCCGCACATCGAGGAAGCAGCTCACACTAAAGGGAAGACCCCTATAGATTATGGCTAGCTCGTAAATTATCAAAAGTTTATAAAATATTGTGAAGCTCAGGTTTTTGAAGAATTGAATCTCTAATTAAGAACAAACGCACTGATGACACAATAGAGAGCAGATAGGCGGAGTTTCAACTATCTTGACCCTAATATTACGCTTGAATGTTTGTTAATTTTTTTGGCGCATTTCATCACGTCAGCCCATCGATTTTTTGCATATTTTCACCAAACCGGGTCAGTGCGCAATGTGGGAGTTTGCGAGCCAGTTCGATGACTATAAAGCAACTTTTTTGGTCAAAGATTATAAAACCTTCGATGGGCAAGTACGCACTACACCGTGTGTTTCACACGAACATGCACACCCTTGATAATGAGCGCCCCCATGCCTGGTAGTAAACTTGTGATTTTGGCCTTGGTACCTCAAATTAAGGCCGATAGTCTTCCAAACCAAGGCGCTAGGAGGAATCGTGCATCAATCGCAAGGTTGACGCGACCTGTAAAAACCGCCGAAGAAAAGGAAAAGCCCGCAGCCAGCTCAAACGGGAACCGCCCTTTGCCACATAGGTTGATTAGCGTATTAACTGGTAATATATTTATTTTCAAACACGCCCGATTAGTGAGTTGTTATGAATATTTACTGCAAATTTATGGGTGACCATTTAGATTGGTATCGAAACTTCTCAAACTTGGATTTCAGATTTAATAATGTGATCTTGGCTATCATTTATCACTAGCTTATGATAAAGTATTGCGGTAAATGCAAATGTTCTATTGATTTGTTATGTGGCCAGCCAGCAGACTACTACAACATTTCCAATTTGCTGCTGCCCTGCATTAGGAGGTGGCTGTAGGACTCTGACTAATATTATAATACAGGAAAAATAGTGTACGCATTTCCCGCCTATTTCCAATGTTACCAAACATCGAACTTGACAGTAAAATCAAAATTCAGTAGATTCCTTTTACATTTCTCACTGGTTTTAAAGAAAATTTTCCAAATGCTTTATTTGGTTCCACGAAGTTTATCTATCGATAGTGGGAAATTTGTTTGACACTAGGATATTTGTATGACGAAAAACGATGTTAGTTTAGAGTTCGAGTTATCTATGGGTAGATCTACAACAATAACAATGCGATAAAGTTTATGCTGTATTGGCGGCATGGTTTCTGAAAAATCTGACGCGGTTTTAAGCCGCTTCGTTTTTATATTTAGTAGACTCACATTAGAACGGTAAATTTTGGATAATCACAACAATCCATTACATTGTCTATGCAAGATTGCCTAAAGTCATAGTTCGGGTTTGGTGCTGTGTTTTAATTAAACATAAGGAAACAAGCATTTGTTATATATCTATATGGTTATTTTACAGTATTGTGCCCTAAAATTACTCACAGGAACACCTAACGGATGATTTTTGACTCTACAAAGCTGTGTATATCGCAGATATACCGCTGCGTCTCAGGAACCTCCTCAAAGTCATTTTACCAGAGAATTTTAAAAAACGGTAGGATAGTACGCAACTGCCCAACTTGTTTTTAAGTCAATTCCTATGAGTAGCAGCTACCAGCATACACCACTTTTTAAGCGTATAAATAGTTGCGATGCGTGCTTTTAGTCACCATAAGCAAAAAGTACTAAAATAAGACTAATGCTAAGAAGGTGGAAAGCAGAAATATTTTAAGAAGTCAATTGCAACGCGCTTGATGACACCTGCAACTATACTCGAATTCCACCTCCCAATCAACCCCTTTTCAAAAACGGTTTTTTTGCACGACAAAAGATTTCTCTGGCTAAGAAAATTATCACAGGTATATGTCATTTTGAAATGTGTACGAATGTCTTATGTGCAAACGTATTTGATTAACTAATTTGATGCCAAAGGCTTTGTCGCGAACACCAGTTAGCTGGAGCTGCGCAATCTATGCGACATTATAGTTCATGTGGTCGAATCTCTTAGTTTCAGGAATAAATTTGAACAAGGCGTAGGCGACAAAGCATGCAGAATTTAATGACGTCATAAATTTCGAGACCTCTCATTCAGCTGCACACGGTCATTACATGGTTATATTACAAGGCAAAACTGTTCAATCAACGATCGACCTAGAGAGCAATCAATGAGGAATTCACCTCAGCATAAACTTGCCCAATGGTAAGTGAAGCAAATCGAACCAATCAGACGCAACCTTGCCGTTTATACTACCAAAGAGACTTTCTCCTTTGTAGATGAGCTTAAGCATCAGAATCTACTGAATAAACACATGATCTCGCTTGACGTGCAGAGCCTGTTTACAAACGTGCCACTGGATGAAACAATTGACGTAATTTGTGAGCATGCGGGTGAAACACACCTACCACCAGAGCAACTACGGGAACTACTACAGATATGCACAAAGAATGTACGATTCTTGTTCAACGGGCGGCTGTATCGACAGATCGACGGTGTAGCTATGGGCAGTCCATTGGGGCCAGTCCTAGCGGACATTTTTATGTCTAATCTAGAGCGAAAACTAGCTCGGAACTTACAACGAGCCTCATTCTATAGGCGATATGTAGATGACATTTTCGCTATAGTCAAAAACCCAGGCGACGGAGAACTACTGCTTAAGGCTCTGAACAAAGCACATGCAAAGATCAAATTTACGATCGAGCATGAGAAGAATGACACACTGCCTTTCCTGGATATTCTTGTACGTAGGCGAGCAGATGGCTCTATTCAGAGATCCATCTATCGAAAACCCACCTGGAAAGGACAATACATGCACTTCCTCAGTTTCGTTCCAATTCAGAGAAAACGGAACTTGGTTTTGTGCCTGTTCAATAGAGCCACCAGAATCTGCTCCTCAGATACGATCGATGGCGAGCTTACTTTCCTAAAAAAAGTTTTTCTTGCAAACGGGTATCCGGAGAAATTCATCGATAAATATCGCCATCCCAGACAAGAAACTCCTGAAGAAATATCTGTACCTAAAAAGTCCGTGACCATCTACCTCCCCTTTAAGGGTGATAATGTGTCAAACGTGATCAAGCGACGACTTCGGTGCACTATCGAAAGGACGTATGCCGCCTCTAAATTGTTGTTCATAAGCACCACAACCGCCATCCCAGTTAGACCAGCTAAAGACATTTTGCCTATGCACGCCACATCAAACTGTATTTATGAGTTTACATGTAGTTGCGGATGCAAGTACATCGGGCGCACGCAAAGGCAATTGGCAGCTCGGTCAGCTGAACACATGCCGAAGTGGCTGCTTAAGGCGGAAAATAAGGTACCCAGGAGTTAAATCACAAAGCACCTATTGGACACGGGCCATACGGTGGACCAAATGGTTGCATTCAAGGTCCTGTTTCGGGCGACGACCGGGCGTCTCTTGCGCTTTGCAGAGGCCGCTGCAATACGGAGGAGGAAACCAGAACTCTGTAAGCAGCTTGACCATGTGATAAACCTGGCACTGCCATGGTAATTATCGATTATGGACGAGACCCTGTTCCCATGTCCGCCCTCTCATTTTGCCCCTCACCCGCCCCCCCCTCTCCCCGGCATGACTGAATGCTCCCCGCACGTTGCACTCCAAATCACGCCGCACCAGTTCTCTCATACTTGGATGACTTCTCTCCCCCCCCCCCTCACCATATGCACCCGCATACTAGACCCATGTTTCAGGTTACCTATCACGTTTAAGCTCTCTAGGTCGATCGTTGATTGAACAGTTTTGCCTTGTAATATAACTATGCAATGACCGTGTGCAGGTGAATGAGAGGTCTCGAAATTTATGACGTCATTAAATTCTGCATGCTTTGTCGCCTTCGCCTTGTTCAAATTTATCCCGGGAAAACACTGTTTCAGGAATAAGTTGACTGACCGTAATCGTTGATAGGGTCCCGTGCAGAACATGGCAGTGGAAATATCGCGTGTAATACGGGCAACCTTGCATTAAATTCCAGGAAAAATGAATATATCTGTGTTCTTACGCCATCACCAACCCCTTTAACTTTAACCGTAACCATCATCTCAACCTTAACCATACACATATGTGCATGCCTAACGCTAATTTTATCTCATGCTTAATCTCGGTCTAATATAATCATAAGCTTAACTCTAATTTTTCCAAAATGGAGTGCGAAATCACCTGTATTACGAATACTAACTTGCTATAAGGTGCGAAGTTGACTTACCATTTGAAACATTTCAGCTCGAGAAACGTGCTCATGTGCCAGTTTATTTGGTGCTTTGAGCTAGTTCACGTCACAAGTTGGAGTCGAAGGTGACACATTTTTCCTTTTACGACAAAGCGTTGCCTGAAGCTTTTAGAGTTTCTCGGTTGAATAAGCAGTGTGAAATATGCAGTGTTGTCTATAATTGACTATCGCCGTCGATGTTTAAGCAAGCTGCGGATAGGGACAGTATGTATTAGGTTATCGTCCCCGAATCTAAAGCAGTCTCTGTAGCGGGTGTTGAACGTCCATTGTGCAAATTCATCCCGTAAAAACGTGTTACTAGAGAGTCTTGAAAAGAGAATTTTCTCGATCTTCTCATAAATGGAGGTGTTCTGACGCGCATAATTCCTCTGGCATCCTACACATCCTGTTTGTAAAGCAGGGACATTTTTTTGCATTTAAACAGCCAAATAAGACCATTACTCTCCTAAGTTTAAATGCAACACATTGGATGACCAACAAACAAAGTAGCAAGACGACTACATTGACAAATACATTCCATACTGTACTTCAACTATCATACACACCAGATTATGAATTATGGCCTAACTAAGTATCGTTTTCTTAAGATGACAACCATCTTTTCGTTACCACGTCATGAAGGCTGTCAGTGACAGCTTTGACGGATCGTTTGACTCCGCGTAGTACAACAACTGACATCAATTCAGAAGGTAATTTGGCAAGCATCAGTCTACTTTCGATAAATTCTCTTCAGGCCTGTACATTTATATGGCTATTAAAGTAATAAATTCAAAGACATGGGATAGTAGATGATTATGCTGTGGCTCGGGTTTGGCGAGGGGAGGGGGGGGGAGTGAAAGACCACAATTACAGTCAGCGTCAGGGAGAAGGTAGGTCCCCGCGAAGGTAATTACATGCGGGTGGCTGGCTTGGTGACCCTGAACCATGGCAACTGTGGGACCTGTATGAAGTTCTTCTGTAATGATAGGACCGGTCCGCATAGCGTGATTGCAGCCGCCTTTGCCGTAGCCAACAAGAGCTGCCCAAGTATTTAAAAAAAAAGATTGATGTGACCCCGTAAGTCACTCTGAAGGCCTCTCTGGCGTCTACACGGTGGTCTGTGTCTACTATGTGCGCGAGGATCGAGCTATTGATGCTCTTTATTTGACCCTTTCCTAACCATGCTAGAAGATGTCCTTTTATTCTTCTGGACAAACGCCGACTCGTGCGACCAATATATTATGCCCTACAGGAGCAGGTGAAGGAGTGAATAAATATAGAGGTGATCTGAGCTGGCAGTTAGTCCTTGTCCCCTCCACATAGGATGGGACTGGTGGAGAACAGTATACGGGTGTCAGCTGCTGGAATGATCTGTGATACAACTCGAGTTAGGCGTCTTCTTAAAAGCTCACTTGGCGCGTTCCCTTGAAATGTGATCCTGATAAAGTGCCTTTTCTTTCCTGCCGTCCGTATAGGGGGCTGTTGTGGTCTTTCGGTCATGTTCTTAGCAATAAATTGATTAGGGTACCCGTTTGGGCGAAAAAGGCTTTTGATGATTTTAAGCTCTCCCTCAACGCCATCAACTAAACAGATTGTTTTCATTCTTTCTTTTCGAAAGCGGTCTACATAACGTTTAATGCTTAGCGGTGCGAAACTCCAAAAATGGGTGCATTGTCCAGATCACGTCTTCTTACGATAGACGCTCCGTCAAATGCAGCCGTCAGGCCTTCTTCTTAGAAGCACATCCAGAAAGGGAAGTGAACCGGACTGTTATTCTTCCAGAGTGAATTTTATAGACGGGTGCGCCTGATTTACGTCATCCAGTAGAATTGAGATATCACTTTGTTTCGTTACAATTGCGAATATATCATCCACGTACCTCTCATAGTATCTCAGACCGTTGATCTGGTGACGTATTTGGAAATTGTCTATGTTGTTCATTATTATATTCGCCAAAAGAGGGCCAAGGGCCGAGCCCATAGCTACGCCGTCCGCTGCATATGTAGATTATTTTCTAATAGGAACCGCACGTTCAAGGTACACTTCAATATCGATTCCTTGAGGGTATTCACTGGCATTCCTATATCTTCTTGATTGACGACAATGAAATAACAAAGTTAGTTGACAGTTTCTGTTACCGGTACGTTCGTCAAAAGGGATGGGACATCTAACCAAGATCAGTTCGTTCATGCCGTTAAGGAATTTTAAGGTATCTCGATAGCTATTTGGTGTTATTTGATACTACAGAGGCTTAATTTTCTCCGCTAGCCATTTCGATATTGGATGGTATGGCGAATTACTCATATTGAGGATTGGACGAACCGGTGTGCGATTTTCTTCGGGAAGCCATGTAACCGAGGTATATGCGTATTGACGGGTCGAAGGCGTTCTACGTCGTGTTCGCTTATGCAACCATCCGTCTGAAGGCTTTTCAAGCAGTCAGTCATTTGTGCTTTAGTCTCATCTGTACGATTCTTCTCCTTTTCTATCTACCAGAATTTGCCCGATCCGACAGAATTGACTACATTTTTGTACTGTAGTCCACTTTGTCCGTCAAAACAAGGCCAGTTCCGCTGTCGGGCCTAGTTATCAGGACGCCTTTGTTCTGCCGGTTGCTTTAACTTCTCCAAGTGTGATTTAATCAGCAAGCCCCGATGTTTCTGACGACTGCTCAGGTATTGATAAGAGAAACTGATTAACGCAGACTTAAGATGTTGTACGCTCTCTGTTGAAACTGGCTGAAGGTCATGTGTTTGATTGAGGAGATTCCCGAATTGTGCTTCTAATTCTAGCTGCCTCGGTTTCTGGCGAGGAAAGTAAAACTAAGGACCAAACGATAGGGCTTCAGTCGACGTATTATCGACTTGAATCATCAGGAATCGTAGACTGTGGTTTATCCTCATGAATACTCCAAAGAAGGGAAAACCTCTAGACTTCTCCACGTTTATCCGAAATGAATTACTAATAATTCTCGAATTCCTGTCTCCCGTCTTCGTGCACTTGATCGAGTATGACTGCCCGTTAACAAGTGACGTCTCAGGTCCTCAGCCTTTACACGCGTGCTCTTTCATTTATTTTCGGCGTATCTTTGCAAGGTATCACAGGTAAAAACCATACGACCCCGTCGCATTGCTCTCCAGTAGGAGTTCGGGTGCTCGTTTCCTTCGAGGAATTCCCTAATAAACCTGACTCGTACTTTCGCCTCTACAAGCTTGATGCTGGACCGTATTTACCCATTGAGCGCCTTCAACACCACGGGACCCTTGGACATAGGGTTTCTCAAAATATAAAATTCTTGAGCCTTACACAAAACAAACGACCGCACCAGAGAGCAAAAAACCAAAGTTGCGCAGTGCTTACTGTTTGGTTTAACGTTATAGTTGCCCCCACTTATATGAATCACATAGTTGTGCAGATTTCGAAATAGGTTTCTGGGTTCGACAGCCTTTTATAGTCCGTTCGAATCGTTAAAACATTCCTTAACTCCGTTAATCTAAGGTTCTACTGATAAATGAAAATTGATGCGGGAAACCTAGATATTTGGCTTGGCATTCCAATAAGCGGGAATATAAGCTGTAACCAGGAGCAAATGTCTTTCCAGGGCGACTGACACAAGCACATTTCTAAAAACATAAAATTCTGCACATATGAATATCCTGGTTGGTCATAAAAGCAAGTGAGAGCAGCTCTTGTTAAAACACTGCTAAAGTATATTTCCAGGCATGATTACATAACTACAAAACTGTTAACAAAACACCAAATCAAATTTAGAATATTGTTTAAAGGGCCAACTGTTTGCTGCCATTATTTTCATGCTGAAATCAAATCTTCTAAGGACTGTTTACAAGAGCTGAAATTGACATTTTTGGTAGGCTTTTTGCCAATTTACTATAAGGTATGCTTCTACAGTGAATGCCCGATCTCATAAAATGTTGGCTGAAATTCTAAAATGCGTTGTCGATTAGGAAGGATTACGTAGGCGCGGTTGCGAAACTGATGATCTTGCGACATACTCCAATTAAATGTCGGAGTTTGCAGGATGTCAGCTTTTGAATACACTGTTTTCATACTCCTGTAGATACCGTACTTTGTAAGAAATAACTACTTAAAAAGCACGCATTTTTCTCATTGATCTTCGTTGGTCTTGCAAATTCAAATATATTTTATAAAAACCCCAAGCAAAAATTTACTTTCTTTTAGTCATTGTTAGACAATCAAGTCTTTTTACTTTCTACTCCTAGGGGTATCATTTGATCAAATTATTAGATTTTTGAAGACCGCTCAATGTTTATTGATTGTACCTTTATGCCTACCACTGCTTTCATGAAATGTACAACATAGCCCGCATGCATTGCAAAATCTTATGTACTTTATATGATATCTTTTTAAAGACAAAGAAGAATATGTGGTTTTCTTTACGTGGAGCGCATGCACTTTGTAGACTGAAATCACTGAGCGCTAATGCATCGAACGGTCAGGCTCTAAATTAGTTGGAAATAAGATAAATTTTAAAAACCTAATCATACTCCTTCTTTGGGCATAAGATATAAAGAAAACGTGATTTTCCATCAAATGGGTAAAAGAAAGCATATTTAGTTCACGATTTTTATGAAATATATTTCAGTTTGCAAGACCATTGAAAATCAATGGGAAAACTGCGTACTTATTAAGTAGTTATTTTTAACCACGTACGGTTTCTGTAGAAGATTGAAAGCGGTGCATTCAACAGTGGACATCCTGCAATGTTATATCTATTAGAGGATTGTGCCGCATGATAATCAGTTTCGCAACTGCGCTCATGTAATCCTTTTAAACGAAAACGCATTTCAGAATTTTAGCCAACATTTTATGAAATCGGTCACTTTCTGTAGACACGGCGGTTGGACGTGCAAAGAACAAAGTTCGATCTTTGGTTTTATTTCAGCTTTTTAGAATAGACAAAATGCCATTAATGTTTATAAATATAACTTTTTAAAAAAGTGGCTTTACCTAGATTCAGCATAATACAGTAACTTAAGTACTGTTGGTGATAATTTAAGTACTCGACAAATTAATTTCCAAGTTACCGGTTACAGTTTGTGGTTAACATTTCATTTCGAATAATAATTCCTACTAAACAAAAATCAACGTCATACAGATGTGGTTATTACTATAGTAAGCACCCTAATTAAAGACAAAAGTTTCCGCAGGAGATTGAGGTTGTTGTTGAAATGTTGAAATGGTCTAACAAGAAAGAAGCGTTGTTAGCAGTTTACATGACAAACTACAGTTGGTAGGCTAACTCATGAAATGTCAACCGAAATTCCAAAATGCGTTTTCGTTTCGAAAAGATTAATTAAGTTATAAAATCTTATTAGGTTATAAATCTTATCAAATTGCAGTGTAATTCTTTAATAATTCAATCACCTCAACATGCTGGCTTTCGAACTAACTTCTTTCTGACCGCATTCAAAAACAACACTTTGCAAAAAATGGCTACTTTATTAGCTTACATTCTCAAGGATTTTCAATGCTTTTAAAAATTCAATTATATTTAATTGAAAACAGGAATAAAAATATTCATTCTCTTTCTTACTCGGTGGAAAATGAGGTCTTTTTTCAATTTTACACTCAAAAGAAGGGTTATAATTCGGTTTTCGAAAACTTTTCCGATTCCGAATAATTCTGAACCCCGACCTGCCGTTAAACCTGTATTCAGGATTTCCAAACTACAAGCCGTATAGTTTTCGCCTACGGAAAATCATAAACTTCACTACGGTATTAAAAGGAGACTATATGGGGTCCAAACAATTCCGTAGTGGGTTCGAACGATATTGTTAACTTTGCAAACCCCATTGGTAAATGCAGAAACATGACGTGTTATGAACGGTTATTTCACGATTTAAAAAAAATCTCGTAATTTGAAACTTCTTTAAAACTCAATTATACCCTTTTCTCGAGTATAGAAGTGGAAGAGGTACTGTTTTACCGAATGAGCAAAAGAATGAATATTTTTATGCATGTTTTCCGTGAAATATAATAGAAGTTTTACGAACATCGAAAGTTAATGAGACAAATGCGTTCAAATTAAATATTTGGGTTTACAGAGCATCCGTTTTGCATGCAGTCGGAAGGAAGTTCTTTCAAAATCCGGCGTCCTGCGGCAACTGAGTTAGTTGCATGATGATTAAGTTTACAGTTCTACTTAATTTATCTTTTGAACTGAGAACGCATTTCGGAATTACGGCCGACTTCATGAGTATTCCAGCTACTGTACGTGAGTTCGATTTTATCCAAACCGATAGCCTGAGATTCGTAAATCATGTTTCCTTGGTCTTATGCATACTTCATGCATGAGTACAGAAATGTATGGTAGACAGATAGCTGCAAAAAGATTCAAATGAACGACTTGTTGTTCATTGTTGGTACAAGACGCTTATGTTTAGCTATTACTGAATAGCTTCACACAAACTTGGCAGTGGCCTTTAACGAGATATCGCGAGTATTAAACAGGAATATTCAAATCCGTTTTGAGAAAGAAATGCTTGTCCAAAACACATCTAGGTTGTTGCGCAGAAACAGTCAGCAAGGGATTTCGGGTCTACGTCAGGTATCGCGATACTCAATAGGCCATTTTATGACTTATAATATTTTACAAGCCACTGAAAATCTCAACCGCTGTTTTTTGGCGCATAGCATTCGACAGCACATTTAAGTACGTGATTAAAATGTAACATGCATTTTACTTGACGTGTTTGTTTTTTACGACCGAAATCTAGAATATTTTGACTTAGAAAAAATGCGGCTTGCCCATTCATCAAAATTCGGAGGTGGAACATGGCATTTCCCTTTTGCCTTCAGGACTCGGTACGAGACCACTCGCCACGCTCGGCAGATTTTCAAAGTGTGGGCATTCACCCAAGCACTTAAAGCCAGCTAAATTCAATTTACCAGGAATAACCGAATCGCTGGTAATAGTGAACTCGTTGTTTAATCAAGGATCTTCTGAAAAGTTGGGCTTTTAAAGTAAACACCAAATACCCTTTAGCTAACATTTTAGACCAGAGGCATATCAAACAGCACAGAAAACCTTTGCGATCCAGCATGGTAGAAGAATAAAATTAGAACTTTCCAATATAACTTGGAGATTGGAGAAAAATCGTATTCCTGTGGTACGTGGCGAAGAGCGTCAAATAATTGAGAAGGGCAGCACCCAAGTTTTGGGCTGTCTACAATGGAAACTTGTTCTTCGTTACTAATTTCCAGTTAATTATTAAACGAATTCCAAAAACTCACAAACCCAAATTTAAGAGGGTGCCTTTGTTTATCGTTAAGTTTTTGAAAGTTGTCCACTTGTTTGAACTGGCGAGTCATATTTCCATTGACTGACATCACAGATATGCAGGGTCACATAGAGACGGCTTTTACGAGGTTTTTGCTTGCTGTTACGAACTGGAATGTGGAGTCCAAAACCCTCTCAGCCTGCAGTCGTCCGAAGAGTGTATGCGAAAGTCTTGTTACTGTACTGTAGTTATCACCGGACAGAAACAACTAAAGCTCAGGTGTCTGAATATTTTACTCCTAGAATATCCTCCATTCTTCTTGAAATGGTAGGCCCGATATCCACCGACACCGATCATTGTTCACGTGGCCATAAAGAGGCAGGTTATACATTATATTTTGTTTGGAAGTCAACAACAGGCATTTTAATTTTGAGTTGTATACCGGATCACATATGCACAGCACATGAACCATTGTGGAATGTCACCGATAAGGATTTAGACACTGGACTGATTAGTTAAGGTAAACGAGTCCTCGCCATGCTGTAAAATATGGAATTCTATATTGTCGCGCCTGAATTCCTCAATTAGCATCCGCTCTTCCTGGAGCAATCACACCTTGTCGGTTTTGATGGGGCACAGAAGTATAAATTCCCTATTCCCGAAGCCTTGCATTAACTTCCAGGGAGATTCGGGTTAGAGTTATGAGTAAAGTTTGTGCTACGATTATGGTTAGGATTAAAGTTACTTTAATAGTACAGTTTTTTGTTACAGTGGATGTTTGAGGTAGGGTTAAGGGCAGAAGACAGGAATGTTTACGCTTCCCGAGATTTTGCACAAAGCTTCCTTAATTACCAAGGGTTTCCTGTGTCCGTGTTTAATCTTGGTTTTTTCTGCCGCGCTCGTCAGTTTACAAGGCAAAACAAAAGCGCCTTAATGCATTTACCCTGATTTTAAAACTGTAATGAACAGTTGTTTTGTGTCCGGTAGTTTCAGTTATAGAATCAATTCATTCTGTCGCGACTAATGACAAACCAATCCCCAAAACAGCAACGGGGGTATAACTGGAACGTGAGAACTTCGTTTTTAGGTAAAGTATCATTCAGCCCCAGCTATTAACGTGTCTACGATTAGAACTATTATATAACCAGCTATTTGGTATTAGGTTTCAACGCACTGTTTACTTAAGCTGAGATCAAAAGTGAGACATTTTTTTCGAAAGACGATTGTCACCGGCCACGATAAAGCACATACTACGGATAGGTACCTTCCCTTTACCTTGAAACTCAGGCTATAAGGCCAAAAGTGCTGCGCATCTACCATCATTAGCCAAAAAATACTTCAATCAAAATGCTAAAGGGACATTGGATTGACCAAATGCGTGTATATTGGACCCAGTTGTGAAGAACTCTGCGACATCGTGGGATTCAAAACTAACGGTCGCAAGGACAATGCTTAAGTACAACAAACGTCCTAATCATCTGAGCCACGAAACCCTGCCGAAAACCGTGATGTTAATCAAAGTCGGGTCTAGTTACCCGCCCAACCTACTGCAAGTCCGCTAAAAACACATTGGGCAAGTGAGCCGGTTATTCATCTGCAGGATTTCAGGTATATTGCTTGGGAAATCCTGCTTAGACAGTCAACTGGCTGGACTGGAATTGGTTTATTCCATTGGCCGCATACAAACAAAGGACTGCCGTCAAAGCTAAGTACAACTATTTTGCAATCTCTTGCCGCTTAGTTGGTACAAGTCTCTGATGCTCAGCCCCGATGAGTAAAACCTATGTTGCATGCCCCCGGTCATCCCTATGCGGTAGATGATACGCTAGGAAGGGCAAGGTTATTGTCAGGTAGAAAATAGCATTAGAGTGAAACTATCCAGTCCTTCTTTAGAAAAGAACGGAACATGGTGTGTATTTTCGTCGCTGAACCCCAGGTCTTGAACCCTTCCCAGGCATACCTTCAAAACCAACGACCAGTCATCATTATTGACAAGTAAACAGTTTTTTAATATATACTTCATCAGTTGTCAACAACTAGCGATTCGTTGGAGCCAAGGAGGCGTACCTATGTCTAGAATTCATACAAAAAGTATGTTAAGTTTTTAAAACCAATTGCTAGCCAAGCTCACCATATTTTTGTCAGGATTAGCAGTATGCACTAATCTGACATGATTTCGATATAAAAGTGGGAACTTCTGTTTTGCCTTGAATGCCGAATAACGTACTGAGACCTGTTTGTGGCCTAGGTTATGCGGATACTCCGGGCGGGTACGCAGTTTGTGGGGATTATCAGTTGCTTTCCCCGCACTTTATGGGTAGCGCATTTGACATTTTGTTTTTCGCTATCATGCGGCAGCCTCGGAGTCTAGAAGAAGACACAAAGTGTCCGTTTTTTTCTTCATTTGAACAGGTCGGCAAATAAAGGTTTTCTGATAGTCCGCAAGTGTCTGGTCATCTTGAACGTTGGACTGCACCGATAACTTAACAAGTGTTGCTTTTTAATTTTGTCAGAAATTAACTGTGAAGCTGGATTAGATCAGTGTATTCTAGGTCTGAAGGCGCAGATCGAGATTGTTATGCATAAACTCTTAGTAATCGTAAAAATATGCTTCTGGCTGCCTATTGGCAGATAATGATTATTACTCGATCACCCGCTGTGACTAATGGAATTCGGCCCAAATATTCAAACATGAAAATTTCCGTCTGCGCCTACGGACCTCGAATATACTGTTCTACTCCAAGGTAGTAATCAGTTTCTGAGGATATTAAAAAGCAAAAATATCTAAATTGAAGTATCTACCAGAAAGCAGACGAGGAATGCTGGGAGACTCGCTGATGAACCGAACGCCTCGCGGCTGTGTCACGCAGCAGAAGAATATCTGCAAAATACGCATGTATGGGCTTTTTGCTAGTACCTGCGATGTTGGTATGGTATTCTCTTACACTAAAACGATAACAGTAAGGAACGCTGTAATGGTCTTTAATGATCCATCCTTCTGCTACCACTTATTTAAGATTAGTTTGTAAATTACTAGCTGGGCCCGGCTACGCGATTCTATGGCTTACATTCATAGAATGGAGATGAAAAGAAAGAGGAAGGGGCACGCTTCCTATATGTTTAATTGCATAATGCTTGCAGGCATATTTTGTCATTACACTGTGCTGATATAGAGATTGTCTGGTCTGCCGACTATGGAGCACGCAACGTATAATTGGATATGTGAACAGCAATCCGTATGCAGATCCAAACCGGACACTTCCAAAGATTGGCCCTGAGTTTTGTTGATCGTGATTGCAAACGCCAATCGAATCGGGAAATTCAGTCTCATAAATTGAAATTCCACATCGGTTGAAGTTAGCGAAATTTAAGGAATAAGGGCAAGTCCAAGTTTGAAGGGTCCTGTCAAGATAGGTACTTCCACGACGTTGCTCATTCATGTTTTTATTTCAAGCCGCGTGCCGTAGTAAAGCTTCGGCTGATTGATACTTCGCGGCGTGGTAATCGACAGGCCGATTTTCAGTTGCCGTGCGTGCAACAGCATCCCTGGCAGATCAGGTGAATTCAAAAATTCGGTTAGATAATTAACTGTCGCGTCTGCTTCCTCAACACTGTCCGCAGACGTGTATGTGACTGCTTCGCTTTGAATGTTAGACTAAATAATATGTTTAAGTTGGTAGACGCTTTTGTCCTCGGCCGCAAGAATAGTTCGTTCCCTCATTGGTTCTCATAATTGGTTTGAACACAGCGAAATATCTGTCCGACCAATTCTTCTTTTTAGTACACTACATTGCTGAAGGTAAAGAGGTCGTGAAATGCGTTCTCAAGTCGGATCAACGGACACCGTCCCGTCACCAATTGCCAGCAATTGCTGTGAGAATATCTAAGCTAATCGGTCTATTTTGCAGTTGGACACGCATATTTGTAGTTAATTTTAACGTCTGGACGTGACAACGCAAAGTATTTCATGCAGGCATTTATCTCGTCCGCTGACGTCGATCGAGGCACTGCAGGCAATGCTTGCTTACATGCTTCCGCTAGCAGTAACAATGCCTCTCTAATGGTCTGGTCTTTCCGCGCAAATCTCGCAATGATCGATTAGATCCCTTAAGCGTTTTTGAGCGTCACTGTGCATTCATCTCAACCAAGAAGTTTACGTTCCTGAAGTACTTTTCCCATGCCAGATGTTGCACTTGGGAGTTTCAATGAATTGCAAGTTCAAGGGCAATTTCAAAGTGGAATTAGCAGTTATCCCGCCCGGTAGCAAGATTACGGCTAATCCGGACGACGCAAGAGCTAAGGTTATGCTATTTTGTATAGAATTGTCGCCAGAATCAGTCTTATTAGGAACGTTTTGCCAGTCCCTCCTGGCACATCTAAGAAGATTCCTCCAACGCCGTTACTGAAAATCTACGTTATTTAATTGTAAGTACCATTCTGCTCTTGTGTTGGCTTAGGAATGTCTGATTTTAGATAAGACGAAAGATCAACTGTGTCGCAGTTTTGCTCATGACATAAATTCGCATCTAGTGAAGCAGCAGCAGATCGGTTTGGTTATGGCATTACCAGTCGACTGAAAACATTGGTCGTGATTTCTACGTACATAGCTCCAATCCTTTTTAACGCCTCTATGTAAATTTCTACTTTTAATTCCACTGTCAAATGTCCTCCAGTGACTGTGGCGGAGGGGAGGGGTGGTATTAACTGCATCCAGTCACGCCCGAGAATCTCAAATTTAGCAGTGAAAGCCCCATCATATGGGGCCAAGAGGAGGAGGCCATATGTGTCTGCTGAAATGAGCGCGACCATCCATGGGAGCACGTGTGTTCGAGCGGATTTCCGTCAAATGGTCCGGGGCGCACGTTCGTTCGAGTGGATTTCGGTCAAGTTGTGGAACAGGCCGCTAATCAAGGCAAGGGGTGAGGGGAGTGGTATTAAATGCCTACAGTCGCGCCCGAGAAGCCCAGAGGAAGCGTTGACAGCCGCATTAGGTGGATCGGGGGGCAAGCTCAAGTGGTGTCGGGCAATCTCCCCCCCCCTTGTTTTTTCGCCAGGCCGATGGCGTTGTTATGCAGCAAAAAGCATCTTTTTACCCGTCACAGGCGAGCCATCCTTATAATTATAAAGGTGGACATAAATAAGCCCGGCTTTGTGCGCAGGCAAGTTTGTGCCACATTTCAGAGCAATCGCAGCGGTGCTTTCGGAGATTATCGGTAACATACAAACGAAACGTTGCACTTTTATATATAGAGAATACAAAGGCTGAAAATTTGCCCATTTCATTAGGGATAGCACTGTTTTAAACATCTACAAATCCGAATAAAAAATTTGTTTTGGGATGTATACTTTACGACAAACGTTATATGTAAAGTGAGAATTTGCTACACTCGATAATGATATGAATGTGCTTACGAAATGCTGCGGCACACAGAAATGGTTATGTTAAGTCTGCTAATGGCTTCATGCGGCAGCTGTGGCACTATTTATTTTGTTTTATGCTAAGAAAAGAAGTATTTATTACTGACCATATGAGAATCAAATGTTGGAAATGTTGTCTTAGGTGCATTTATTGTCACCGCATTTCGGCCCTACCGTCGCCACAAGTTACATTCTGCAACCCTTGGTATTTCAAATACAAACATTGTATCATACCAACGTCGTACAACTCATCCGTTCTTACTTATCGCCACTGTCTGAATGGATATAGTACTTTTTGTTTGTTATTCTACCAAATAAACACCACACTTAGGCCTCTTAGTTCTCTTTGAATCATGCAACATTTTCGATTCTGAGACCCTTATAAGCAGCTCGGCATTAAATAACAAGGCTTGAAATGTTCATGGGAACAAACAAAAGAACTGAATTTAAAATGTGGTATACCTATATGACCATTTAATATTTGAACGTACGAGGCGTTGTTATGTCATGGACAGCAGTCGTTTGTATCCAGTACGTTCAACAACTAAATTAGACGAAATGCCGCCCTTCGAATAAATGAAACAAGCTCTGCGCATATAGAAGAAAATGGACTAAATCCAATACGTAGACAAGGAAAAAGCGTTTTTAAACGCCGTCAAGGTCTAAATTCCTATTTTATCTGCCGACCAAAACATCAAAGTCTGCCTGTTAACTGCAATAGTACAAACACTGCAAGCAAAACGGCTCCTACAACGGCTACGAAAACAGCGAAAAACAGGACTAGCGCACATGTCTAACATGCTTGACGTTATCCACTCTTTCCCAGCTTCATGTCTTGTCGGTTATATAAGGTGTCAGTCAAAAACAGGTAATATCAGTTATTCGTGCAACCGTCGACCGTGTGCTTTTGAGACCAGATGACAGAACAATTGGAAAGACATCTAGAGGCCCTCAGTTCGATTGCGTTTTTCAGGAAGAGTTTTTCCACAGTTTGTCAAATTGGCTATCTACAGTTATATAAATTAAGTCCAGATTTTGTTCTAATCGACAGTATTCAGCGAGCTTTTATGTTACTGTTTTAAGTCCAGCAAGTAACGTAGACTCAAGACTGCAGGGAAAATTCCATAAAGCATTTACCAGATGCAACGGAGTTCCCCAAATATCAGGTAAGAAGAAAACTGCCCTTTTAATTTACCCACTTGAATCTTTTATTCTGTACGTCTCATTTTTTTGCGAATCTGATCAAACTGCTTTTCTTCAACTCAAACATCGAGGTTCACTAAAGGTGGCTTTTGAGTGTTTTATAAAACGTATATATTATGAATGACAATGATCGCATAATTTCCCCAATCTAATGCCTTTTAAAGAAGGTTCAATCGTTGCACGTCTTGCATGCGTAGTCATTAGCGAGCAACTGCGCCTCTCCAAAAGGCCCCTGCAAATTTGGGCATACTCAATCCCTAGACACATGCAACGCAGTATTTGAATAATGTGTGCCCCACAATTGAATAAGGGAACACAATATCAAGTTCATTTTCTGAGCGCTGAAAGGCCTTCTGGGAAAACGTAGACAGAAGTAAGCGCTCTGACAATCAGCTCTGTATATTTTGCCGCTTTCGTTGCACCAATCTTCAGCAAATTACTCAAGTGAAAATGATTGGAAATGGCAGACTTACCATAGCCAATCGTATGTGCGGCAGAAGATGCTTCAAGTTCCAGTTATAACTTGTCAGGTTTCCAGACGAATAGTCAGTAGATTTACAACCCAATGTCTCCTTCGGGACAGGACAGCGGTTGCCAGGTTAGTTGTTCAGAAAGCTCAACGAATTTGTAGACTACGATATATTTCACAAAATCTAAACACTTAGCAACATGCAACAGCAGTCGGCTCGAGTAACCTGTGAAATTGTCCGTTTCTATGCAAACCGAAAAGGCCTACACATATTATATCATTGGTTAAAAAAATATATTTACTCGAACTGCAAAATCGTAGACATTTAAACAATTGAAAATTTACTTATTTATAATTCAGTTAAGTTAAAAATATTATTTTAGGAGCACGAGGAAGAAAATGAGGAGATGAAATGCAGCAGAATATTGCAAAACTTTCTGACTAGTTCCGCAGAGGAAAAGAAATATCTAATCATGAACTATGACGCAGTGTTCCAAGGAAATGATGGGGTAAGCCTTTCATTCAGGTATTCATTTTTGTGCATATATTTAAATATCTGTCTTAAAAACACTACTTCTTATCATTCTGTAAACAGGCATACCACATGTAAAGTGCATTTTTGCAAAATGTACGTGGAAAAAATGAGGTCATTTTGACTACCATAGCTGCACCGATGGAAGTACTATTGATGTGTTTTTTGCCGACATTCTGTCGAAAATCTTGACGTAGCTGAGGCTGTTTCCCAAAATATATGCCTTTAGTCTTTTCGGGTTTTTATCAACGTTAATAATTTTGGGAAAACCGCCTTTTGCGCAAAAAGGGGGTAGCATTAGTAACTCAACTTACTTAATAACATGACGATATGAACTTATAAAAACATAAGAGATGAACAAAATGTAACTAAATGTATAGAATATACCAAGCGGTATTCCAAGTGTATTATACTTATTCAGCAAACACAAATACGTAAAAGGTTTTGATGTATATAGCCCATCCACGAAACTTTTTTTAACGGAATGAAGTTCTGACATGCATTGAAACATGAAATAATGAAAATCGCAAAGTAAACCAATAAAATCAACCGCGTGCAATAAGTCTTGACAGGCCCTTGAAAGTCGTGTTATATTTAAAGTTTGCGTTCAACTCATGGTATTTTGTATTTGAACTGTAAATACTGGCTGTTCATTTACCACAAATTTGTCATTAAATAATTTTTAAAAAATAATTTTATTGTTGCTACATATAAAACATGAGCTAACTCATTAACCATTATCTAAAATTTCCAAATATGTTTTGACTAACGTACGGTTGTCCAAACGTTTTTAGATTACTGCCCATCATGCAGCGTGATATCGTGATACTGTATGCATGTCAGAATAATGATATTTAGTGACACATTATTTCTATCATCAGTGAAGGTCGAATTTGCAAAATATGGTTGCTTGTTTAGTATATAGTTTCATTTCGAATTTCGAAATCCTTTTAGATCCGACTCTTTTCACTGCAAAACATACAGAGAGCATATTTTCTTACATTTATTTCTTTAGATGGATGTCCTCTTTTGTCTCTTGTGTTTGATATAAGTGCAACTGAGCTAGACTGCAGTACTTCTTTCCTTTTCCTTAAAAATCTTTATTAACAAGAAAACTACATATCTGCCTAGACTTTAAAGAAAACGTTTTCCACGGTTTGATACTGAGCACTTTCATTTGGCCTTTAGTATAAAAACAACATTTCAATTGAACAATTTATTTTGTACCGTCGCTTTTCTTGAAAAAATCAAAGATGCTTACATTTGCGTGTATATAAAGACCATTATCCGCTTCTTATTTCAACACTTTTTGAGTTTTTGACTTTTGATAATGTAAGGATGCGAAGACCTAATAAAATATCAGTAATCGGCAAAGGGACAGAAATATGACATTGATATTTTCACAATGTTCGTGCAGTTATTTCTATAATTCTATGTGAAGTTGCAGAAACAGTTTGTTTGTGACTTCCGCAAGATATTTTTTGCGAAATATTGCAAACATAACGTGCAGCTTTAAGTAAGGTTCAATCTTATTTGACGAAACTTTTAAGTTTTTGAAAATGGTACCGTCAAACTGAAAATATTTAGCTAGTTAGGTTTGTGGTTAAAATTATTATTTGTATAATTTTCGTTAAATTTATTTGTTATGATAGATTTTTAACGTTACACATATTAACCGAAATCAGCGTCATGCCGTTAACAGCACATTTTCGGTTACAAGAAAATGAAAATGAGATAAATTAAACTATGTTCCACGTGTAAATTGTATTTTATTAAGTTATTTGAGTCAAGTGTCCTTATAAACCTAATATCTTTTTTCTTGAACCGTATTCAGACTATAAAACTTGCTTATTCAGCGTGTTTAACACACCGGTGATCCCAAGCTGGTTCCATTGGTCGTGGACAGAATTGTGTGACAACTTAGTTTAGAAAATTAAAACATAGCGTCTGGATATTTGCGTCACACATCTACCCGTCCTGCTCTTGCCTTGTTGTAAATTTTTTTTATGTGCATACGATTGAAGGATCTCTAATCAAACTTTGGGACAATATATGCAAGCAGGTATACTTCGTCCGAAATGAAGGGTGTTGTTCTTGCTAGAGTGCTTCATGCCCACACTTTGTCAGGTTGAACGGTTTTGCAGAATAAACGATCATTAGTAGTTTTGAATCCAAATGTCTCAATGATACATGATACGACAACCAATATATTTAATTTGTTTGGCACTTCACAGTAACATAAAATTGGGGAGCCTCATTTTCCCACTTTATAGACAACAACCACGCTTGTCTTTTATGACGATCCCTCTGGTCATTCTTTACCAATCCTTTGACCAATTGTCGTTTAACAGGACTTTTATACTTAGCAGCAGCTTCCTCTATGCTTCTTCTTATGTCAACTCTCAAAAGGTACATTCCTAACCACTATTAGCATAAAGGGAATGTAATTTGGGCGATGAGTGGCCGACTACATCGAATGTAAAAAAATTTACACTTTAATGCAATTTGTATTATAACGACGGCAGAGCTTTTCATTTTATTACTTATAAGGTCCTTGTAACTATACAAATTAACAACGTTAAAGACAACGAGACGTGACTGTACAAAATGACAACATTTAACATGCCCACAAATAATGAATGGTACCAATTAAGACGCGAGAAAATAATGTGGGCCTACAATCTATGTTAGACATGGCCAACGGCCGAGCGACCTGTAACAATTTTTTTCGGTTTCGATTTGCTTCGTAAAGGTATGTAGTATGGACTTTATTACAACAAGTCAACCTAATACAGTCTGCGTAAACCGCTTGGAGGGTCAAACCATAATTCGAAAGGTAACGGAAAAGACGGAATTTTTAAAACTTTATAAACGGCAACTATGACGTTGGAAGCACAATAATTCACATAGGAAGGGCTACTTAAGCGCCCAAATACGGTACAGACGGCATACAACAATTGACTTCGTCGTGATTTCAGGCCAAGGCAATAATAACATATCCTGCTAAATGATAACGCCGAAATATATCCCGACTGCTGAACCAAGATGAATTGGCTAGTTAAAATGAAGACTTAAATCTACCGGGATCGTAAGTGTATGCTTACGAAGTTGAGGGATACACATGTCACGGTGAATCGAAGCCCGCAATAGATCACTTGTTGTCTCTGGTGAGTTGTGCATCAAAGGATAGGCTCAATATAGTCGGACCTATGGACACGACTCTTGTCTCTGAAGACGGATTGTCAGAACACAAATAACCACCCTCAGATGAACGCCTCTCCACCTTTTATATTGACTTCTTCACCTCAAATTGTTCTTCCTTGCGATGATACCTTTGTTTAAATAAAGGTGCATTTAGCTGTTTAACAAAGCATGAATAACCATGGCACTACATCGTGGAATACTAACTACGCGCACGGCGTTTTGTCTTGTTGCAAATGCACTTTTCAATCCATTAATTTTGGTGTGATGGAAAATAATTTTAAGAGACTAAGCACAAAATTCCCGAGTTTGTGGGAACTACCGACTGAAAAATACACGCTGGCAAGTGCACTCTCTTTCAGTGTTTTTTTTTTTATTTGTGTAAGTCGGAATGGATCGTGGATACTCTCACCCTCTTGACAGGAATTTTGGAGAATTTGGATCAGATACCTGCCAACAGACGTTACCAGCCAACTCCGCCTGGTAATTCGGACATTGGATCAGGCGGCTCCCGTCTTCCATGGTCATTCCTTCCTCACCATTCTCAATACATCGTTTATGTTATGTCAAAACTTCTGACTAAGCCCGTGGATATTTGGTCTAGAAATATCATACGTAATATTATACTGAAGACAATTAGAAAAGCCAACAGCATACAGGTTGGTTAACAACATTCATGACTAATATAAAGAAGTCTCGATACCATTTACACCTTCTTTTTTGAATTGTAGGTCAAGGCTGCGTTGTTGAGATTTTCGCGGGCATTTTTGCGCTTTTTAACAGTGACCGATATCAACGAGTTGGTTCTTCCGCTTGTGTCTGTTTGTTTGGATTCCCGATATATTGAGGCGCAGGTAACATGAGCGTGAATTTCTGCTCCTTTTAGTCAAAACGACCCGTCTATTTCTTCCTAAAGAATTTAAAAGAACAGACGGCGAAAATAATGTTTAATACTTTTTGTAAGGCTTTGCTCCGATTTATTCGTTGTTAGCGACTTTTTTTGCACTCATATCGAATATTTGGCTCTCACGCAGGTGTCTAAAACGGACGATATATTTCCCACAATTGATTATTATTCTACTTAATTATATTTGGCTGATATTATATTATTTATTCAATAACCGTCCTAGATAGCGTTTGACGTTGAAGACCAGTGTCTTCCTCCGAGTAGCGCACATATCCTATGGATATTAAATATACTCCAGCAAGAGGTAGTTAATTAATTGAATTTACGAGAGAAAGTGCCTTCTTCCTTGCATAAATCCCAACAAAACAGAGGAATAACATCTGGTTCATATTGACCCAACTGGGAAAAACGGTGGGAATTGAACCCACGCATTAAGAATAAGGCAGTAAGGGGAAGGCTTTAGCGCAGCCAACGCTCTAACCACTTGAGCTACGGGGCCCCGCCGGACGACTCCAGCTTAATCATATTTGCGTCACGTTTACCCGCCAAACCTACTGCAACGTCTGGAATCCACCAAATCTGGTACAGTAAGTTGACTGTCCAAGCAGGATTTCCTAAGTAATTCATCTAGAATCCACCAGATGACTACCAGGCCAAACAGTCAGAGTTTTCTTAGGATAACCAATTAGTCACTTAAATAAGTAGTAGGATTCTGTTTAGCTCAGAATCCACCCAGGTGATTCTTTTGGTATGTCAACGTCCGTCATGACTAAAGTCCTAGCTCTCCTTCCCCTTTCTGCAAAGTATACGTCGGTCCGAGACCGTCTTGTCACACGCAGCAAATATCAATATCCTAGTTATATGGGCCTGATAAAAATCAGAACAGCATAAAATGTATACGACATCCCCTCCAAAGCTCTTGCTTTCAACAACGTGCGAATGGTATGGAAAGTGTTGAGGCAAAATAAAGTGAAATAAATTAATATCAGTACTCAAAGCGCTGTCAAATATTGCCACTCTATCGAGCAGAGCCATCGCTGCTATCTGAGCGGACATTACTTTATCGGGTATTTTATCACCTGCTCAGGTATTTATTCTCCTGTTTGATTTTTTGGATAAAACTCGATCAAACTAGGTACACATTTTGGCCAAATACATAGTTAGGTCTCAATCGGCGTCTTTCGATAGGTCTGCGCAAATCGGTCCAAGCAAGCCAAGGGTTGTTCATCTTTGCTGCGAGTCTATCACAGACATCTGCAAGTAAATAACGCGCATGGCTTAACATGAACATTTGCAACTGCCGTCTTCACCAACGACATGCAATTTAGGCCGAGGCGTTGGGTGCGCATTTACACGCGGCGAAAGCATCCTGTTTCTTGATTAGCTATTTTGAAATTTTGTAAAAAAAAGTCATCCTGTTGATAGTTTCCGCTTCGTCTTTGCGGATCTTGACATTTTACCACTTTGGAAATACACAAACCTAGCAGTTTCCAAAAATTTATGAAGGACATCATGACTTAGGTGCACGGATAAAGGTCATCTTAGCCTACGAATTGAGTTTTGTAGATTCCATCAAATTTTGTTTGATACTGAAAAATTTAATACTTATCTCAAAATGTCCCACAGTTAAACGTTTGCCTATCAATTTTGATTGTTCTAGACATTATACGAAATCGGATTCTACTCAAGCGACACGATATCATAAGAAATGTCAACTTTATTTCTTTTAGATATTTTAGCTCCCGTTCAACAACTTAGTGTATGCTAGACGTTTCCATTATGTCACAAAACAAATAAAACCTGTCAAAGCAATGTGTTTGTTTATGGGGGCTTTTTGAAATATTAGGGTATATCAGTTGTTTTTTGTCCTCATTAGCTGTCTGCCATGGAATCTCTGCCGAAACTTGCGGAATACTCATGTCCTGAGGACCTTTGCGAGAAGTGTCTTACACGTGCAATTAATGCTTTTCGAAATAGCGTCTTTCGACCCCAGGTAAATCGGATATCCTCATCCGAGAGGCCTTTTGTTTTTAATTATTGGGTAGCTATGTCTCGGCTGTATAACGTTTTTTGTACGAGCAGATATCCCAGTCTAAGTAAGGAAAGGCTTTTTGATAAATGCCAGTCTTTTAATCCCCAGATTATCATCAAAATATTATGCATTTATTACAAAGCATGACAGATTTTAATTGATGTTGATTAAACCGCCCATCTAACCGATTCAGCTGAAAAATAGAAAACCTCCAGCTCTTAACCATAATTACGTATAACATGCCGCAAAGATATTAATAAAAGTGCCAAAACATTTCTAAACTTGATTAACGAACTCCACTGGGCTTTTACCTTTTGTGTACTTCTTTTCTTTACAACACCCGGTTTATTTCATTGTTAGCCGTCCATTCTCAAAAATTACATATCAGCAGAATGTGGATACGAAATTAACTTAAACGTTGTCGAATACATTTACATTCTGTACATATTGGACGATACGCTCATATTTATATTAAGCTTCTTGAATTCAACTGTTAGATGAAATTGTACAATGATTTTCCAACGAAAACATTTTGCACAAATTTACTGTAAGCATTGACCGGAACCCACTATAGGCACTCACAACTTCTAAACCAAATTTCCGTGAGCTGAAATTTCCGGACTGGAAAACTGTTCACATCACATAGGAAATCACATCTCCCAAAGTCCAGAAGAGCTCTCATGCATAGTTCAAATTCATGATAGATTTAAGGCGTTCTCACATGATACTACATGCTTTATGCACAGAAGAAAAAAATTTATGAACAGAAGTAAAATAAGTACGGGAACTTTTAGCTTAGAAAAGACACTTTTTCTACGAATTTGTGCTATGAACTAATTATCCTCTATAGCCGTCTAAGATAAGAATCCAATTTTAGTTATTTGTCGATCCAAACACTCTCACGCCGTGTTAAATTAACGTTAAGGCACATGCACAGGTTAAATTATTATACAAAGAAAATCAGTAAATGTTATGAGACACAAGGATGTGAACTAAGTATGTATCTTCGAAGAGCACATGAAATTAGTAGACATGCATACCTCTAGTCACTAAGATGTCTCATATCGCACACAACGCATCTGCATGAGGTAAATGTTTCTGATATCACGATTTTTCAGACGTCATTTTAAATTTGTAGTGACTACGAATACGCAATCAGGGTCGAGATATACTGGGACGAAATAACACCTTAAGGTATCCTTTTAGTAGGCAATGACAAGTTTTAATAGATTTGAGAACTGGTATATTGAAATGACCTAAATACATACGAAGGAGAATACAAGGCCGTAATAACTGGTCTGAGATACATTTTGATAGTTCCAGTTTGTAAGAAGCATTAATATGAGTTTTACTAGAAATGTGGTTATCGAACTAACAATTTTATGTTAAATGTGGACTCTTCGCACTTGGTATTCGCGTACAGTATTGAACTAGCCATTCACGAGAAAAGGCAAATTTTTGCTTGCAATTTCGCGTTACAAAAAGGCAGACCTGCTGCTTCATTATTTTAATTTTGTTAATGTAAAAAAGTGTTAATGAGACATTTTGGAAAACCAAAATCGTCTGACAGATTTAAATAAAGATTTCTTTTTACAAAATCTCTCGCTTCCACAGGTGTGAATGTGCCAGATGCTGTGACCGGCATGTTTTGAAAAGGGTCTCTAATGAGTTAATAAATTTGAATCTTAAGTACCCATGGATACCATTGTTACCCATTAATTATGGTTCGACACCGTGAGGTGCAATTTTCGTCACTAGTTGACGAGTTAAGCGCGCTCGTGATATACGCATAATTTTATTTAAAGTTCATCTGACATGGGCCGTGTCTATTAAATGCGATTCGTATATATCATTTTCAGGCTTTCGGTTGGTAACACTGGTTGACCGGGTTGAACAGCAATTCTACATGTGATCTCCCTTCAAATATATAATGCGTCATGCAGGAAGTCTCGGACCTAAATCGGCGCCAGTGTTATGTGATCTATTCTTAAGAAGAATATGCTACAGCCTGGATGCCGATCCTTGTTTGAATTGTGTTATTACATCGTTTGGAATACATTCAAGTCCTGGGTTTTAGCGCACCGCGATAGTCTAAAAACGCTTACGTTTGTTTGCATTGGGAAAGCAGACGCTCTATCAACGATGAATCTGCCTTTTTCGCTTTACTCTCCTTTGGTTTAATTGTGTGTCCGAGTAGAATCTATCAAAAATTGGAGCTTGCTAACAGGCTGTCGAGAAGCTACCTCTTCCTGTAGGGTAGGATACGCACTATATCCTATTCCACAGAAGTGAGGCGTGCTTTAGGGTCTAATTAATTGAAATCCCTTGTAGTCGTATTCTCGTATTAAAAGAAAACTGTGTTGTTGCTTCACCTATCAGCTTGAGAGCCACGATTTTAGCGTGACATGATTATTCGGGATGGTTTACTTTTTTCACAGTTTTCAAATGGCACATGTTTGACAAGACAGGATGCAGTATTTAAAGGCACATTTGTGTTATGGACATTTGAAAACTGTATACGAATTACGACACAGGGTTTCGTATGTATTAGTTCCGAGTCCGCTGGGAAGCAAGACGATAATCGGCCAAAACGAAGTGGACTGAAGCAAGATGTTGGAGGGTAAATAGATTAATTACTTTTTAGATTGGCAAAGTTGAGAGATCCGGGTTGATTATCTGAAGAGGAAGATGGGCTCACCGGAACAGGTTAATTAAGATGCTGACGTTTCGAACAGCTTGGTCGGCTCTTCATTGTCTAAGCGTAAAATGCACTTAATCGACCAGAAACCCAAGTGGCGTGCCATGTTGGTCGGCCTCGTGCTGATCGATTTTTCTCTCCCCTCGCTGCCTCGGCCTCTCGGCGATGGTTGGCGGGCGTTTTGTCTGAGTGCGTTGTGAGTCGCCACTCCGCCGGGGAAGGCGACTGAACTAGTGTCCGGTGGTCGGTCCGGTGGTTCTTTTTCTTCTTCACTGAGTAAACACGCCGTCGGGCTGTCTCCGTATGGCCTTCTTAAGCCCACTGCGGCTGTTTGGTTTTGAACTCTACGATTGTGATGACGTAGGACAATGGACCAAGCTCTTCGAAACGTCCGTATCTTAATAAGCCTGCTCTGGTGAGTCCATCTTCCTCTTCAAATTAATTACTTTACCTATGACTGCATTGATGGCGCTCTGTAATGTGTAATGTGGGTCGATAGCGCACAGGTTGCAGCATATTTGAGGGTGCCCAAGAAGGCCGACTCAGACTCAGCTGACACAGCGACCTTTTTGACTAAACTTGAATGTTGGTTGGCTTGCTTTGTAATGCCGTCATCTTACATACTAAATTTTTGCCTTGGCCCCGAGTAATCGAATAACATTCGAGATTATCTTTTCTGTGCAGCAGCATTATTGAAAACCGGAACGTGGTTAGCAAAAGCCGTCTAGAAATCGCGGTTTGTTTTCAGGTGCTTGAAGGCGTTTTTAGGCTGCTATCACCCCACAAGCAAACGTGGCGATTCTAGACATTTTGCACACCCATATTTTCGAATCTACATGTTATAATCTTATCATTCACTCAAAATCACTTCGGGGCAATCGACGGCGATATCGCTCAGGTTTCAGCGTTTTAACTTAGTGCATAGCTCACGCAAACACATGGTGGAAAGTAAGTTTTCAGATACAATCTACCGCTCTCTTTTCTTTAGGGCATAGTTGGGGCAGTGTAAACAACTACAACGTTTCGCTCCGGTTTAAACGCCCCTTGGTATTTAAACGCCCCAGTCATTCACTGACCTTTGAGGAGACTGCTTATTTTTTTCATTGTAGAACTGAGGCTATGGGAGACGAGGAATTGGCGAATCTGGAGACAGATTATACATTCTTATCTGATGTGGCCCGCTATATTGGAACTTTTAATAGGGTGCAGTCTGGGCTCAGATAGCATTTTTGCGAAGTCAGAGCTAGAAGAGGGTCAGATAAGAACGATCTAGAAGTACTTAGCCAGTATTTTGTTGTGCTTAATAAAAACGCCAGCAACAGCGTGGAACTTGTTCATAAAAGCACAACTAAACCTGGTGTAGGTGCATCAGCACAATGCCAGACAACGCGCATGGCGCCTTTAGCATCTTACTACTTGCTGCGGGCCGAAATATAAGGCGATTGTTGTCCTTTAACTTTGCTCTGCAAAGTCTTATAAATCATAGTTCTCCGTATTGCAAAGACTCCTCTGTGCATATAGCACAGCTAAGAAGACCATGCAATTATACATGACAGATTGTCCCTCTTCCCAACTCCTGCCTCAAAGCTACAATCCGTCGCCGTCCTGTGCATCGCACATCTCCTGCCACATCTTCCAAATGACGTCACTGTGAGCACTGTTCTTCCATTTGCGCTGGACGCAGCCGCAGACGCCGCAAACAACGCAAAGTTAGTCGTCTCTGCAGCACAAGATAATGAGAAAAAAGAGGCCAAATATCGGATTCCCATGCAACTAATACCCTCATATATTGTTGAATTCGATTTCTTTCTTTCCGAGGGGGAGCCCGTCATCGCAATCTGCTGTAAGTTTGCTCTTTGCAATATCGATTGAATGATGTGTACATGCTAACTAGATACAAAATCAGAGAGTTAGTGACTTCACCGTTTTGCAAATACATTTGGCATAAAAAAAGATATTCGGCTATCATGGCCGTAGGGACAGATGAATGTTTTGCCTTTTTGCGGCATTTACGTAAGTTTAGTGAAGTGAGCTTACAAGGGCCTTTAACTCCAAACGCTAATGAGCATATTTTTTGTTTCTTTCCGACATTAGTCTTGGGAAAAAAAATTCTACGACAATAGCTAAAATCGACAGCGCCTGTCGTAATGATATAAAACTATTCATGCATATGCTTTTGCAATTTTTTCTCTGTGAGCCTAATTAGAAATATGGGGAACGTATTGATAACCTAGGAGCCTCAGACGGGATAATCCCCCTGGAATATAATTAGAGAATGAACCTCGTTAATAGTGTACCAATAACAAAGAGAATTTGCTGGTTCATTCAAGTAGTATTTTGTGGGGTGTTTGAGTGTACGCAATAAGCCATCTTGGATATTACTTCCTCTAATTATATAATAAAGTGTCAGATCTTCAGAAATTATGAGGGGCAAAATTTAAAACAAATATAAGTAACTAGCAAGTTTGTTCTTCTGCCACTAATTATGGTTTGAAGTTGTTAACGCTTGCAGATTGTTGTAGAAGCGTGCCGATTCAGGAGAGTAAGAGTAACTGTATGTTTACTATTCACCAAATTTTTGAGTATTTAAACAAATTCTACATTTAAGTGATTTTTCGGCTGAGTAAGCAACGGTTAGCAGATTTATTGGTCTGCTTTCATAAACTTATAAAACGACACTTTGAGCTACGATTTTTCTTGAATGTTCGCAATTTCTATGTTGTTATGGTAAATTTTGCATATCTGTTTAACTAAGTGGCAGCAGAATTTTTCCCCTCACTACCCATACCACCGGTTGCATACTTCATTGAGCGACACAAGCACAGTTGTAAGGTTGGTCGCAGGTAACATAAATGCGGTTTTGCACTATCACTGTTGATTAACTTTCTAATATTCAACATGTTATATTCTCGGGAACAGGGTTCCGAATGTGCCGCACTTCATACCATGCAGTGGCTACCGAGAAAGATTGTGTCAGTGCAGCTCAAGCGTTCTTAATGCTAGTACGTGCATTTCGGATAAGAAGCCAACGATCTTTTTACTAGCCGCATTGTAATTACTGTACAATTCATGGAAACTTAAAAGGGTACGTTCCTCCTTGTGTGTGGAGTAAGTACAACAGGGAAGCTTTAGTAGGAAGACTAATAATAAAACGTGGGAATACAAGGTTTGGAGAATGTTATATATTTAACTTTCCATTTCAGACCGCTTATTTTAATCTGTGTATGTTATTATGGGCCTTTAATAGCCGTTTGCGCTAGCAGTTGCGGTAATTGCCGGATCCACTTTTTGTTACTGCGCCAGGAGCTGCCATACAAATTCATTCATCAGTACGCTAATGTTTCTTAGTGAAATAACCACGTTTGCAAGGACTTACTGTCGGTTCAGGGTGATTACATCAGAAAATGACCATTTTTCAGTCTGCCTAAATTTTTTGGGAGGATTGAGCAGCGCGAGAGTTAACGTTACTAGTGGCAAAACTTCTCTTTAGAAATATTTCTCTGTAATTCGTATTCACAGTACTGGCATGAATCTCCTAACATCGTTGAATCATCCGCCTGCTCTGTAGTGCGAGTTCCTCTAAGTGGGTTTTATCAGCCCTGTGCCCATATCACGGTATTCCCGTCTGGTCGTAACTAAAATGTCCCTTTCCCGCTCTGCCACTTGAGATGACACATGTACTGTCGTGTATTGCGGCTACGGAGTTCCAAAACTGCTGTCTACCGACCGTTTTTGATTTCGAAATTCGGTATTTTTATGGATACGAATATTTATCATGCACTGTTTGTAAGCGCGGTTCCGTATTATCATACCCTGATTGGCGAAGCTGTCCAGACCCTCTACGAAATAATAGATGGTTATTTATAGAAGTGATTTTCGGCATCCAATAACTGTTATACCGATTAAAACCTAATTATGGATGATTAAAATGATATACACTAAATATCTCTGAGGCAGGCGTGGATATCACTCAGTTGTTGTTAACCAAGTCTATGAATTTCCTGTGCAAACCAAGTGGTTCGAAAATGGTTAACAAATAAGATCATAAATTGACCAAACACAAGTCGGTAGATAACCAACAGAGGCAACGTTGCCTATTATGCGCTATAATGTCCGTCCAGTCGAAGAAAACCTGTTGTTTAAAATTTTGGCGATATACGTTTTAAAGCGAGGGATATCCCATTTAGTGAACGCATATGCAGTGAAATTTTAGTGACGCCGATCCCAGAACTGTCATCGTTACTGTATGCGACAGCACCATATTAAAGGATGAAAAGGAAGCTGACACCGACCGTTCTATTATTTTCTTTTGCTAAATCAGGGAGGATCAGATAAATGCTACGAAGTATGACTATTCAAACGATGTTTACGAGCTACTCAGCCTAACAATATCAGTGTTAACGATGGAGTACATGATGCACGCCAAAGTCTTTTTTCAGTAAGAATTCAGGCGAAATTTTAGGGAACAAATACACATTTTTATGGATTGTGTAACAGAATATTCAACCACTTTACCTGAGATATGTGGATGTTTAGCATCCAAGGATGGCTAATTTGGTTGTCGGGCCTAAGAGATTCTGTATACAGTAGGTGGGCTAGCTTATGAAACAATAACCAAAATTTCGAAATGTGTTTTCATTCCGAAAAAAACAAATTAAGTCAGGTTGTAAAACTAGTCAGCCTGCAACAGAATTCTATAATATTGCAAGATACCGGCTTTCGAATGAAATTCCTGTCGACTGCATGCAAAGACAAAACTCTGCAAAAATGACTACTTAATTAAAGTGAATTTTTCTCGTTGAGTTTCGATGTCCCTAAAAGTAAAATTATATTTAATGAATAACATGCATAAAACTTATCATTCTTTCTCTCATTCGGTGGAAAATTACGTCTTCTCCTAATTTTTTTACTAAAAGGCGGGAAATACTTCGGTTTTTAAAGAGTTGTTAATTGCGATACTTTTAAATACCGGGAAATGGCCGTTCATAAATCATCATGTTTCTGTATTTAACAGTGTGGCTTGTAAAATTAACAATATGAATCAATTTCACTGCTAAATTTTATGAACCCTATATAGTCCCCCTTTATCACCGCTGAGAAATACGTGGTTTTCGGTACGCGGAAAATATACGGCTTGTAGTTTGGAAAACATGGATCCAAGCGTTACGGCAGAGCGGGCTTAAAATTATTCGGAAAATGGAAAACGTTTTTAAAACCGAATTATTTCCCTCCCATGAGTATAAAATTGGGAGAAGACGTAAATTTCCACCGAGTGAGCGAAAGAGTGATTATTTTATGCATGTTTTCATAAAAAATAATTAGACATCGAAAATCAACGAGAAAAATTCATGCTACAAAGTAGTCATTTTTTGAAGAGTTTAGTTTTTGCATGCAGTCAGAAAAAGTGCATTCGAAAGCCGGCATCCTAAGGTAATTTAAATGTTATAGAATCATGTTGCAGGCTGACTAGTTTTACAAGCCTGCTTAATTTAACTTTTCGAAACGAAAACGCATTTCTGAACTTCGGCTGACATTTCATGAGTTAGCCCACCTACTGTATTTAAGAAATGGGCCTAAGGATATGCTAAATTTATATTAGGAATTACTTTGACCAGCAGTTATAGATTTATTTTGCGTGCCCTGATTCGGCATGTTGGTCTCAACTCACGCAAACTTTCGAATTCACACAAACATTTTTACAGAACCCGCTTAAGTAATGCGATTCATATAGCCTCTAGGTTTTCGTCTAAGTACTACCAAAGTGCTTTTGGGCCAATAATCTGAACTTGATTGGCCAAATAAAGGATATTCTGGCATCATGGCTGCGGCCTGTTTTATGAAATAACACGGATTTGAAGTTTAAGTTTCCGTTCTCGCGATATGTTCAGGTTAGGCGTTTCGCATTAATATAGACAATATTGTACAATATGACTTGCTGAAAGAAGAAATTGGTGAAAAGTTGCTCTTGGAGTTTGTTTGGTGTTTTAATTTGTCATTTTTTCTGCAAGCGGAATAAAAAATTCAGAACTCTGTTCACAACTTAGAGTCGAAATACGTCAGGGAACAGGTTCGTAGAGACGCCATTGGGATGATCTACTTTAACTAAAATCACTAACTTGTAAAGGAATTCTTAAGGTCATGTTTCCCATCCCAGTTCCTGGAGGTATACCAGGCCTGCCGGCTGTGTATTGGACAGTAGAATGCACGCAAATACGAATCTGACATCTAACTATATAATCCTACTAAACATTGCTTAAAATATAAGTGGGCATGCCATATTGGTTTTAATTTGTAACAGAGGACCATTAATGACTTAAAAATGGTGCTGCGAAGTTAAAACTACTTTACCTATGGCCGAAAATTAACTTGAATGCGCTACGTTGGGTGGTTTGAATTGAAAAACTTATTGTCTCGAACGCATGAATATAAGAAGAAGTTTGATAAAGTCATTAACACCATGCATATTTTTACCAAATTTTTATTTTACGCAGTCCGAATTGTGTTTTATATTGCTTGTTTGTACCAAAATGCTCAAATTTGTTTATTTTAATCCACTTTACTTCCCTACTTTCAAAAGAATAGATACCATTAAGTTTTTCTATTGTTTATGACCCCTATATATGTTCGAATATTGCATTTGACATTTCACAGTTTTAAGAATACTTAACATCTTTCAAATAAATGCATTAAGATTTCTTGAAGTAAGCTTATTCATTCTTGCATGGTTAAACTCCTCACTGTCGTATCCAAAGACCAAACCATGCTGAACTCCCTAGGTATCTTTGGAAATTAATAGTGTCACGCAAATTGTACTCCTAGAAACAAACTATTTTATGTTTGCATTGAAAGATAACTTGATTTTTGGCGTAACGCATTATGTTTTCCAGACCGTTTTACATGAGTCCGAATCTTCAGCGTTTCACTTCCATATGTATATGACAGTTTTTTCAACTGACTTTAGCCTGAGAACTGAAGTACTGCTTCGTCTCTTACGGCCAAAACGTTAATATTCGCACACGATTTGTAAAGCTCTGATTGTATTCTTTAAAAAGACCGACCTCCTAGGACAATCCTTCTCTTGCAACCTGAGAATAAACTGTCATTTCTAGTTACTTTTGTGATTTTCGCATTTCGCAATCGCATACAGGGATGTTACCTGAATTTTTCATTCGTCGTATGCGGCCAAAATTATCTGCCCTTTTCAAAACCTCGTGTCATGTCAAATACTGACCTTGAGATGATTTCTGATCCACCAGGTCGAGTCATGGTCGTACTAGTGAGAGTTGTAATGTCTTTTGGCAACATTGTCATTGCAAATCAACAACACAAAGCCAATATATTCTGAGATCTTTCTCCATGGAAATCTCGAAATAAAAGAGGGAATAAAAAGCAGGTTGTGAACGGAAATATTTACGTAAATTATTTTATAATTTAAACACATCAAAAACTATTCATTTATATGGCATTAATAACTTTTTCCCCGTCTAAATAAGAGAGTCGTACGCTAAACTGCTTCGAAATCTCAAAAACATCATGTGTTTGTATATATTATCTACCGCATTTCCCAGACAGATAATTTAATCTCGCTAGGACAAGCGCGACACATAATTCTACAAGCCAAATATTTCTGTTGCCGTCACAACTCCGTCGGTCTATAAACTCCGGTTACTAGTATAGTACTTCTGCTTAATGCAAGGACATTTCTACCAGCTTGTCGATTTCATCATCGGGAAACGATCTGGCTGGACATGTTTATTTAAAAGTCGATTGCTGACCACGTATAGCTTATGTAAATTTACCCGTGGAATGTAGTAAAATTTGCATAAAATACACCTCTATATGTTTTGTAATATTCAACCAAGCAGGTGATTTGGCCGAAATCCGACGTATGCTTAACAAATGACTCGATCGCCGAAATAATTATTAACTCCTCTAATGCTCCCGACCCGCCCTAAGATTATAATTAGCGACAACAATAAGTGTCCATTAATGCTGTCTCAAAAGCCAAACATGAACATGATTCAGAAACAGAATGATTCACTAGGAAATTTGAAGGCATTTTCATTTATGCTTATAAAACTGCCGTGGACCTCAAAGGCATCAAGCTTGCGTTTTCGATTTATCATCATATGACACGCACCATTACGGTACGGTAGCGGAATGTCAAACAAGACAAAACACTGCGAATTGTATGTGTGACTTAGGAAGAAACTTGGAAGTTTGGCTGAATGTGTTACACACCAGGTAGGAATTTTGGTCCGGCTACAAGGCCAGTAGCAGGGAAGTATGTCATTAAGATGTGTTTTTGTTTTGTCACTAAAACGTGACGTGAGTCGGGATGCATAATTCTCCGCTTGGTCCAGGGTAGCTAAAGGGTTCGGGTGAGCGGCCTCTGCAAAGCATATGGTTTACTTAACTACCCGTTTAACCACACCCTCTGACGCCGCAGTTTTCCACTAGAGTGGAAGTTTCGAGCCCTTTGTCAGTGCCTCGAAGCTGGCCCGAGATGGTTAGCTGACATCTAGTCGACTGCCACTTTCTAGCAATTCAGAAACGGTTTAATAATCGAATGGGCGTCCTCGTGCCTTGAGTTAGCGGAGAAGACTAGTCCCCTTACATCCGTTTTGATTGGCGATTATTCGTTTGACTAATACAACCTCCTTTGCAGAAACAAGTAACCATGAAAACATGTATACACACTAAATGTTCGAGAAGGAAAAATTGCTCATTTCTTTTAGACAAATTATACGCGTAGTTAAGAATATAAATCTTATCTTGGCCAGTGAATGCGCCGTGTTATATGAGGTTTGAGGCAATAATAATGCACAATAAAGCCCAATTCTTTCAGTCTTTGACATAATCGTTTTTGGTAGTTGCTATTCCAAACATCTTGTAGCAACCATCTGAGAGGTGCTGTTTTATTGCAGCATGTTTGTCATGAAACAGCTGTCTTCTCTGGCGTATGTGCAGTGCATAAAATTCCCTCCTGATTGTGAATAATAAAAAACGCACACTTGACGATTCGACACTGCTTTGACGGTCAAAAGCATACATGGTTTTTGCCAATTTCATGGTTTCTCCGAATATAGCTCGGCAGAAAAGCTAAAAGAAGGAGTGCAAACTTGTCTGCAACCATATACGAAGGCGATATTGGCCATGATCCGGCGTATGGCAAAAGCTCACACAGTGGTCTTGGGTTAGTCCCATGACATGCCAAACGAGCAACAGTGATAAAGCATAAATTCAAAGACACTTCAAGTGAATGCCAAAAAGCAGACTGTTTTGAAGTTTCATAATTTAAGCTGTTGATTTATGGGTCACATCTATTTCGTCAGCAGAGAACGTGGGAGAACGTGAAAGAAAAACGCCACTTTTATAGTGTCTCTTGTTGTCAGTTACGCTGAAGATGAAATTTGAACGGAAAATCGCCTTGAAGTGTAGAAATAGGTTAAATCCAAAAGGCTCAGTTTCAAGACGCGCCTCCTGTTCAAAGGAACAATCTAGGCCCATATAAAGGTGCGCCGGACTTTACTAAATACAGTCGAAACCGTATTCTAAGCGACGTGATAGACGTCTTTGCAGACACAAAAATTAAAATAGAAGGATGTGAAATCGACCAAATGATATTCGTTGATGTCCTAGTCTGCTGTAATGTTTGAAGTCTAGCAAAGATAAGGTGCTTAGTACAAAGAGGATACGTTGCAATTACTAAGCAGTGGCAGCACACCTATCTCAAACAGTGACAAATAAGTTGCTGCTTTATCTTGGAACTGATGTTCATTACGGCAAAACGGTAGATATGGCTGATCTGTTGCAAAGCTCTCCGTGGGAGCTTAGAGCGATTGGCCATAAACGTATCCTCGTCAGCATTTTCATAAATTGGACAAGAGCTCACAATGCACCAGCTCTAACTTCTGAAACGTTTATCTGCACATCGGGAACCTGTCAAAAAATGCCAACCTCTGCCACAAAACTTGGACTCTAAGTCACAGTTGTTCCTCAAAAAGTCGTGTCTTATCAGAAATAACAAATTTTAGCTTATATTTGAAAAACTAGGCGACCTCGGTGGGATTCAAACCCACAACAGCAAAAGGAAGGCCGAAAGACGGCCGACGCTCCAGCCACTTGAGTTACAAGACCCAACCGGTAGCTTTAAATTTAATCACGTTTCGGTCAAGCTACCAGACCAGCCTACCGCAACGTATGGCCGTACTCAAGCCTTTCCTTTGATGTCGTGGGTTCGAATGCCAGAGGACATTAAGGTTTTTGCAAATGGATCACAATTAGAAATTGGCAGTTTACAATACTTGCTGTAACGGCAAGGAACACCAGCGTGTTCCGCCATATTTAGAGAAATTGCAAACACAGCTACTATGCTGAAGTCATTAATGAATTACGTTTAGTAGCGATGAGGAGGAAAGACTTCAATTCTCAACTCACGATAAACAGTAGGACATTTGGCCATACCTTTACTTCTCGTGGGTCTAAAATCCTCATAAATTTTAAGGACCTCGTGAGCCGTTTTGCTTGGGCTTTTTATTCATCAACGAACGCATTAATCTTTCCCTTTGATTGGGTGCTATATCTTTTTCTCGATAGAATATAAAGTCGTTCAAAGAGGGTGTGGAATCGCATAGCTTCCAGTGACTGTAGCGACGGCTCAAAGTGCTCAAAAAGTGCTTATAATACTGATAATGAAATAAAGGTCTATAAAGTTTCGTTTACGCGTGACCAATGCCTTATTGCGCTGGATGTGAAACCGTCCGTATGAACCAGAATCTGTTAGTTTAATTAACAGCATGCTTGCGTAGAAACTGCCACTTATATATACGTAAAATTTGGTGCGCCCGCTCCCTTAATCTGTTAATTCATATAATGATGTGGATGCGGACAATTTCATCGTTTTGGGCAAAGTGTGTACCTCTCCCATAAATTTTTCTTGTCGTAAAGTGCCTTTAGAATTTAGTCAAACGGTTATGTCAACTGCACACATGCCTTTTGAACATTTTGAGACAGGTTAAATTTGCTTAGATTTCAATGGTTCAGTTTAATAATATCAAGGGCCGTGCTGGTGGAGCAAGGTAAGTAATTTGTTCGTCCTCATTATCCTTCGGTTTCAAATCTTCCGAGATGCCTTTTCTTTTAGGGTCTGACTGGGGGCTGTTTTTAAAACGGTCTTCATATGGTCGAACGTTTTTTTAAATAATCAGTGCGCACTTTTCTTGAAACAAAATGCCCGGAGGATACGCGGAAATTATGCTTGGAAGACACTACCAAAATAAGCAAAATATACGTCAGGCAGCTGGCATGGGCAAATAAAAGTCCTACTGCGTGTAGTAAATGGTTTGAAGATAAGGGGGTTCATTCGTCAACGACTCTGGTTTTGCAGGCTGGTCTAAGTTAATGTTAGAGTTGTGAAAATTCCCATTGAAGAATTCAAAAGACAATTTGGCGAGCATGCGTAGATTTTCGACAAATTCCCATCAGTCCTATACACTTATATTGCTGTCGACATGATTAAAAGGAAATTGCGGGCAAGCAGACGTTATTCTATTGCTAGGGTTTGGGGGGGGTGGGTGGGTGAGGTGGAAAACGAAATTACCGTCAGTGTCAGGGGGAGAGAAGGGAATGGTGGACACTGGGACGGGTAATTATACGCAGGTGGTTGGCATGCTGGCTTTGGCCCATGGTAACTGTGGGGCCTGTACGAAGTTCTTTTGTGCGCATAGAACTGGTTTGTATAGCCTGATTGCAGCCGCCTGTGCTGTTGCCAACTGACGCTGTCCAAGTGATTTTGGATAGTCTGACGGGATCTTGTAATTCACTTGGAATGCCTGCCTGTCATCTACACATTGATCTATGGTTACCATGTGGTCGAAGATAGAGCTGTTGACGTTCTTTATTTGGCCCTTTCCTTATCATGCTTGAAGGTGTTTTCTTATTCTCCTGTCCTACAGGAGCAGGTGAAGGGGTACATACACACAGAAGTGGTCTGGGCTGGCAATTTGTCCTTGCCCTCTCCGTGTAGGGTGGGGCTAGTGGAGAAGAGTACACGGACGTCAGCTGTTGGAAAGGTGCATAAGACAGTTTGAGTTATGCGCCTTCTTGGAAGTTCACTTGGCGCGTCCCCTCTTTCCTGTCGTCTCCCCAAACCCCAGCTACGGAATAACTTCTGCGTGCCTGCATTTTCCTTTTGGTCCTTTCGAAAGCTACAAAAATGTATAGGCCTGATGAGAATTTATCGAAATCTTACGTATGCTCGCCAAATTTTCTTTTAAGTTCATTTTATAAGACGCAGATTTCCGTATGACCCTGCAGGTACCGGAAGCATCGCTTAGTTTTTATACTGCTTCCTCCTGGGGGGGTTGGTACTGCCATTGGACACCAATCTTTTGATCTACACATGAAAACTTTACTCAAACTGCCCGTGTCTAAAGCTGTTTGGCCTACCTGATTTTATCCGTAATTAACTCTCTCTTTTTTAGGTTACAAGAAATGATTAATTGTTAAAGTAAAAAAAACCTTGCTAAGGGAGAAATGAATTGCAATTATGGGTGCCAACGTACTTAGCGTACTAAGTGGCTAGCAACAAGTAAAAATATATGGCACCATTCTTAGATGGAAACCTGCAAGTTTGCGATCATGGTTGTCGACCAATTTATGCTGTTTTTCGTGCCTTATTTTAAAAATCTAACATTTGTTTCCGTAAATTTCAGGCCTCTTTAGGGCCATTATTCGCGAATGCAAACAAATTATTCATCCAAGAACGATCGCTTTGGAAATTATACCAAATATGCTTCCTCATACGCTAGCCAAACGTTGGCAGTTCAGTGAGGTAACGATATACACTATATGATAGTACATTTATTATCAACATGGATAAACCCAAGCTTTTCTGTTAGGCGCTTCACTATATTTTAATAGATTTAAGAACATGTACTGCTCGTGTTTAGAGATTTCTGCCTGAATAAAAGGCTGACTCTTTACGATGAAATGTTTGTGAGGACTTGATTACGAGCCAAAATATCACTAATTACAGGGTTATCTACAGTCTCAGATTAAATTGACATATGCCATATATCACGTCTAATTGAGGCTGCTCAGCTTACTTCAAAATAGCTAAAGTTATTGAAGCAAGTTACTGAAGCATAAACTTTAAAACTGGCAGAAGACATACTTCTATAAGCCGTACACAACCGATCTACTAAATATAGACAAAATTATTCGTCATACTTTACATCAAGTACAATGAGTATTAAAGTTCTACAAGGGAATAAACGCTGTGTATTAGAGATTATAGTTAAGGCCCTTTGGTTCACAAGCCGACTTTTGGCCATCGAAGGCATTCATAAAGATTCGTTTGTTTTTAAACAGATTTTGTGCAGTAGACATTTGGAAACCATTAAGAATGTTCACTATATCACTCAGTTTTTCAAAACAAAGCACATAATTTTTTGTTTATACTTGCCATGATATCATTTTCCGTGTCATTATTTCGACTTTGCCCTTACTAACACGTTAATAATTCAAGATAGTCGTAGTTCTGTTTTTTTAGATGTGACAAAAATGTCACTTTATTTAGTCTTTCAATAAGCAATAAGTACTTTGTTTAATGACCAGAACTCGTTGCAGATTTTGGAGACTACGTATAGCACACTTTATCAAGTATCGATAAATAGGTAGACAGAAATAATGTTTTTATACAGTATTTTAAATGTCATTGTAAATGGGATCCGTCAGAACAGTTATACGGATCTTATATTTAAACGATTAACAGACGCAATCTCTGTCTTAATCTTAAAGATAGATTAATGTTTCATCACATGAACTTGGTGAAGAATAATCAAGTGAAATATTCTGAACACCTAGTTCAAGTATCTGATGTCAACTCTACATGAACTTGTTGACTGTCTTGGAGAACAATTCCCAGAAGAGGTGGATCAGACATTAGATTCAGAGGAGGATACCAACGATTGCAAAGATGAAAAAGCCCCGAAACAAAACATATGTGTGCATGTTGATGAAATGTGAGTTCCCGTCCTTTTTCTTAAAAGCATCGCATTGCTCGGAGGTTTGCATAAACTCGATGTACTAGCGGTTGACATGAATCCTCCGCCATATTACCGCAAGTGTGAAGGAATTTCAAGAAGCTCTAGGACTAAACTCTAATAATATCAAGGATAACAATTTACGTGATCTCTGTGGTGCATAAAGACGATGCTTTAAAGTATACTGCACTAGGGAATCAAAACAAACAGAGTGTAAACTATAATCAGATTTCTAAACGTACGTCCACGAAGGGAGACTATCAGTATAGACATGGGAACGTAGATCGTGTGGGAAGAAAGGCAGTCTGCAAAGCAAAAACCTGTTAAATCTCATTTGGAAAAATCCCGTTAAGGCGATTATGACAAGTAAAAAGAGTTTGAGTGTTCGGCTTGCCAAGAAAGTCACTCCTAACAACCGTTCTGTAGCTTTAGGTATTATTGTTCTCAACATTCGGCCGTAAAAATCCGCTTTAACAGGGCAACATAATGGATTAGCTGAAAATCCATATTGTTCCGCGACGTAAGAGATACGTCTCTACAGCCCTCAACGGACCATATTCATTTGCAACAGCAAAATCTACATATGGAGTAGCGGTCATTTATATCATCAGCTCTAACAATACGCCGGCTTTGCTTGAAAAATGATACGCGTGATGTTATATCGATAGTAGTAAAAATTCCATTCCCGGGTGGTAAATCAAAAGAGAATGAGGTGTTCACCGAGAGAGGTGTATTGGGGGTCTGACGTTTCGAGTAGTTGTTTCGTCTACTCAACTTCAGAGACTGAGAAGTCATGCGCACAGCTCTCCTTTTGTGGCCACTTTGTTTGATGCGTCGCCTTCCAATGGCGCCTGTGTGACTGCATCCGACATGCATGCCACCGTGACCTGAATCGCCCCCGTCGGCCACGGCGATGACTGACGGCCCTGATTGTCTCCCGCCGTGTCTGTCCCCCGTTAAGAAGGTTTGTGAAGCCAGATAGGGGGAGGAAAATTGATGTGACGGTTGACAGAGCAGTTAGTGAACATCCAGGCTATGATCATCGCCCCCCGCCCACAATGTCAACGACCTCAGCTTTGAAGGTGTGTCCGATTTGCGCGGCATGGGTTACTACCTCTCACTTTGGGTCCAGTTTTCGCACGACCAACTTGTGCTCGTTCATTCGCGTTTATTGCCACCGTCGGGTTTCCCCAACGTAGTTGCAATTCTCGCAGCTGCATTGAAGTCGGTAGACAACGGCCGACATCTCCTGCTTTGGGATCGGATCTTTCGGCCGCATCCCTGCCGGCGGATTGTTGAGTCGGGACTGTGGGCAGCGCCCATTCCGAGGGACGCGAGGGATCTAGCCGCGGTTTCGGAGATCCCTTTCATGCACGGAATGCTCCGCCACGATTTTGGCTGACTTTGTTCTTCATTCCGCTTCCTTGATTGCCTTCGGCTCCGTTCAACGAATACTCGCGGATAGTTGTTGCCTCGGAATAGTTCTTGGAGGAGCTCCATCTCATCTAGTTTGGCGGCTGGCGTGCTGCAGTGAGTTTACACCCGTCGATAGCGTGCGTACACAGCTTCGTTTGTGTTGCAGTGGGTAATTAATGTTGTAACTGAGCATTTGCAATGTGTTCGTCGGTTTTCTGTAGATGACGTTGCCAGTTTGCCGTATTGTTGGCGGCAGACGAGAACATCGAAGAATAAAGGTTTGCTCCCCACTTCCTCTTCCATCGTGAACTGTATTCGGGAATGGCTGAGTTCAGCAGCTCTTCATAGTAATTGATTATATCCCGACCGATGATTGCAAAGTTGTCATCAACGTAGCGCGCACAAATTTTGGGTTTGTGCTCCCAGAACAGTCACCTCTCGGGTTTTTGCAGAACTGCTTTGGCAATGAGCCCGGAGATTGTTGAACCCATCGGAGTGTCCTACATTTGCCCATATGTATATCCCCTCGAAGGTAAAAAGGTCTTGAGACACTGCCCCATGAGGTCTATAAGATCTGCTGCATGCGGGTCGGATGCAGCCACCCAGGCGCCATTGGAAGGTCACGCATCAAACAAAATGGCCACATAAGGAGAGCTGTGCGCAAGACTTCTCAGTCTCTGAAGATGAGCAGACGAAACAACTACTCCAAACGTTAGACCCCCAATACACCTCCCCCGGTGAACGCCTCATTCTCTTTTGCATGGTTTTATATTCTCCAAGTCAATCCATTGTTTTTTTTCGAGTTTCTCTCGAAACTACTAATTTGCTTGTTTACGCAATGCATGCCTGTCATTTTAGCACTGCGGATCCCTCTTCCCCTGCTGAAATGTAAGTGCTCGGAATAGATGGCACGATGCACGTTCAAAATGTCGCCTAAATAACTCATACCTTTTTTTCGCATTGCCAGTAATGGCTGATCAAAACTTTAGATGTCTATTACATCAGATGCACCATATTAAAATTCGAAGTTACAAATCTTCTTTGATTCCAGGCCAACGTTAAAATACAGCTTGGTGTTTTAAAGATGCCGTTAACGGTGCCTAAATAATTAATGAAGACGCTTTAAGTTCACTGCGGACATCAAAGGGAAATCATTAGAGTAACCTGCAAAAACGGCATTCTGCCGTAGCTTGAAAGTGTTTGTCGAGTAGAATAAGATATATTTTTGGAGGTTCCATGAAATATTATGAAAAACATTTCCATATCTGAGCCTTGGAAATGAGCTCCTTAAGTTGATTTTTCTTTGCCATTGCATTTTTGTCCTTTTATGGTTATGGCCTTTAAGCCGAAAGAGGTGAAGTTAGACTGCCTTTCAGCGCTCTTCAATGCGCATCTACATCTCTGCTTTCTTCTGTGGCGCAGGTTGCATTGGTCAAACAACTAGGCACCTATCCAAGCGGATGGAAAAGCACCAGACTGTTTGGTTAAATCAGGGTGTGGAAAAGTCCACCTCCAGCGCAATTCCAGCTCACTTGTCTGACAGCTGCCATCGGGTAGACGTCAAGTAAGCATTCTGAATCATCTACAAAGTGTCGGTGAGACACTCCAAATTCCTGCGTCAGCGGACACTTGCGACTGCAGAGGCAGTGGCCATAAAATTAGTCGACCCAACCTTGTGTTCGGATACTAGCACTAAGGCTCTCCTGGGTTCCTAAGGCTCTTATACCTGCTACGTCACGTTACAGCGGTGAAACAGGGACAGCTAATTGACAGACATCATCCCTTTCCCCTTCCAAGCACCTGACAGAACACGACTTTGGTCCCTGACGCCTGCCGTCTATTGGCTGTTTAGGTTTTGCTACAATAACCTTTCCTTATATTACTGCACTTGCATGATGACGAATATTCAAAAGCGTACGTTTGGCGGATTTGACTTAAATGTTTATATGGGTATCATTGCTGAACTAGAAATGACCAGTTATGACCACTCAACTATCCAAATGTCTACAAATTTACCTAGAGTCCGCATACATTCCAATTACGATTTGCAATTGCGTAATCCAATTTTGGGTAGCGCACCATTTGCACGTTCGTTTTATTTCTTTAGATTGCTGGGATTTTCGGTCTTCTAAATAAACAAGTCGATAATTCCTACTACTGAATCGTAATATTAGAACAGCGCTGACTATTCCATCATATGCTACCTTATTATTTAAGCGTTAAGTCAGATAATGGTTGCTGCACCTATAATGCTGTGATATTTTCCTGTTGTTAGTCTACGTTTTTGTTATGACCCCGAAGAAAGGTAGGACAGGGAGAGAGCCGGTTCGGAGCGCAATCACTTCGTTGGTAACTTGCGGAGACGAGGGACTTCAAATCGTAAGAAAGGTGCGATATTTATATTGGCTCCTGTGAGTTCTGAAACATTCCGTCCAATGACTTGCCAGCCGTTGAGGGCGTTCTAGTATGTTCCTGCCTCGAGCGTGCTGGTCGCTGATTGGCCACCGCGTGCGCACTAGTCCCCCTGGCGGACGCCTCTGGAATGTACGGCCAGCCATTGATTGGGCCGCACACGTGAACAAAGCCACCACACATGCTCGACGCTGCAGTGCATGTCGGTCGGCCGTCTAATTTCACGTGCGTCTCACGCCGCCTGCTTGGTCTCCTGTCCAGCGCCTTAGGTCGTGGCTTCACGCCGCGTGCACTCTCCATTACAGTTTTAAACTATGGACAATTACTAGCGATACTAATCCAAGCAAGCCGTTTTCGTTTGTACTTTTCCTATGAGTCTGGCCGCTAAACTCAGGTGTAAGTCGGTAACATTTTAGTTTCTTTGACTCCTAATAAGTCTCAACACTGTGAAAGATGCAAGTTTCGCAAAAACATAAATTTAGTATTAGATTTGCGAAAATTCCCATAGTAGTAATCAGAAGGCGAGGTGGCGAGCATACGTAGCTTTCGATAAATTCTCGGCGTAGAGGTACAAACACGCCAGTGATAGGATAAATCTATTGAAATTCGCCTTCAAACAC